>VZDJ01000052.1:4296272-4396814 GCA_008694505.1 Cyanoderma ruficeps
AAGAATAATACTATTAAGAACTTTATTCTGTGTTGTTTGAAAAAAAAATAATCCTTAAATATTACTTTTGTGTTATTCTATAATTCACAAGGATGTAAATCCTGATTGCTTTGGAGGTTTCGGATACTTCTGAAGATGTACATCAAGAGCTGTCATGCCTCTTCTGAAGGTAAGAATAGTTTCCATGCTTTCATTTTGGGGTAGAGGGAGAACCAGTGAGCTTAAATCTATGGCTTGTGTGTATCCAAGTTTTCCTATAACAAAAAGTGCTGTAATCAATCAAAAGATTAGATTTGATGTCCCCTTGAAGCAAATAGGCCTCTTTACCTCCTTGAACTGCAAGAACGTTTTTGGAAGTATCTTAATATTGCTGTGATGAAATATACTTCAATTGAAGTAGAACCATTGGAGATAAGAATGAAAGGGCATTTTTTCATTAACTTAATATATTTTTGCTTGCTAAAAGTTTGTGCTGTGGTAAAGATATAGACAATGCTGTGAAGGGATGAGGAGCTTGGTGCATTTTAAGATCTTCATGATTCATCTCTCTCTCAGGGGAATGCTCAGAAATAGAAAGCTTACTGAAGACACTTAATTCTAGTCCTGCCAGAGGATCTTGGGACAGTAATATTGAATATTAAAGCAGCAGATATGAAATAAACCCAAAACTTCATTGGGAACAACTGAAATAGATGGGTTTGCTCATTGTGTTTGTCCTCTCAGATATTAGAACAAGGCCCCTGTTGGAACATGCCTGTCTGTTGGGCAGCCCCCATACTCCCTGGTATTTCTGGTGTCCTCAGTTTCTGGGACTTCAGTAAACCGTGCTATATTTTTCTGGTGGAAAAAAATGTGTAAATTGTAATAATTTGCATAAATTCTACATAATACTTCACTCCGGTGCTTTTGAAAATGTAAAAGCAAAGCTATTGTGTCTATTCATGGACAGCTTGGCTGTTTCATCCTGTCCCTTCTGCCTGCAAGGGAAAATTTGAATTATAACACTAGAGATGTTCTCTGGCTGATACTGTAGGATGGTTACATTTTTCCCTTTAATTTTAGACCTCCTTGTCTATTCTTGACATGGCTTTCCATCCAAAAGGAGTCTCAAAACACACTTTCCTGTAAATCTTTCCATTTACTCCGTCTTCAACTTGCTACTCACATGGTATTTCTGATAAAGTTTTGACTCATCATAAGAGAGAGATATAAATTGAATGTTTCTTATACCTGTCCATGAAAACCTCAGTATAAATCCACCTGGGAGGTAAGGGGCAGGGGATAAGTTGTGTCTCTGCTGCTGCAAGTTCTGGCTGTGGTAGCAAGCAGACGAGGTTAATTGTTGCCTGCCATCCTAGAGGTTGTCCTTGCAGATGTCCTTCTCCTAAGTCAAGCCAGGGTCATGTGAGTGCATGAAGAGCTTGAGGAGGACCTCAGGTGTCCCAGGAAAAGCTGAAGCTGCACTGTGGGCTCACCTCAGGTGACAAGCAGGATGAAATGCCAAACACTGGGTGACCTCATTCCAGGAATGTGAGGAATAAGAGGTGAAGTGAGAAGAATGCTGCATGTCACATACTGAGAGGGAAACTCTTTGTATCTGTGGCTTCAAGCTGGGAATGATGAAATGATGGTGATTAGGGTGCAGCTTGTGGGGAGGACCAAATATGAAGCAAGCTGAAATTAGGCTGCTGGTCAGCTACCTATGCCATATGAAATTAGTATATATGGCTTTATAAGAGCTCCTGAAAGGTGTGCTGAACTAAGAGATGTTCTTGATGGTCTGAAAATGGCAATGCAATTTTCTTCCCTTTGCTTTTGCCTTATCCTTCTTCTTGTCTCAGTTCCACCTTATTGAACACTTCACTTTTGTTGATCACGTGGAAAGCACCATTTTCCTAGCACCTACCAGCATATAAGCCTCTCTCACTTTCCACCTGCTTCCTTAAAGATTAGTTTCATGTTATGATCCACCGAAGTAGCCCACCTAACACCTCGCCGCAGAGATTGCAGCAGCAGTTTCACAGAGCCAACAAAATCCCATCAAAGCCGGAAATTGTTTTCTTTATGTGAGTGGCAAGGCAATTACTGAGCTGAGTGACATGAGTGGAGGAGTGCATTTACACCAGAAGCTACTGCTACGGCAGAAACTACTGGCAGGAAAGCAGTGACTGACATCCCTGGGCTTATTATTATGGGCCTTGTATAAATGGAGTAGAAGCAATGACTGCTACTGCATTTCTAATCAACAAAGTGTGATGCCAGTAATTAAGTTTCGACTGACTCGCTTCTGCTTTCTAGGCATTAATTGGAGGAAGATATGCAGATTGGTGGTTAATAATAGAACATTTATAGTTCTATAATAATTTTCTTCGTGTTTATCCATTTGTTTGATTGCTTGTGTGGCAAATATTTGATCCCGTATGTGTCTATTTAGCCATCAGACTGTTTATAAACATCATTGTTTATTGTGTCAGTGACATCTTAAAGCTCTGCAACTTGCAGAGCCTAATAGCAGCAAATGCAGGTCTTTATTTTGCAAAATAGAGCGAGGTCTTTCAAAGAAAACTCCAGATTGTCCAAACCACACATGGATGTCAGAGATGGGAACAGTGTGAGCTGCATGCTGAACCTATTTTAAACTCCCACTCATGATTTCCAAATGCAGTACTCTGTCAGAGAGCAGGCATAGAGAATTTTGGCTGTTACAGAACTCATGTAAACAAAGGCTCCAGAAATCTCTTTTCTGGAAATCAGAAGTCTTAATAATTATATTACAGTTTGTGGTGGTGCAACTAAAACTAGAATCTAAGGTACAGGTGCAATTAGATTATGACTAATTGTAGAACATATTTATGATGCTTACTGCCCAAAGAAGCCTAAAAATTGGCAAAAGCGTTTTCATTGTTTTGTAAAGGGTCCCAAAGGGCTTTGTGGGGGTAGGAAATACCCATATATCACATAGTGGCAGGTGCATGCTTTATCCATTGACCCAAAAGCTAAACCCAAAAGCACGTTCCCATACCTTTCAGTAGGTGTTGTTTACAGGAGGGCAGGTCTGCACTAGCCCAGCTTTCAGCTTGTTCTGCACCATTCATGTGCAGCTGTCTGGAATCTGCCATCACTGCACATGAACAAATTAACTGTGTTACTGAAATGGGAACCAAGGATCCATTCCCCCTGCCTGGGCTTTGCCAGTATATCAGCTCTCCATAGGTGCAGTCCTGTCCTCAAGAGTTCTCTAAACTGTGCCCTATTCCCTCTGTTCTAGAAGACCAAAGATAAAGTATTTGTCCAGAGAGATAGCTAGCCAGTTTTCTTACACAACAAGCAGCATTGTTTGGCTTAGCTAAGCTACTTTCTTGCACCTCCTGGGGAAAGAGAAAACTGCTGGGGAGCGATCATAACGCAGGAGTGTGAACAAAGAATTCAAAAATGCAGGTGTAGGTTTTATTTATACTGAAGGGAAATACTGTTTCTTGTAACAGCAGAGTTCAGGTTTATATATGGAGCCTCTAGACAGTTCTTAACTCACGAGGTGACCATCATGCACAGGAGTTAGCTGGTTTGAAGTTTTGTGTCTTTGGGATTGCACAAGGATGGCTGAGTGCTGCCCTCCAGCCTCTTTATCCATCAGGAAATAATGAACTTGCTTAATTCTGATTTTCCCCTTGTTGCATCTTTATACAAATGACTCTCCATAAACTTGCAGCTTGTTTTTAATCAGTTTCTGGAAACACTGCTTTGAAAAAAAAAATCAAGGAGCTCTGGAGATCAAGTAAAAAGCCTTACAGGTGTCAGCTTTTTCCTACTCCCCATTCCTTTGACGTTTTAGCAAACAGATTAATTTTATATTTGAATGGCTGCTGGAATTTGCAGCATTGGGCAAAGCCTGAGTATACCACATTAAACAATGGCTTGGGACTGGTGTCAGAGAAGGGAAGACCAGCTGCTTAGCAGTAGTTCACAGCTGAATTTACAACCCATGTAAGTGCTTGTGATACCTCTTCTTCCTTTTGGATGTAGTCAGTGTGGATGGGATGGAAAAGTCTCAGGCAGCTGCTTCGGCACTCACATGCAGCTTTCAGTCCAGGATTGCATGTGATGACACAGACACTTGTGTTTGGTGCATATGTGGCTCCAGGTAAGCACTTGATGGGCATGGTAGAAGAAAGCAGATGTATGGAAAAAAAATCTGAGTCACAGACAGTGGCTTAGGGTCCCACAGAGAAATGTCTAGGCAGGAAACACTATAAATATCCTTCAAATACTTGAAAAAGACTTTATTTTACTTTTTCAGCCTTGTTTAATCTTTTCTTGAGTTAAGAAAAAATGATAACCTCCAAACTACCTTTGTAAAGGCCTCCCATTATAGCTCAGTCTTCTAAATTTGGTTTGAAATTGCTTCTCGCTCTCCAGGAAAATTTGATTTCTCAGTATTCTCACTGGACACGAAGGTTTGAGTTTGTAACTATCTCTCTGAAATCACATCCATGCCACAATCAAAATAGTTTCAGTAAAATACAAAAGCTAAACTAATGAAAGACCTGTGTGCTTTTATAGTGGTTGAATAGTGGAGGAACGAGGAAGAAGTAGAATGTGTTTCTGAATGAACTGATAGGAGGAATGTGCTCTTGGACTTTGGACAGGAATCCAAATCTCTTCCTTCTGTGATCCACCAGTCTGGACTCCTGTCCTATGAATGCTCTGGAAGTACTACCTTTTATTTTTCTTGAGGGTCATCAAATCCAGTTCTGTAGCTTGTGTTTTCTAGGCCTCTGATTATTTTCCTGGCTCTCCTCTGCACTCTGTCCAGCTGAGCTACAGACATCTACACATAAACAAACCCAAAACTGGGATATTTGAATTTGAAGCTGCTAAGCCTCTTAAAGAGATTGGCTGAAAAAAAAAAAACCAAAAAAACCCAAAAAAACCCCCCAAAAAAACCACCACCAAAACTTTAAATGAGAATTCTATCCCTGATGAGGTTTAAATCACTGCAGGAGTAAAAGTGATGCATTTGTCTAACAACTTTCAGTCAGAAAGTCATGTTTTTCCAGGGTAGTTCTACTCAAAAAGATTTCCAAACTAGCATGCCTGCAATTAAGCACAGGCTTTCATGTAGGTCTTAATGAGACTGAATGGTCTTTATAAGGCTTGTTTAATAATTATCAACATCCCTGCAAGACCATGTGGTCTGGATGTGTTTTGGTCTCTAAAGTAATATTCTCAAGGGTAGAAAAGTACTGTTATACCCTGGGAGCTGAAGCATCAGCTGCTCATTTAACTTTAAAGATACCAGTTTCCAAAATTGTCAGGGAAGGGGACCACTACCTTAAGACAATTTAGCCTGTTCTCTATTGCATATAAGGAGCTTTGAAGAATTACAGACCTAGCTGAGGTGTGCCTGTTGTTATCTTAAAGAAAAATCAAGGAAAATGAGGGCCTCGGGCTCTAATTGCCTCAATCACACAGAAAATCTCTAGCCCGAGCCACTGGACTTTCTGTCTTCCACTTAATCAATGTGAATTGTGATATAAGCACCACTACATGGTGGTGCTGCATTAGAAAACTATAGAAAATGGAAGGACCATCTACTGCTGAAAGAAAATGAGTGTTTTTTTCTGCTGGGTATTGCAAGGCCTGTTAACCTCAGTGGAGACCAATGTTTTAAGGGAGAAGAAACCTTTAGTATGCTCTCTGGCTAGAACTGGGAATTTTCTTTATCCTGAAAGCTGCTATACTGAAAGCACTGGGGATTGAAGGCTTTTATTCACTGGACACAGAACGGCAGCAAATTTAATGTCAAATAAATAAATAAACAAACTTTGACTGGTAACAGCTGGCCATAACTTTTTGAGCCAACAGGCCTGAGCATCTTCTCTGTTTCTTCTTCATCCTTGCCATTAGCAGATAACATACAATTTATCTGTCATGGAGCCAGCCCAGCTTTACCATATGCTTAAAAAAGTAATTTTCCTCACTCATCTCCCTGGTGCAAGCACAAGCTGCTTGTGCCATGCTCTGGTAGAGGTAGGAAAAACCCTCAGGAAATGTATGTGCAAAGACAGAACAGCCTCTTGATCAAAATGCCTGTGTTGACTTCAAAACGTTGGCCTGGATATTTCTAGTATCTCCAGAGCATGCCAAAACACCTGCATATCCCTCCAGATGCAACATGCTCTGTAAATATTAACTGTGTGATCTTTAAAAATAGCTAAAAAGACTTACCCTTCCCTTTCTCACATCTTCAAGCTTTCTACTCTCTTCCTGTTTATCTCTGGACTGCTTTCTTCTGTCCCCTGCCACAGTTATTTGGTATCATGCAACTTCCTTGCAGTTCAGAAGGGAAAAAAAAATGGATAATTCAAATATTAACACTTCTGCTGAGACCAGATAATATTCTAGCTGAAACAGCAGCGTGAAAAAAAATTATCTTTGTGGTGCAATTCTATTTTAATACTGGTTTTTAAAGAAAATAAGCTTTCTTCTACTGTGAAGAAGACCTCAGAACCAGGGGAGGAAAAAAAACCCACCCAGACCTTTGCCCTACTTTGCCTTTTGGTGTGCTGAGCTGCAAACACAAATAGATATGTGCATATGTACCAGTCATTCTTTTTCCAAAAGAATATCATGTTTCAGTAGATAATTGTGGTCTTCTGTTGTGTATCATTAGACACGTACATATTTACCTGTCTCACTCTTTAGGTATCTCAGGTATGGTTTTGATGGATGATGTATTTTGGTCTAGACTTCCCCTTTGATTGAAATTGTAATTCTGATTTATACCAGCTGCTAAGCATCACAGAAGTAAAATTTTCTGACATTGGATGATCCAAGTAATTCGGAGGGTTTAGTGGTTTATAAGACTAATGCAGGGTCTCTGCACAGGCATGAGTAGATTTACAGGAAGTGATTTTGTAGACAAGAGTGCATTAAAAAGGTACTACTCATAGACTGGATATAAGGGTTTTTTACACTTTGCTGTATCTGAATGTTTCATATGTATTTGATGTTTCATCTCTTCAGATCTCTGGACAAAAAGCTGAAATCTCTTGCCATTTCCCTGGAGAGCAACTTGCTTTTCATGTACACCGAGGAGTTTCCTTAGGCTGTGGTTTGGCAGAAATCTGCTTTTCAACTTCAAGACAGCTATAAATGGCAGGGACTGGGGAGAAGCAAAATATTTCTGAAAAGCAAAGGAGAAAAATTGATTTACCCATTACACTTCTGTCTTCTGGTCATTGCCTCCATCTCTCTGACTGGAAACCACAAAACTGAATCATTTTTCCTGATAAAAAGGAAAAATGCAGTATCAAAGAGCAGTATTTTGTGTTTTGCTATTGTTACTTTAGTCTAAATGTACAGGTTGGGATGGAAGGTGCTGAGAAGATTCCCTGCCCACAGCTAAGAGTAAAGAGTCTTAGTTATTGACAGACTGGATTTTGTTGATTCACAACAGATCCATTTCTATTGTTTCAAACAAGTTTAATCCCTTCTGCCAAGGCTCTTCCCCAGCCCACTCAGTGTCTTCAAGACCTCTAAGGATGAAGCATCCTCCTTTTTTAGGTCCCATAACTTAATCAAGGAAATTTGCTCTAACAGCTTGTTTTTGTAAAGGTTTTCATTCCTGTGGTTGCAAAATGTACTGGAGCAGTTTCCTCTTTAGTCTGTTTTCCCCTTACATCCCTAAATAACTCTATCATTTACATTGGAGTTTTGCAAACTTGGTACCCGTTGGAGTAATTAGTGTTGTGCCTTGAGAGAGGACACAGATTTCACTCAGCAGAAGTTTAGTGGCATCACCACAAAATGACGGATCAACTTCTAGCTGGCAATCAGTATTTTTTACAATACACATTTCTTTTCTCTTACATAACCTTCAAGTTTTGGATAATTTGAGTGTGGGTGCTGGTAAGGGTGTGAGGAGGAATGGGTAGTAAGTTCATAGGGAATGGTTTCCATTGCTGTCAGAAGGCGTTGCTTTCATTAACTCTGCTTTCAGTTGAAGCTTTTGTCCCAGAGGGGTGTATGACCTTCCGTGTGCTGTTCAACAGCTGCGCTGCAGTGCTGGGTGCCAGCTCTGCCTTCCTTGGGATGGACTGGCTGTGCCCTCAGTTTCAGTGGAGTGACTTGTCTCTCTTTCCTGGGGGTGCCATAATGTTGCAATAAAAAAAAATGCCCTCAAGGCATCCTGAACTTTGTCAACGCTAAGAGAAAAGAGGAAGGAGAAATTTGGCTTCTCTAAATAGAACTAAACAGTAAGAGATGCCGATGCCTTCACAGTGTTTCTGTGTTACTGTTGTCATTCTCTGTGTCTAAAGTACCTTCCTATACTTTAAAGAATAGCAGCACCTGGAATATTTTTTCCAGGCAATAGACTTGTAAATCTCCTTACAATTACTTCACTGTCTTTTCTCTCCTATTTGATTTACCCATGACTTCCTGACAATATTTTTAGCTTGTTCTCGAGCTCACATTTATGTCTCTGTGTGAATTATCTGATTAAAGTCTGTCATTCAGAATAAATATTTGCTTTAGGCTTACCTTTTCCCATCCTGCCAGCTTTTACAAACAAATGCAGCTTGTGTTTTGTCAGCTTAAAGAACATAACTCAAAAAGAAAAAAAAGAAAGAAAAAAAACCAGAATGGAAATTAAATTATACCTCCATTGGAAAGAAAAAGGTTATTTTCTAAAATTCTAGTTATCCTTCTGTGTGCATATTTGTAGTGTGTTTGAGCAGTAGGATGTGGGAAGACAGAGATGGTGCTGAAGGCAATTTTGCCCCTGATAGATTGCAGTTGTGTTAATTACCAAAGAGTGGGAACAGCCTTGCCCTCAGCTGGGTGTGATAAAAGTGTGAGTGAGCTGGGAGAGGGTCAGTAGGAGTCTGCTGTGAGGAGGAAGGGACAGGAGGTCCTTTGACAGGTCCTTTCCAATGACAGTAAGACATTGTACGAGGGACAGACAGGGTTAGGTGGCCGTGCTGGGGACAGGAGTGAGCTGGAACTGCCAATGGAAGAGAGAAAGAGCCCGAGCTGTGTGGAGCTGCCCATGGGAGGCTACACAGAAAAGGTATGAGAGACATTTAGATAACAAGGTGCTGATGCTTGGAGGTTTCTTTGGTGTCGGTTGTAGCTCCTCCATCAGTAGGAAAATCCAGGATCTACAGATGAGCCAGCAACCACTGCTTGCAGCAGCAAGGCTGGTTTGTGGTCAGTGTGCTTGTCCTTGGCTGAGAGATGAACCACCACAGAATGGTGTGGGTTGGAAGGGACTTTAAAGATCATCTAATTCCAACCCCTCTAGCTTGGGCAATGATACTTTCCACTAGAACAGGTTGCTCAGAGCTTCATCCAGCCTGGCTTTGAACACTTCCAGAGATGATGGGACAGCCTCATCTCTGGGCACCCAGTGCCTCATCAGCCTCATAGGGAAGAATTTTTCCTTAATATCCTACCTCAATCTGCCCTCTGCCAGTTTAAAGTCATCACCCTTTGCCCTGTCACTGAAGGTCCTTTTAAATAGTCCCTCCCCATTGCCTCATAGGCCCCTCCTGGTACTGGGAGGCCACAACTGGGTCACCCCTATGGCTTCTCTTCTCCAGGCTGAGCAACCCCAAGAGCAGAGGTGCTCCATCCCTCTGATTTAACTTGGTGGCCTCCTTTGGACTCACTAAAGCAGATCCATGTCCTTTTTGTGCTGGAACTTGCTGACAAGCTGACTTGTTTCCCTCTGGAGCGAATCCCATGCTGCTCATTATTTCTAAGTCCTCATTCCCACTATCCTTAGTGCTGTCCCCATGTTCAAGAAGAGATTCAGCTGCCTTTGTGGGGTGCCCATCAGCTCTAAATGTTATGCTTTGAAATACCTTCTGCAGAATGAGACATAAAGGAGGGCAGATTTTGCCCTCTATGGCTAACCTAGGCATAGTTTATAAACGGCTTTTTCTGTGGTGTGAACTGTAAGTAACAAAAAAAACACTGAACGGAGCTGAAACATATGAAAGACCTTATCTTATCACATTAAGTAAACGGTAGTGAGGTGCAAAAATGTTGTGTAGCTCCGTGTTTGTCACTAAAGGATATCCCAAGGACATGTAAGCCCTCCTTTGTTTTTCATTCCTTCTCTGATCCCTCATTCCCACTAGGAGTTGAAGAGTCTGAATTAACTCTTAATAAACCTGGATAAAAGTGGCTAGGGAGTCAGGTGGGGAAGGAATCACCTCTGTTCTCCTTTAGAACAGAGATCTTTGATGATATACCATCAACTTCCAAGTCTCTTTTGGGTGTGCTTTTTTTCCCTGCAGGGCTTAAAACATTTTTATGTTGGTGGGATTTTTTTTTTTCCTCTCAAGTTCTTGAGCTTGTAACTCACCTATCTGAACAATCTTGCCTTTGCCTACAATTTTACTTTTCTTACCTTGGACAGGTCTACTCAATTTGTGTTTTCACAGCCCATTCTCACAATTTAGCAATTTTCTCAGAAGTTGGAGTCAAGGTTACACAGGTGTGCTGTATCAGCTGGCCTTGGATTACACACAGCTGGACCCTTGAGATTACTGCTAGCAAAATGAAGACAAGAAGTTAAGTCAGCTTACTTCTAGTAAAAACCCCAAACAGTTTGGGATGAAGAATCAGAGTGATTGTTTCTTTCCTAGTCATGTAGCATCAAAATTCTAGTCTGAGTAAGTCTAGGTAACTTGAAGAAGTATCTTTTAATGAATTAGTCCTGAAAGGCAAAAATAAGTCTGAGGTAATTGCTGTGTGATCCTTGATCTAGTGCCTGTTGGTGATGCTTGAAAAGGATTCTCGCCTTGCTCAGAGCTGAGGGGGGAGCATAGAGTGGGACACAGGAGTGATGATCAAAGGTTATGAGGATCCCAGTGTCATGGTTGTTTTCTCCAGGAACAGTTTCTCATTAAAGAACTGAAATGGGATATGCTATTCTTTTTAACTCAAGCTGTTTGGTAAGTCTAGGCTAACATACAGAGGGACCTGCAGCGATGTTTAGGACCAGACACATCCTCAGATTAATTTACAGAATGTAGCTAATTACAGTGACAGCTTTCCTGCTTGCTTTTTTTCCTGTAGCTTCTGTTTTCAGTAGTCTATGGCTAATAAAACTGTCAATTTTCTTTTACTTCAATAAAAGGTCACCCCCTGACAACAGCCCTGTGCCTCCTAACAGCTACTGCCTTTATTAATATTTAAAACGTACACAGTGATATTTCCAAAAGGTCAGACTTTTAAAAGACATAAAATGTCATTCCTAATTCTTCTCCCTCCCAGCCTATGTCTCTGCCTCCTCTTCCCCATGCACAATTTATATGTTCCATTTTAGGTACAGTACTTAGCATGGCTTGTGTTAAATCAGATAAACATCAAGTGTTTTCCTCTTGCAGTACTACAGAGAGGCAAAGGATAAATTTGTTACTGATTCACAGTCCAACAACTTGTGTACGTGGATTCCAATTCTGGCTGTAGCACAGATTCCCTTGAGTTAAATGAGTCATTTGTTCTGTCAAATCCTCATTTAGGGATGCATTTAAGCCAATACCTACCTTTCAGGCAGGTAGGGTCAAGAGGGTATCAAGGCTTCAGCTGTGAGTAAGAGCTTAAACTTTTTCCTCCCTGAGGCTTCTCTTCTTCCCACCTAACAGGCAGTCTACAATATGGAGAAAGTAATACTTCCTAACCTCAGCTCTCTCTAGATGGCAATCTCTCTATCCAGTTTTTCCAAGTATATTTATCTAAACAGCAGCGTGCTTTGCCTGAAAGAGAATTGAGAAGGGAAAGCATGAACTTTATTTACTGACCAGGTCAGAAAATGGTCAGTTTTTCCATAAGAAATACGATTATTAGGGCCTCAGAAGGTCATTTGTTGCATCCTCTGCCTAGAGACAAGATTTTAAAAGTCTCTCGTTCCTGGCAGAAGCTTGATCATGCTGTTGCTTCTTCAATTTCTCCAAGGGCAAAGATTTCCTGTTTTGTGGTGAATCATGGATTCTTCACTCATATTGCCTGATGGATAAGCAATAGCCAGGTTCTCAGGAGTCCTGGTAAATGAGTCACCAGATTCCTTCTGAAATCCTTTCACAGAAGTTTGGGCCGTGACTGGATGATCCTAATTAGATAGTGATCCCTATTTTTTGTGAAGGTTCTGCTGACACAATCTTTCATCTTCTAGACTGTGACTGGTTATAACATCCATCTGAAAGCACTCAACAAAATTCATCTTCAGGACAAGATGGAACATTGAGGAGCAAGCTCTTGTTTGGTGTTTAGTTAGTTCCTGGGCTCTTTTCCACGTGTTATGATTGCGTATGGAGATGCTTCAAGAGCTGATCCCTGACCAATTACACTACATTTATCTCATCTCTGTTCCTCATTCCATCCCATCCACTTTTTTTTGTAATGATGTTTTCTTGTACAGCTGATTATTTTGTCATAATTAGCAGTGTCCTGGGTCACACAATCCAAAAATAGAAGTGAAGGGCTGCTAATACAGTCATCAGTCTCTGATAATAAATTATCCAGTGAAGATCTGTCAGTGCAGGTACTGGGGAAAAATGTCCAATGAACAGAGCTCAAGCACAAGGAGTAGCTGCTGCTGCTCCTTAATGCCCATGTCTGATTGACAGCAGATTGCTATTCACGTCCTTCCTTTTTTCCAAGAATATGGTCAATTTTTCATGACAGTGTGAGAAAAGTACTTTCTGTGCTAAAACGGACCAATGGCTAGTATCCATCAGCCTAATTTTCTATAGGAGAATTTTAAGTCCAGCTGAGAATCAGAAATAAGCTTTTGCAGGCCTGCAATTTGGTATTGGTTTGTTTGTTTTAAAGGATTAAGGTGATAAAAAAATAAGTGCATTATGATAGTGCATGTTAGGTAAAAATATTATTTCCTGCTGTGGTTTGTACCTAATTTTGAAGCCTGTAAAACTGCATAGGCAGGTGATATCAGATCAGTGTGCTTGGTGATTGTGAATGAAGAATCCTGGATCAATAACCCCTTCAGGTGAAGGAGATTCAAACTTACATGTCTTAGTTCCCAAGGGTATGTCCCACTTGAGGTCATAACAGGTGGTCAGAGACAGATGAAGGACTAGGAGTAAACACAGCACTGCTCTCCCAAAATCTGAGTGCAGTGCAGTAAATGCTGCTTAAAGAGAGAAAGGGCTGGCAGGAGCCATTAAGTGCAAAGAGGATCTGTGGGCCCTTGTCCAACCCATGTCTTCTTCAGGCTACATCTAAGTATAGCAGGCTTGGGGTGAAGGGAGAAAAATGTCATTGAATTGTAAACGTTCATATTTTTTTTCAGTTTATTAGATGGCTTAGGCAGCTACCAGCAAGCCCTTCCTCCTCCACTGTGCTGACTTATTAATCCATTTTTAGGTGTTAAAGTCTTACTGTGCTTTTTACAGGGTTATTAGACACCTAGCTTGAATTGTGAGTTTTCCTGGGTGTCCATCCTGAGCCTGAGCCAAAGAACTTAATGCAGTAGTTCTGGCAGTGTGGGTGTGGTGCAGGTTTGCTTTGGAAGCAATACAGAAAATTACTGATCTGATCTAGAGTATTAGGAAGTGATGCTTAGCAATTGGAAGCTCTGGAGCTTTGAAAATTATTTCATGTTATCTTCAATAATGGATTAACAGCGTAATGTGTGAGAAATGCTTTGTCTGTGTGGGTTTTGGCCTAACAATACTTGGGACCAAGTGTTAGGGAACTGTTCTTGGTATTCCTTAGGGATGTTATAAATACCAGTGTGGGAATTTCAGGCCCTAAAATCTTCAAAAAAAGGAAGTGATGAATAGTGAGTAATGAGCACAGCTGGAACAGTACTGTTTGAAATCAGGAGCACAGTGATGTTTGATTGTGATTTTGGGGAATGTAATCTACTATTTGTGAGCTTAGCAATTTTAGCTCCCTTGGGTTTTATAGCTCTCCTGATTTATCTTTAACTCCTTTGCTGGTAGTACGGTTGAAAATATATCTGTAGTGATATGTTCCTAATGAAAGCATAAATAGCTGAGTGAATGTGGCTGGCATGTTCCGGGCAGCAGGAATTTGTGAGCCCTGTGAAAGGTGGCAGTGACTAGAACAAAGCAAATTAATGATTAGGGATGCTTTTGATCAGAACTCCTTAAAGGGCCTAATGTGGCGACAGCAGTGCTTTTGGCAAACGTAATTGTTATTGAACTGGTCTCTGTTTTAGGGAAGGAGGCAAGGAAAGAAGAGTACATAAGCAGTCTGAATAGCCTATGCTTTATTTTTTGTTTTCAAAATAATGCTCGAGTTTATTCTAGCTGAACTAGCTTTTTCAAAGACTTTCTTTGACAAAGTAAGGAGTCTAGAAATGTAATGAAGTGCTTCATTTAGAGCTAATATTTATTTAAATCTAATTTTGCAAATTTTACTTATCACTGGAACAGTTTTTGCTTTGTGTTAGGAAAATCGGATTTTGCCTGTCCTTCTGTGCTCAGCAAGCTGAAGTAGTTTTTGACAAATCAATTAATTCCTTATTACAAAACTCTACCCACCTGCTCATCAAAGCCCAGACATTGTCAGGTAGGCTTATTGATCAGTACTGCAACACTGTTCAGGATTAGCAATTAACTGTGATTAATTCTGTAATCGCTGCGCCATGGAGGTGACAAACACATTCATGACACTTCCAAGCCTGATCCAGTTACAACTCGGCTTTCCTTTGTCCCAGCCTAATACCTTTTATACTTATGTAGAAAGTCTTTGAGTTTAGCCTAATTGTGTTCCTATTTACACCACCAAGTGCACTAAAGGCTCTGCAAGCCTTAGTCAGTGACAGCTGCAGTGTAAGTTATCTCTGAGCACATGCACAGACTCGATCTTCTGTCTCCCTTCTTAATCTTCAGGGTCTTTAATTCATAATGCACGGGACAGTAGACTAATGAACACTATCAGAAAAACAGGCAGCTGCTTCCTTTTCAATTCGTGGGAGAGTAATATCTGTGTAGGCATCATTTTCTTATTTGGGTTTTTTTTCCCCCCCATATTGCTGCTTCTAAATAAACGTGCAGCTCACCACAGAAATGCAACATCTTTAAATTAAATCTACCCAGTAATGACCCACCTTAAGCCGTGTGATTTTTATCTGCAGAAATGAAGTTAAGTGAAAGCTAAAGCCACCTGTCTGAATAGAATACCTGAGCCCATTTTACCTGTGGACAGGTTTAGTCCTGCCTTTACTGTAGACCTCAATGCTGTATTTACTAGTTTGCCTGCAAAGCGAATTTATCTTGCAGCTACACTCATTGCTATATAATCAAAATTAATGAAAGCAAATACAATTACTGCAGGGTTCCAACAAAGGAAGGGCATACTCTTCGCCCTTTTCCACTTTTTAATTTTGCACCTACTAATATTTATTAAAGATAAACAGAACTCTTGTCAGCAGAAGCAGTTTTCTTATGTGATTAGGAAAAAAAGAGGGATCTTAGATAAGCAGACCTGAATCAATAGAACTGAAAGGTTACTGAAAGCATACGTGCTCCTGGTTTGGAAAGCTAAGTCAAAATTTATTTTAGCCAGTCCATCTCACTTGGTGTCTCTTTTCTTTGGAGAGTATTGCTAAAAGCAGTCACTTCACTGTCCTATGTTCTTTTATTCTACTCAGCCATACTCCTTATAGGAAACTGTGAAGAGCTGAGGGCAGAATTTGGGGAGAATGATCAAACTATGTGTGGTGATCAAGGGCTGAGGAAACATCACTTTGGCAAGGAAAGAAACAAAGCCAGAGAATGCTTTTGCAGGCCTCATACTCTCCCTGGTTTACACAGAACTGGAACTCCAAAAGTCTGTATTATTATTGGGAAGTTTAATAACCTGACTGAAGCCAATTTGAAGCTTTCTCTGGAGAAAAATTCCCTCCCTGCTCTGATGAAACCTTCTGTGCTGTAAAGGCTGTCAGAGCAAGGAGCTTGGCCCTGCTGGATAATTGATGTATCACAAACTCCAGTAATACAGAGAAGTTTACAAAGGGAAAACCAGAGAGGACTTTGAGGGCTGCTCATCTAAACAGCAAACACTTGTGCTTTGATCCCCTTTGCATCCCTTGCCTGAAAACCAGTCTAACTGAAAAATATCTAAAATAATGAGCAGATGTATAAGGTCTTGGGTTGGGTGGTGGTTTGGGTTTTTTTCCTTTTGGGGCTTTTTGCTTTTTCCTGTATTTACAGATTTTCAAGGTGCTGCAAACTTGTGGATGATGATGAATTGTGGTTTTATTTATGCAGCTAAACTGGCAACTCTCTAGGACTAATTCTCTTACTCTGAAATTGAGAACTTGAGCTGGGTAGAGCTGCAGTGTGATCCTACAGAGCTCTTTAACTAAAGATATTTAACCAAATTCATGAGATATTACTGTGGCATTTCCCTCATTTATAATACTTTCATTTGGTTATTAACTAATGTCTCATTTTCAGTGATTCAATCTAACTTTTATTGGCAAGTATTTTAATGCAGTTGCTGGATTGGGAACCACTCCACAGTAAAGGTAATTACATTCTGTTACAGTATAGTTCTGATTCTCTTATATATTTTACATTTCTTAGTACAGGTATATTTTGACTCCTGTCAGCATCTTCTATTTTATGGCTGTTCAGCCTCGCATTTTTTTTTATTTCATGTATTTTTTTCTGCTCAACAACTTAGTTGTATGTCTGTAGTGCTCCCACTGGTTCCCAGATTTACTTTTTTACCCCCTGATATATCAGTATACTTATTTTCCTGGAAGGATTTCAGCTTCACTCCTTAGTATAGCATAGAAAATCACTGTGAAAGAATGACATTTTAGTGAAACTTATCCAGTCTATACATACCAAGTAGAATAACAAGAATCCACCAGCTACTCTGCTCCCTTTAGCTTCAAAACCAGTTCACTTTGTTTTTCTTAAATATGCTCAGCTTGCACACGCATGCTTTTGAATGATGGAATCTAGAGCACAGATCAGCCTCCCACTGTCATTGATCACAGATTCCTGTTTCAGGACAATTAAAAATTTCTTGCAATAGCCACTAGATAAACACAGAGCTAGAATGAGGACAATAAATGGGTTCCCTAATTGCATCTGATACTGGTCATTGCAGACCAGAGTCTACAGAACAGGGTTCTTGAACAATTCTCTCTCTAAAGAGAGAATTCCCACTGATCCCTTGCTGATCTCTGTATTATTCCAGCAGCTCAGTCAGTGCTTCAGCCCTTGTGAGGGCAACAATCTGTGTTGGTTCCATAAACAATCCAAACCAAGGAAGAAGCACAGAACCAAATGTAGCCTTGGAAAGAGAAATAAATAACGAACAACTACATTATGGGTAAACAAGTATGGGTCTTTTTCCTTTTTAGGTTTGTGTTAATAGTCTATAATGGCAGCAGAGCCCACATGAATAGATTATAAACTCCAGATGAAATATAATTACTTAACATTAAGAATTAATTTTTCTGTCTGAAAAGATAGTAAACTTCAAGGTGCTTGATGAAATTCAGATACTATAAGTTTGGGTTCTGTCACAACCTTAAAATGTTGCTACCTCTATTCACATTCTTCCCTTCCTCCATTGCCCACCTGACTTTCCTCTAAAAAAAAACCTTTTTTGTGGAAATACCTGTAGGTTTTAATTTAGTCACAGAGCTGAAAGCTGAAAGAAAAAAAAATTGTTTTGTCTCAAAATTCACAGTGCTTTGTATTTTTAAGAGAGCTAGAAATTTAACAGGAGAATTTCTATCTATTTGAGGGTGACTAAGCCAATTTATCTAAAAAACAGCTACTGAAATTTTAAATTATAAGAATTTAAATTATATACTTCAAAATATTACAAGTCATAGTAGCAAAAAGAAAAGAGGTTTTATTACTTTTTTAAACTTTTCTGCTCGTGTCAAGTAGAAATAGCAAGGGTGCTTTAGATTCCCCAAAACTTCTTCTCCCTCCATATTAAGAAACCTCAAACTATTATTCCCATTTTTGAAAAATCACTTTCTTTTCCCCCACATTCTTACTGTTATCCAGTGCCACAGCTGGTTCACTGTGCTGCTTGTAGGTTACAAGTAACTGAGGTTTGTGTTTTTGGGAACTTTGGCAAGTGAGATTGAACATGGTGGGTGTTCTTTCTCCTTTTCTTTGTTTTCAGTTAAGCATTTTTAATGGTTTATCCAAATGTAGTGCTCAGAAAATCAATGGATCATCAGTTTATGCTGGAAAATTGGAATGAGTCGTTTCAGTATCTGTGTGTAGCTCTGGTAGGGCACTCACAGCCTGACCTATGAAAACTTTTTCTTCTACCTTGACCTTTTCCAAACAGATGATGTTGGCACACGTATAAAAAATAGCAAACTGTGCAGATGGGCTTGGCTTTTCTTGAACAGACTGAGAGCAACAAGTCTAGTGAGTGGTACCTTGAATTTTGATTTGAAACAGAATCCCCAGGAGTGGGAAGGTTATTTGACTGCTTCAAGCCCACTGAAACGCCAGCTTCCTCAAGAAAACTAATTTGATGGAGGGGGAAAAAAAAAAATCAAGAGTCTGCTCTTATAGCTTGAAGATTGAACAGAGACAGGCCTTTTCATCTGTAGCTGGCTAGGTTTCTTTCACGTTTGAATTTCACTGCTTGAAATGCTGAATTAGCCCATCTGTTCACATTTAATTTTCCCTTTCTGCTGGGACTTGAGTTGGTCTTCTTGTGTGTCACTCAGGCACGTTTCCAAAGTGCCTACATGTAAAGTATTCGTTGCTTTCTCCTGAAACAGTGAAAATGATGCCTGCTCTCCTCAGCTAACAACAGCCTCCTAGGATACTCTGTAGAACAGGGAACATCTGTCCCTGGAATGTGTGCAGGCTTCATCTGTGCAATGCCTTTAGTGGTGTTAAATGATTTTCTTTTTCTTTCCCAAAGAATTTGCTGTGAACTCTTTGCTGGGCAGTGTTGCTACCCCAGATTTTTTTTAGTTATACTGAAAATATTTTCACTTTGTGTAATATTTCCTTTAAATGAAGAGCAATAAGGGTAATCAACTGGAGCTTGTGTGCACCTTAAATTAGTGGAAATTTTAAGCAGCTTACAGAAGATTGGATGAACCATAAAAATCCCCAAACCAACCAACCAACAACAATATAAAACCCAAACCAAACAAACCAACCAAAACCCCCCAAGCATTTTACAAGGATGATTTGCATTATTTTAAATTTATACTTACAAGATTCAATATATCAGTGTTTGTTTGAAATTCTCTTGATCTGTTTGCCCATAATAAATTTCCCTTAAAGTTTATTTTAGGACTGAGATATTTAACAGTTCAATGATCTGAGGTGGTCTCGCCACGCCATGTGATTGTAGCTGTTAATTTTCCAGCAAAGTGTGGTCTATATGAGGAATAGGAAAACATAGTGTGAGAGTCATTTTACTTCATTTTAGCAACCCCAGAGCCAGGAGCTAGTTTAAACTGATTTACACAGAGAGGTAAACGCTCCTAGAAAATGATGCCCTCCACCCTACTCTAGGATAAAATCCCTTCTAGAAATGCTCACCTCTGTAAGTGTAGGAAAAAGGTTCCTTAGAAGATCAGGTTGTGCTGATAAGACCATGATGGACCATAATCAAAGATAATCAAGCTGAATCCTTTTCTCCCCTAAAACTCATGATAAGCTTTTGAGCAAGGGTTAAAACTGAGTTTCTTCATCTATCTGCTGTCACAGTCATTGTAGAAAACAGAAGTTTTGGCCAGGATTTTTTTTTATTGCAAGTTAAATACACACTGATTCTCTGCACAGTAATTGGAGCAGGCAGCTAGAGGTTGGCTTTGGCCCCTTTCTCAAGTTAAAGTCAACTTCTACCTTCTTGCCAAGAAAGAAGCCAAGAGCTTGTCATGCATACAAACATAAAAATGAACATTTGAAAAAAAAAATACCTGGAGTCTAAAAATCTTACGTATATAGCACTCCTTGTTTTTGCAATGAATAGTTCAATACTTTGCAAAGCAATACAAGAAACCCATAGAAACACAGAAATATATTTCACCAACAGGGGCTCTGTTAGCTTCAGCTACATGAGCAGTAACAGTTTAAAATCAGTGCGTAAGAACTAGCTCTGCTCCTGGAAGCTGTTTCCAACTGTGGGTTAAGAAGTCACTGCTGCTGGGACATAACACTGTCAGGCATTGAACTTTTCCAGCTGCTGCTTTCAAGTTTCTTCTGTGGTCGTGATGCTCTCCATGGTGACGGCCAAGACATTTCAGCAACAACCTGTTTTGCAGTACTTGGAAAGAGCACAGGTTTGATGGCAGAAAGACACAGCACAGATAGGTTCTTTAAAGCATAGCCTAACACTTGATAGCATTAAAAAGTAGAAATCAAATTACCTGAATAGTTCTCAATTACCCATGAAATTGCTGCTGGCTAAATGTTGCTCTCCACTGTTTTGAAGCTTCTGCCTGACGAGAGCAGTAAGTCCCCAAAGTCACAGGTAGTAAAGCAGGTGACACATGCTCTGTATATCTTGGTGCTCTCAAAGAGGTATGAGAGCACATGGATGTGAAGAAGACCTGAGTGTTCAAATGTTATGGGTGTGCAGATAGGCTGGAGAACCCCTTAGCTCATTGCTTCCAGGAGAGAGCAATCAGAATTTGTGCACTCGTACACCCTGAAAAACAACAGGTAGAGTACATAATTTCTTTAGCTTCATATGCTGATAACTGCTAATTTCTTTTGTATTTTATATTCTATCTTCCCTGTGTTCTGCACTCCCAACAAAATTCAGCCTAATGCTTCTTCTAGCCAGAAAATGGGTATTTGGCAGAGATTGCAGAAAAGCAGTCTGGCAATTGCATAATTATTGAAATTATCAAATAGCTCCAATTCCTGTCATTATTCTGGACTCTTTCATTCAATGGGTGGGAACACAAACCTATCCTTTCCTTGCAAACTCTGCCTCTCCTGGAGAGTAGCATTTGTTCTACTAAGCTCATGTTTGGCTACGCAGCACAGTGGGAATTCACATAACTAGAAATAAGTTATCCTTTCCACTACCTGCCTCTCTGTGCTGGTTAACTATGGTGCTGCTGCGTTTATGGAAGTGGAATTTAATGGCAGTGAAGGCTGTTGTTGTGTGAGGTGCAACAACAGATCCCCAGGTCCAGTGCCTCTTCCCAGCTAAGTGCTGGGTGACCTGGGCTGCTTCTTAGGGTCATCCTGTCAGCAGCTGTCTGGGCTGTTTTTTCCTGAAAGCTGGTTCTGACTGAACCCCTAAACCTTCCAGAGCCTCACCTGAATTCTCAGGCCCTAGCTTGGCTTCAATGGATGCCTCAGTTGCCAAATAAAGAACTGCTCCTTCCCCTTTTTTGCAGCCTAGGGGTTCCTCTCCTTCAGCAGGGTGTGCTGCTGGTCCTCCACCAGCTGCAGTGGATCCAGCACAGCCTACGTGCAGGCAAGGACTCCTAACATTTTGGCTGGGAGTTCTACCCCACTGCTGCCTGCCTTGCTGGATTGGCTCAGTTTCTTGTGTGGCAATTGCTGAACTGCTTTGCATCACCACCTGCTACATGGAGAGAGAACAGCAGTGTCCATTGCCTTGGGAAGGGAACTGTGAGCTGCAGCACCACGGCAGCAGGGAGTTTGAGAAGGGAAGGAGCAGGAATGAGGACCTCAGGCTTAAGATAAGGTGTTTCCACTTGGAAATGACACTGCTGAGGTGTCCAGGCCAAGTTTTGTCACAGTCCTGCCTTGTCTTCCTTGGCTGCTTCCAGCCTGCTTTCAGAACTCGGTTTGACCTGATCCCTTTAGTCTTAGAGTGTTTTGCCACATGCTGCTCTAGGGATCCATAGGTTCTCTGTGGATAACTCTGTACCCTCTGTCACCTGCCTGCCTTATATCCACTCTGGGAGTTCTACCCCACTGCTGTCTGCCTTGCTGGATTGGCTCAGTTTCTTGTGTGGCAATTGCTGAACTGCTTTGCATCACCACCTGCTACAGGGAGAGAGAACAGCAGTGTCCATTGCCTTGGGAAGGGAACTGTGAGCTGCAGCACCACGGCAGCAGGGAGTTTGAGAAGGGAAGGAGCAGGAATGAGGACCTCAGGCTTAAGATAAGGTGTTTCCACTTGGAAATGAGGTGTCCAGGCTAAGTTTTGTCACAGTCCTGCCTTGTCTTCCTTGGCTGCTTCCAGCCTGCTTTCAGAACTTAGTTTGACCTGATCCCTTTGGTCTTAGAGTGTTTTGCTACGTGCTGCTCTAGGGATCCATAGATTCTCTGTGGATCACTCTGTACCCTCTGTCACCTGCCTGCCTTGTATCCACTGTCCCCAGGAGCACGTAGGCAGCTTCAGTAAGGCAGAACTGACACACATTTGACCAGCAGTTCTTCCATACTTCAGGATAAGTGTGGACAGAGAACTCTGTGTGTGTATACTCTGGCACAGGGTTGTTCTGCTATCACATGTGCTTCCATGACAGTGTGACAAGGCATGAATGTTGTTCACGAGGTTAACAAAATAAGCCTGGATACTCTGTTCACTTAAATAACTGTACCTTTAACTGATCCATGAAAATTTTCACCAGCTCATATCTTATCCTGCATCCTGGATATCAATGTAATACCAGTTCCTGTGACTGGGATTTATCTACCTCTACACTACTTTGTTCCTGGTAATTAGAATGACCCCTTGTCAGAGCAAATGCTCTTTTTCTGCTGGTTTTTTTTTTTAATTTTTTTTTTTTCTGTGCTCAGGCAGATCCTGGAAGCCTGGGGACTGTCATGCAGGTTTCCAGAGCTGTGCTGTCAGGAGGCTCTGTGGTGTGCAGCCTCCTGTACAGCCTGACTGCATCCTGGCACTGAACCAAGACCTTCCAGAAGTGACAGCCATAGTAGAAGATGATGTATTACACCTACTAATTTCTGGATTACTGCACAGCAGTTTACCTATTTAAATTCTTCTATGGGATTGGGGGCTGCTGTGGATTTCAAACAGCTGTTCCCAACCATTCACACTTTCAGAAGGTAATAAACCTACTGCAAATTGACCATTGAATAGCAGGAGGAAAAAAAAAAAGTACAAAATCAGCTGTCAGTGTTGCACAGAAGGAAGCCCAGCATCCTCTGTCTTTAATGTGAAGTAACAGAAGTTTGGTTTCCTCCTTTTTTCTAGTGAGTTTGAATTTCTAAACTTCTCATGGGGGTCATAAATTGTAAATTGAATTTGAACTTCTTAATTCCAGATCTCCAAAGCTTGTGAAGCAGAGAAGAAATCTTTAGGCATAGACAATTTCTCTTTCCTTGCACAAAGCACTATCGAATAAGTTACTAATAGGGAGTAGAAAAATTTTGCTTTTAAAACCAGAGAAGTACTTACTATCTGGAATTTAGCTGTATCTTGCTTCCCAATTCCATTGCCACGGACAAAATGGGTCATTAGGTTTCTTTCTGCATTTTTTTCATATTTCTTCTGGGAAATTTTTGATTTCTCATTCTGCCTTTTTACTCTTTTTACTTACATGACACTAAACAAAGATGTTTGTGCCTTTTCTTCTTTGTATAGCACTGAGGAGAGATTGATTTTGTGCACCTTTTTATATATTTTGAACAGGCCCTGTCCTGCTCATATAAATTGCAAAACTGTTTTGTTGTAGCTTCTGACAACCTCATTAGTTTGTTACTAGAGGCAATTCATTACAAACCTCACAAGAAAAACAGCCCAAATATCCCTGTGTTGGTGCACCACTGAGAGCCAAAGTAAATGGGAAGAAACTAATCTCCTTGGTTTTGGGGTTTGGTTGTTTTATTGGTTTTGGGGTTTTTTAGGAATTAATGAGATCATACACAAGGTTATATAAGAATTTGAAGAACATATGCATCTTCTGTTCATCCTAGTTCCATAGGTTAATTTTAGCTGAATCAGTGCATCCAGTCCTTGCAGATTGCAGGATCTTGTGGCCTGTGAGAATAACATTTCACAACACTTGCAAGTTTTCTTTGTGAATTCTTTCTGTGAAAAAAAAAACCATGAAGGAAAGGCCTGAGCTGTCTTTTAACAGTGCTGCTGTTTTAAAAGCCAGTTCTTGAGGAGAAGCCTTGTTGGTAGGGTGAATGGTTTAGAAAACAAGCATGTGCTAATCAAACAGGAGTGTGAGGTGGAAAACTGCCTATTTTTACCAAAAATTATAAGCAAAACAGGATTTAGCAGAATCTTTGCTGAGGGATGAAGTCCTTACTGCTGTGCTAACATGTTGGCATCCCAGTTCATGGTCTGACACATTTTCTGACAATCTGGCCTAATACTTGCAGTGTGTTTGCAGGGACGTGAGGGAGAAGGTTACAAAAGCAAATTTTATCCTTCTAAAGGTGACATGCCCAAGGCAGTCTCTCCATCACTGCAGAAAGATGCTCCAAATTCCCTCAGTACAGCTTCTGTACAGAAAAATGCAGGACAAGCATCTCTTTCCCTCTCTTCTCTCTCCCTTCCACCTACCCTGGGACAATAGAAGCTTAAAGAGATTAGCCTTCTTAGTCTAAAGCAGAGCATGGCAAACAGCTCCCAGAACATTAAAGTGACAGAATTTGGAAAAAAAAACCCCATGAAGTCTTCATAAATAATCATGAAAAAGGTGAGCTGATAAGAGAGGCTTCATGCCTGTGACTCTGAAGGCTGCCTTCAGCCCTAATGGGAAAGATAATTTGCAGAAGCTAATTTTCTGGGTCTATTTCCAAAAAAACCCATAAGAGCACCGATTCATTTTGCTGGTGATCTGTCAAGCCACAGAGTGGAGTGAAATCATTACTTTATTTCATGTAGGCCATCAAATAGTTTTCTCCACATTAATTTTCAGCCACCAGTGACGCTGGTTACATCTGAATCACTGACCTGGAAAAGCTCTGAAAGTTGCTGCCAATTCCCCAGAGCCATCCAGATTCCCAGTGAGAGACAATCGTATGGGAGACCAATTAAAATAGCATCTGTGAATTAAATAAATCTATAAAAAGCATCTATTTTTCTCTGCAGTGTGCATGGAAATTAGCAGAGTATTTTTAAATAAATGCCTGATGAACAAATAAGCCTCTCTGGGGAGGAGGGGAGTAGATAAATTTCCTCCTGTATAAGCTTGGAATAATGAAAGAGTAAATGATTAATTGTTGATGGTTCCACTTGGTATAATTTGGGATTTTTGTGGTTAAGATTTATTTCAACTTTCTTACATAGTAAAAAATTAAAAATCAAAATAATCTGAATGGAATCTCTGAAGAACTAAACAGACTTTTTAAAACGTCCCTATTAAATACTTTTGGTATAATTTTTGCATTTTCCACTTCAATTTGGAGAATCCAAATTCTGTATCTTTTGAGGAACAAAAATTCCTGTTTCCCCACACAACACTAGAGATCCTGTCATTACTTCCAGTTAAAAGAATGATGGATGATGTCATCACTGTTTGATAGTAGTTTGGGATGGATTAACCTGCAGTACTAAATCAAAACTGTGCAGACACCTTCGGATATATAGATTATTTCTTTCTTTTTCTTGTGGTGTTGCCTTTTGATTGTTCCTTGGACTATGGAAACCTTCCTATTTTTCATGTAGACTCATAAATCTATGGGTTTGATAATTTAGTGTAATTTTACTGTTGCTGTACGTTATCACCACTAGCCTTGGGTTTTAGAGATTTGATCAATGGCTATCCAAAGGTACGTTTTAAGTAGTTTCTGCCCAAAATTGATTGGCAGAGGAGAAGGGGGAATTTTGGCAGGAAAACTAAGCCTGTTTGTACTCCCATTTGTTTTCAAACTGAGCATTTCAAACTGTTTGTTTTTACATAATTAAGTTATACAATTCGACTTTATATCCTGTAGCTCATGTCAGTAGTAAAGCAGGAGCAACAAATGCTCAGAATATCAAAGGATAAATGTTTGACTGTTCTGGTGCAGAACTGCAGGCATGGAAATGGGCAGTTTGTAGTGATTAGCAAGGCAGTTGGTGAACACAGGTGTTTCTGAAGCTCCTGCCTCTCTGTAATTATTTGTCTTGCAACAGGCATTTGCCAATGAATCCATTTTGATGGTGATCCTCACGACCTATAATTTTTTTTCCCCTGCTCTTTTGCCATTTGCCAAAGATGCTTGGCTACTGCTTGCCAAGAGAGAACAACGCCCTGCAATATGGCCATGTGTGTTGTTCACCTGGAGCTGAGGCCCAGGCAGGTCTGTAGCAGATTATCCTGCTGCTTTTGGAGACCTCCAGAGCCTGCAGGTCTTCTAGAAGTTTGTCAGTGAACAGATTTGCCACCCACAAAAGTACAGGCTGCTTCATGCATGTCGGGTTACTTAATGTCAGATTGTTTGCTAGACAAGATGAAGGATAAATTGATAGGTTTACCTTGAAAACTTAGCTTTGCAAATGTGGAGAATGTTATTTTAAAAACAACATGCATGTTTGTTCAGTGTTAGATTGTGGCTGCTCTAGATTCTTGTGCTTTAAGCAGATAACTGTAATCTACAAACTTGGAAAGTTCTAAGACATGGCGCAGGCAACCTGTCCATTTTCAAGATATTTGATTTACTCTTCTTCCCCCTTATTAGATACCAGTTCTTGGAGTATTGTTCACCAGCAAATATCAGTCAATCTTATAGATAAGAACTGTACTTAGACCACCATGTGGCCATTAATCTGCTAATGCTTATCCTTTTGGCAAAATGAAACTTTATCTCTGTTCCTTGCTGTCACATCCCAGTCTCTTTTCTTCCATCAAGCTCTTTATGGCACTCTCTAACAAGTTCTTAACTTTAACAGACACTGGATCTTTTTTCACACATCAGAGCCCAAAAACTTGGCACCTGTTTAGGTACTGAACTGCACTCTTGGAAAGCAAAGCTTTGCTCAAGTGGAGCACACTGAGCTGCTTACAGCCTGGCACTGCCATGGTGCCCTCCAAAGGTGTGTGTTGCACTCCAAAGGTCTCCAAAGGTGTGTGTTGCTCTCCAAAGGTCTCCAAAGGTGTGTGTTGCACTCCAAAGGCTGGCAGTGTAGGCAGGGAACTGCTGTGTTACTCTCATGGACCTGCACGTGCAGACTTGTCCCTTTGCGTGTGATAAATCCCATCTCATTCCATCTACCTCGGATGGAATCATCCATTGAAAGGCACAAAAATTTTATGCCTTTCTGGCAGAAGCTTACGGTACTCCTGATGCAGTTGGGGTTAAACGTAGAAGCAAAATTTGCTTTCTTGCCCTAAATCACTACAACCCTGTGTCTACAGTGAGTTCTGGATCAAGATCTGTATTGTTGTCCTTGTGTATTTGTACATACAGAATACTAGTATCAGCTTCTTGGTTATTCTTATTTTTTTCCACAAGTTGCAGAGAACTAGAAATGTTCAGTGCTTGCTACCAAACAGTAACACATTTAACCAGTCTCTATTTGAACAGATTGTATCTCTGGAGTTTGATTTTTGCAGACATATTCTCAATCCTTTACCATTTGAGAAAGAGGGGGGAAAAAAAAAAAAGAAACACATTTTGATTACAGCTATTGATCTTATACTTTAATCTTTGCTGCTCAGATACAGATATGCCTTGCATACACCTTGACAGACACTGAAGATTTATGGAGCTTGAAAGAATTGACCCTAAATTCAAGCTCTTGGTATTTTTTTCCCTCCTCATTTAGGGTTTACTTTATTGCTCAGTGGATGGACTCAAACTAGTTCTTAAGAGCACATGTACAGAAATAGACCTATCATCCTATTTACTTGGAGTGAAATCATATTAACATTAATACTTCATAAGCAAAAATGTATTCTATGCATAAGCGATGTGTTAGTGCCCTGAATGAAAGGTAAATTTTTTTGTCCCAAGTCTCAGAGCAAATTAAAGCTTGTCCATGCTGACTGGTTTTTGACTGATAGGAAGCTTATGGTCTGTGACCTCCCCCCCACCAATAAATAGGTGTTCTTACAGTGTTTCTGAAAGGGATTTTCATAAAGGATTATATATTCTGTAGGGGTTTACAAATTATCCTGCAGTATTGCTTGTTATTCCTGACACTTGCTCCACCACATTATCTGCTTCTGCAGAGAGAAAGAGAAAACACCTTGTTTTGTGGAGAGCAGTGAGCAAGCTATGGGTGGTCAGGAAGAGGGGAAATTTCCTGAATAGACAGTTTGTGTGAACAATCATCCCTCCATCTAGCCTTCATTAGTTCATCAACCTCCATTCCTTCTGCCAGCGGACCTGCTTCTGTCCTCAAGGATCTGTTTGTCTGGTTCTGACTGTTTTCAATAGATGTGATGTTTCACAGCTGGCCAAAGGGAGCAGTGGGTTTCTGACTGGAACACTCTACTGGCTGCTTCTTCATGATTGCTTGGACTTAGACAAAGCAGTCTTAAAGGACACCTGATCCCAACTGTTCCAAATCTTGACACGTACTTGAACATTTCCTAGAGGCATCTGAAGGTTTCCATGTTAAAGGGAAAGTGTCATACATGCTCATACCTGTGTCTGTATAGCAACACTGGAAATGTTCCTTGTTCTCCTGTGCCAACATGGCCCTGCAACAGCCTTTGGATGACCTGAATGAGGTGGAAATGGCAAGAGTAAGATAAACTCTTGGTTACCACGATAGCAAATACATTAGGAGAGCCTGAATAGAATCACCAGTTCTGTGACATCTTCCCATTCTGCCTTCCCCTATTAAGTGCTCTTTGCACACCATCCATTGCTGTTCACTCGCAGTATTATTTTCAGCTTACCCAGGTTAGGGTAAACTCTGTCCACTCCCTCCATTCTGTGAGGCTGCAATGACACTATGTTGCTTATGCTTTTGCACTAGATCAGTCTTGAGTGCTGTTTTTTTTACCCTGGGTACAGTGCTGTACAGATTTCATCTCTAAAAACACCACTGAAACTCCTATATTCTGCAAAGGAAGGGGAAAATCTGAATTAACCCCTGCCAGAAAAAAATGCAAAACAGCCCCAAAATGAGTGGAGGCTACAGCTAATAAGTCTTTGGTGTTCCAGTCATCTGACCAGCATTTCCAAAGTTTGCATTCCTAATCTTTGGATCTCAATCTGCAATCACTTTGGACGTGGATTTGGTGTAGACACTAATCAAGCACAAACCCATTGTATGTGACTTGCTGGGCTGGAGCTCTGTTGCTTTCCCTAATAGTCAGCACTGTGCTTCCAGAAGGCAGCACCAATTATTGTCTGATAGACAGTATAATACACTTAGCTATTGATTTTCATAAGGCAGGAAGGATAGCACTTGCATTTGGATGCATTAAGAGTGCACAGACTTAGAGAAATTCAGTGCCGAACAGAAGCCTGACTAAGCACAAAATGTGGCTTGCCCCCTTACTTTAAGGGACTGTTGTGAGGTGGTTTCATGGCAGCTGTTATTTATCAGTGTGTTGATCAGAATTAGACATCTTATATTGGAGCTATTTATTTGTAAAACCATCAGCAAGGCTTCGAGACACTTCTTTATTTCTTTCCTTACTTGGACCATAAAATTTTCCTCTAGAAGGACTGCTGCATGGAGCAGAGTCCTCAGATGCAGGCTGTGGAGTTTTAGTATTTATTTATGTTAGTAGTTCTCTCAGGTAGTGGGCATCCTATGTAGGAGAAAATCAAGGATGCTCCTGATAGGAATGAGAACTGTGCCTTTGAGAAAGGGGAAGGACACTCCCTGGTGTGGAGGTTCCCAAAAAGGCATGAGAACTTCTGCCCTGTGATGTCACAGCAGGATTCAGGATTACTCCAATTCCCACTCAACTGCTGAGAAATGCATGAACACAGGTACTCGTGCTGGTACTATTAAAAAGGTGATTCCCCAAAACTGGCATTAGCATTCCAGCACAACTCTCCTTGTGTTTGCTGTTTATTAGCTTTATCTACTCTTGCTTGAATAGTTCTCTTGGATATGCATTCACTCTTTTCCAGCTTTCTTGGGGGCAGGGACATTATTATAGGACCTTTTGCATGTTTTAGGAATTTAAATAAATGGGACTGGTACGAATGAACTTTCCAGTTTCGCAGAAGACAAGTTAGTGTGATTTTCAGTTCTTAGTTGATCCAGCAAGAGAGCTTGTTTCCACGTCACCTGTATTGCACACTGTAGCCCAACCATAGTTGGAAAAGTCCTTTTTATGTAGAGAAGTAGTTAAGATGTGCATATGTCGTTAAACATCCATGAGGCTTGATTAATTAATTTCCATACTATCTGCCATCTCTCATTCCAGAAATAAATTTCACAATATCAGCTAAAGGATCCCCAAATAACAGAAGAAATGCTGGATAATAGAGATGGGGAGAATCTTTCACTCACAAAACTTGTGCTGTGTCAAGTGGACTGTTGTGAGGAATGTGTGTGACAATTAAGAATCGGTAGAATATTATACTGCCCAAAGAAAAATGGTCTTAATTAGCACTATTCTCCAGTATTTTTTGAAAAGGGCATATTTGAATATTCCAAAAGATTCATACAGCTAAGTGCCTAGAGCCCTGACATGTTTAGAACTGATACTACACTCACATACTATTTAATCTCTTTCATTCCAAGTTGTCATTGAAGGATGTCATGCTTGTAAAGGCAGCAGAGTACAAGTCTGCTGTGGCCTGCGGGATGGAGAGAAAAAAATGTATATATTTCATAAAAGTATGTGTGTATATATATATATACATTTCATATATGTGTGTATGTATATGTGTATATATATTATTTATATTATTATATAGAAGAAATACATAAAATATTTAGCAGGAACAATAGAAAGCTGAAAGTCACCCTCACAGATGTGGTGAGAATAAAAGTTATTAATGTTGTTTGCCAGAGGCTGGGGTTACGACAATGAGTGGAGATATCTTAGTAGAACTTGGAAAATTCCAAATTTAATGCCATTGTTTCTGTCTAAATTGTTAGAAGATATAGGTTTGTATGCTAATTACATTTTTATCTTTGCCATCCTTTAATAGTTTGTAAAATTCCAATCAGTGATCGCTTTTCTTGGTTTTTCAACATCTGTTTTTTCAATTAAATCCCTGCACAATTTATGGCTCATTCCTTGTCAGCTTGTCCTCCAAACTGTTGTCAAAACCACTTAATTTGTTGTTCTGTCTAAATAACTAAAAGGGAAGGCAACGAGACATAAAGCATTCTTAATATTGTTTGATATGAATAGATTTTAAAACAAAACAATGCTACCAAAACTACAAACACATGAGGTTCTGTCTATTTGCTTCTGATGGCTCTACACCTCAAACCCCGTGGTTATTCCTCTAAGCACTGTACCACGTAGGCTTAATTTCTTTGTGCAACCTGAAATATTAACCTAAAAAATATTAAAATGTTTCTCTCAAGATCATGTTTGAGTGATCATGTTGGTCAGCAGAGACCCCAACACCCAGTCTGGTTTGTTCCATTTCTTCTTCTCCAAACCTTTGTGACAGGTTTGAGTAACAAAGGTATCTTTTCCAGGACACAGCAGAGGTAGATGTCCCTGCTCCAAAATCACAAAAGTGCAACTAGCTAGAATTGAATATATATATGAGTGTACAGAGAAATGTCTTGCTTTCAAACACAAAGGCATTTCATCTCTTTGCCTTCTTTAATAGAAATGCTGTGTCTCAGCAAGATAATTTTTGTGTTTGTTTGTTTAGCTTCTGCCTGTTGCCAGGGATTTTTTTCAATACCCATTATGTTTGTGTTCAGATTGTATAATATTTCTTTTTGCATTAGGCTGTTCAATTATGGCAGGCACACAACAGCAGTACAGGAAAACAATAAAGAGTTTTTTACAATGTGGGTAAAATATATGAAAAGAAATACTGTTTTTCTTTTTAGCAGCCTTTTATTAAGCCAGAAGTTTCCTCCAGGGGACAGACAAAAGAGATCCTCACAGTCTATTGCGATGTGTATTAGCTGGTTTGGTTCATCTTTCATTTTGAACTGGCTGTGGATACAAACTGAAACCTTTCCAAAGAGCCTGGAATCTTTCAAGCCTCCCAAGACCTGAGCATCCATCTGCAGCTAATTTTGCAGATGATTCATCTCTTGTCTTCAAAGATGATACGGGTGCAAATTATAATCGCACTAAGCCATCTCAAACTTTTGAGATGTTCAGCTGAATACAAATATGCATCTGTTTTCTTTACAACAGACTGAACCAAAACTTTAACACTTCATCCCCTGAGCTCTTAGAATATTGGCGCTCTGTAATTATGAAGAACAGCCCAGTCATTTCCGTGCTTTTCCATGACTCTTGGTGTCCATACTGAGTGCCAAGTTCATCACAATCACAAATTGTCCAAGGGTAGAGCATTTGAACCTCATGTTATAATGCGAAAGAGCATTTCAACAGATGCCCAAATTACAGCCAGAACTGCATCACAGCCAGGCTGAATAATACTGAGCCGACTCTGTGTGCTAGATGGTAAATCTTTGTCTCACATTGGAGAATGGCTGGCAGTTCCACTGGAGCCAGAGAAAGATCCTTTCCTACAAGGAGAAGAAAAATGTGTTTGCAGCTTGGTCTGCAGTACACTGCCATCCCTAACCCTGCCTTTCTACCACCTTTCCAGTTTCCCCTTTGGTATTTGGTGTACCTGCTGCCCCTGTCTGACCTGTGCTCCCAGACATTGGCTAGGCAGAAATATCAGAACTATGCTTATAGAGTTTTAATGCCAACTTTAGGGTCCATGTCTGCACTTTCAAGCAGGGTGAATCTCCACTGATGTACTTCACTGTTGACAGTACCTGATCAGACCTTTTAAAATGTTATTTTGGTTTCCATCTTTACTCGTGTCACCTTCCTGTGTCAACATTATTACACACCACAGAAGGTCTGAACTCTTACCTCTTCCTTTCATTGTTACTTCTTGCAGTTGCTTTTCTCCGCTTTGGAGCTGCTCTTCCCCCACAAGCTCTGTGCCCTCCTCAAAGGTGTGTCATGGACTGGCTCTCAGGGGATGAGCTCCGATGGGTCACCACCCCAACCTTCACCAGGACATGGCCTGGTGCATCTGACATCTCCCTCTGATTCTGGAGAAGAGCAGCTGATGGTAGGTCACTTTTCATACAGCTCTGTTGAGAAACTCTAAGACGTGTTTAGTTTATGTTGCAGGGTAGTTTTGACTGGTTTTTTGTTAGCTTTAAGGAGCAGAAGGTTTTCAGGTTCTTCATGAACCTATGTCATCTTAATTTTGCAGACTGTTCTTTTTCAAAAATGCTGTGGTTCCTTCTCTGTCCTAAATGTCACTTCTAGTTTAGGCAGCCCTGTCTAAACCACACTAGATATTATCTGCTTCCTTGATGTTTGCTTTTGTGTTCTATGTACTAAATTCACAAAAATAGTGAGGGATCCAAGCTGGGCTAGGATGTACAGTGTGAAACAGCTGGTGCTGTGGTTGTTCTCTCTTTCTCAAAGGATGTGTTGCACTGGAGTTGAATATTGGGGTTTTTTCTGGTGGTAGCACAACTCTGAACTGTCCACTGCTGTTACCTGGAGTGTATCAGACATTTTCTCAGGCATCATCTTCCAGTCCAGTACATCCCAAAGGGATGCACTTTGTGCACTTTGAGAAAATCCTCTGTTGGGGAGGTGAATTAAAAGATATAAGGACAATTGGGAGGTTATTTTCAAAACAGTACCCAGATCCCAACTGACAGAGTTAGAGGAGGACTGACTCAGAAATCCCCAGAAATGAAGCTGTGTGCAGGCTGGCATGTACCTTTTAAAAACCCACAGAAATAAGCAAGTACATACCTGCTCTGTTAATTCCTGTGCTGTGATGACCCAGAGGGCGAGACTGTCTGGTCTGTGCAGGACACTTGGCCCTTTTAAATAAGACAGTCTCTTTCTGTCCCAAGGCTAGGAAGTACATGGATTTCTATGTTGTTAGGGTGGTTTTTGTTTTGTTGGAGTTTTTTTTCCTCTTCCTTCTGAGCTTTTCAGCTGCTGAAGATTTCCATCACTTCAATGCTGCAGACAGCAAGATCCCCTTTAGGGGTCATCAGAGAGTTTCTGGTCCCATTAATCAGGGATAGAGGCTCCGTATCAAACTGCCCTGTTGATTTTGTTGCCTTATCCATAACAAGATCTCAGGCCATTTAAGCAGTCAGGTTGTTGCTTTGTCATGTTTCAGCTGATAAGCTGTTGCCTCCCATCTTGAGTCAGCCATTTTTACACCAGGTTGTTCATTTGCAGTAAATCATCAGAAAGTGGTTGGGACAAACCAGATCTGCATGGAAACCACAGGGTCTGGGTTTGAAATTAACCTTTTCTGTACAATCAGCCCCAAAACTGGCATGCTTCAGCTTCAGCACCTTGTTGTCAGGCTCAAATGATCCAAAGATCTTTGAGTTTCAATTGTATTTGTGTGTACTTTTGTTTTTACATATGCAGAAATAGATGTGTTCTACACTTTAAGGATAAGTTAGTGTGGCAAAATTATTGTTTCTTTTTTTAAAATATCACACAGAAAGTATAGGAAGATACTGATTTCACATATCTTTGTAGTTCTTTATAGAGTTTACAGCCAGAAAGCACTAGCATGTAACAGCAAAATCAGAATGCAGAACAGAAACATTTTGTATTAACTTGTAGATTAAATTGGTTGCATAGCAAATGTATTACTGAGCTCTACATCTATTTGTGTTTCTGCAGTACAATATAAGTTCTTAATTCACTCTGCCTCTGAGGAATGCCTCGTTCTACAGGAAAAATGGAGTGCTGGCTAGTTAGTCTTGATTCTACTGTGGAGATTATACACTTAAGGGAGGAGACAAAGGAAAGGAGAGGGATCAAGGTGCTTTGGAAAGGAACAGAATGGAGAAATAGGGGGCAGAAGTTACTGGTCTATTGATCACTGCAGTTTGTCCTGTATTCTCAGTTACCTCAATTTCTACAGGTCTTGCTGGGTGAGGGGCTCTGTTCTGAGTGCATCTGTGCGTGCCAAGGGGTCTCATGGCCAGCAAGTGGAGTTGGACCACAGAACTGGGGCTCGTGTGCCTGCAATGCCAGCAGAAGGAGCAACTATGTGTGCATCTGTGTACCATTGCTAGTGAGTGTAAAACTGGATTAGGGAGTAGTATAGTAGACCTGTGAGCTGGGTATCAAGGCCAGATAGCAGGGAGACTGCAGGTTGGCTCTGGGTGGGTCCCAGAAGCCCACGATAGGGAAACCATAAGATCCATAAGTGGGAGTGGGGACCAGTTTAGGGGGATCTGTTTGCACGTGAGTGTCTCGTTGTGAAGCAAACAGAGGTGAAAGGATTCAGGATAAGATACTGGATAGGCTGCGTGCCTGAGGCCAGTCACTGGAGGAATATCTAATGTGCATGGAAGAGTGTTTGTGGGCCAACTGCAGTGGGGGGGTGCTGCAGAGGTGCTGCCGCTGGGGACAACAAGGATTGGGGGCAGGCTGGTGGATTGACTGTCTGAGACCAGTTACTTAATGTGTAGATACATGTGTTAATGTGTGTGTGTGTGTATTTTCCATCAACAGACTTTTATCCTGTTCAACCAGAGAGGAAAACAAGAGGAAGCTGTTGCTGTTTGTGTGAGTGCTTGGTGTTTCTGTCTGCAGTGAGCTGTACAGCTGGCCCTGTGTCTACACATCTATTGGTCATGTAACTGTGTTTTATGGGCAACCATTAGGGATAGACACTCAGCCTCACTATTCATGGAACCTGGGAACATGGAGTGCAGCAGCCTTGCCTCTATCTGGCTACTGCATTTGACAACTCCTAACATGTTTATCACAAACTCTATGAATGCTAAAAAGCAATAAGGTATTCAATAGATATTTTTCTATTGTGGCTGCTGAGAAATAACAGTAGGTCTTTGCAAAAAAAAAAAAAAAATTGCATAAATTGCTTCAGACCTCCTGCAGCAATAATTTGCTGAACTGTTTGGTGATCACTGAAAGGCTAAGCCAGAGAACAATATTCTGTTTTGTACAGACAAGAACAGACTGCATTTTTTTTTCATGTGTCATAACATCCATTCTGTAACAGGCTGGAAAAATCTGCTGGAAAAAAATTCTGATGAGGAAGAAAAGTTAGTTGGCTGAAAAAAAATGTTACTGAACAAACACACACTCCATTTCGAAGCAAGTTCTTGTGCAGATGATATACTGCCCTCAATTGGTACACTTAACTTCTGCTGATAGAAGTCCTGCTGCAGCTTGCTTATAAAATATAGTGACAGAAGGTTCAGAACAGTCTTCCATGTTCACCCTAGTGAGTATGTGATGAAACCCCACCAAATCAGCATGATGTCATTTCTTCTGCATTCTCTATTCATTTGTGCCTTGGTTCACACAGAGCTTATTTGAGGGAAATGCTTCCAAACCTCTTTCAAAAATCTACACAGCAGCTCTTGAACTATGGCTGTGAAAGTACTTCACAGGGCTCCATTCCATTCACTGGCTTAGCTTGTGATCTTGTTGCTTGGTTCCCTTTTGGATAGAAAGAAAAAATAATAATGTTTCCAAACCACCAAAAGGTTTAGTCACTCAAGAAAATAGAATATTGCTGTCAGGAGATAAACACCTCACAGGGCTCACTTCAGGACTCATTACCTTGACATCTTCTAGACAAGCAGCTGAAACCTCTGAGATGAGCTGCAGTTTATGCCAGATCTGAAGCTCCTCCTCCCTGCTGTCAGTCTGATCAAGCATAAGTAATGTTGCATCATGTGTCTTCTGCAGGGGGTGAGGGGTCAGTAAATTGGCTCTTCTTGCACTGGAATACATTTGGTTATGATCTGTTTCAAGCCTTACTCATTTTTGGGAACAGGCCATGAGTAGCTGTAGGTTAGGCAATAATTTTCTGACAGACTGGCTGTCAGAATAATCCGTAATTATGTTTTTCTTGGCCTGGCTCTGGTGTCTCAGCAGCTACTGTCAAGACCAGCCTTAGGTAGACAAATCACTGCTGTCGTGCCATTGAAACCATTTCAAGTAACACCACTATTACACCCACAGCCTCCAAATGATGATACTGACTGTCAGCAGGGAGGAGGGTGGCTGAGGAGGCAATTTGCATTTAGGAGCATTTGGTTGCTGCTTTTCAGGAGAGTCCATTCATTCCTATACAGACCTTCTACAGGCTCTTTTAAATTCAATATGTTCACGTGGAAATGTTCGTTTAGGGACATTTCAATGGTCAGGTAACAGCAGCTGGGTTTATCTTCCACGTTTCCAGTGTGTTCTCTCATTTGACATTTCTCATAAAAAATCTTTTTCACTCATTCAAATCAAATCTAAAACTAAAGGTACCTGTCACAACCTCAGATCCCAGTAACCTCCTTAATCCCACTGTCTCAGAGTGAGAAAAGTTACTCTATGGATATAGCAGGCCATTACTCCAGATATCCCAACCATTCCCACCATGAGAGCTTATGGCAGATGAACCCAAGAGTTCATCATGGTGGAAACTAATTGGTTGCCTACAATCATGCAGGAAAGGGGGTTTCAGTGGGAAGAGATCATGATTTAGTTTGGTGGGAACATCTGAACTTCCAGAGGGGCAGGAAGAACTGCAGTTCCCCTGGCCCATCAGCCTTGGAGGAAGATAACAAGGTTCCTCTCTTGATAGCTTCTTTAATGCATAAAGCAAGATGTACAGCAATGGAGAAAACAACTTTGACTTACTGCCTTAAGAAAGACAGATTATGCATCCACATTACACTTGTAATAAATTTACATAGTATGAAATTGGCAGGTTTATATCACTACTGTGTTCTCTTACTGAGAAAACACCGATGTGATCAGCCAATGGTGGCTAGTTCACTGTGGAAAACTGGTTCTTAACATTTTGGCAATTTGTTGTTAAAGTCTACAACTTTTTGCTTTTTTCTTTCTCTTGGCTCAATATTAGCCTTTCAGGTAAAATCTTATTCTGACCTGAGGACAACAGTCAGTAATGATGTGTAAGCTGGTGTGCACGTAATCTTTCCATTTTGCAGCATAGGTCTGCTGTCTTTTCAGTTTGTTTTCTCATCTGACATTTCTAAGAAATGTCTCTTTCTCTCATCTAAATCCAGTCTGGAGCTATTGTATGATAGACAGATTACAGTGTTCATGGGCTCCCATTCTGAACCAAGATACAAATGAAAAATAGATCTTGCCTGATCTCGAGATTTGGTGGAAATCTGTCTTAAGCCACAACTTTTTCTCATTTTAAATGTCTTCTCTATCCAGTTTATACTATCCCACACTATTTGTCTCAAAAATACAAGGAAGAAAGTGACAATAACCATGAAAATTGTATGGCATTCAGGTGAGCTGGTGCAGGTACCTGCACTGCAGGGCTGTGAATGAGTGCTCCCAGCTGCACCCCTCAGGAATTTACTGCTGTGATGCTCTGCACCCATATCATGTTACATTCCCAAATCTCAAGTTGGACCTTACAGTTTTCATTCTCTCCTTCTGTTGTCCAGAAGCGCACGTTGTTTTTATTTTTGCTGTAGTAGTATTTAATAATCCCCAGCAGGGATTAGAGCTGTGTTGTTTGGCACAGCACACAGAGACAATGTCTGCCCCTGAAGCCCAACAGTCCAGGATAATGAGCAGCATATACCAGAGAAGAAAAGAAGTCAATGTGAATAAAAAATAAGTGACTCTTCATTCATTATCACCATAGAAATCAAAGGCCAATGTTTGACCTTATCACATGCCTTCTGCTGATTTTTGTCATCCAACAATAGTGGCAGAAATCAGGTTATGGAACCCAGGAACAGTTTCTTAATAGTGTGACACTTAGCCAAAACTGACTGTAGGGTGACCAGGTCAGTCTTGGCAGCTCTTGGATGCAGCTCTGTCCCCCAGGACCTACCATAGGGAAAACCTGTTGCCCACATCTCCCACTCCTTGGCTGGGCTGGAACTACATCAGATGCAGTAATTACCACAATTAATGAAGCAGGTGGTGGTCAAGACTCATGCTAAAGTTGCTGTGTGCCCTTTCAGCATTAACACAGATTTAAACCCACTGTCTGTGGGTAGAAGTCTGTAAGTGTCTGAGAAAACTACTATTAAGAGAAAGTAATTATAACTATTATTCTTCTCAAATTGAAGAAAATGAACATGCTTAAATCTAGTACTTGCTAAATAATAGCTGGTCTAGTAGGATAGTTTCAGCACAACACAAGCACCCTGAGCAGTGTCAGCCCAGCAAAGCAGGGAAATGCATGAGCTGGGAGAAGTGCTGGGTTCCTCATTCCCAGCATGGGCTGTCCAGAAAGGCATCAGGGGCTGTTCATGGCCAGTGAAGGAGAGTTTGCTCAGGTATCACTTGAGATCCAACTGCATTGTGCCAAAGAATATTTCCCTTGCTTGGGGTGTCCCTTCAGACTGTGGTTTATTATTATTGCTGCAACATCCGCAGGTCTGGCTGTGCTGGGAATTGTAGTGACAAGGGTGGTGGCTCTCACCACTCTAGTCTGCTAAGGTAGAGCACACAGCCAGGAAAAACAAAAGTCTGGGGTTGAGGTGGGATGAAGAAGTAAAAATTAGGCGTTTGACTATGCAGTACTGGGCTGGTTATTTGCTAAGCTTTAACAGTTTTAATACACATCAATATATATGTAATGTTTTGAAGGCATAGGAAAGAAAGGGAATTCACTCCACTGCTCTATCTCTGAATTTCTGGTAATGTTTCAGAACTGTAAGGATTTTGTAGTGATTGATCAGTTTTGCATGAATTTTTTCCACCTATGCCGTCTCTGGTAGGCATTTGCTGAATGAATTTATGATGATCCTTGTATAATTCAGCTCAGCCATATTTTGAGGGTGCTGTTAATCTGATCTGGGAAAAAAAAAAAAAGAAAAAAGAGCAGTATTCCTCACTTCTAAAATTAATTTAAAGCTTTTTGAATGCCCGGATCACAAATGTTCCATATCTAATTACCCAATGCCCTCTTTCAGTGTGTCATTGTATTACCTTTTTTTCCTCTTTTTGATATTATGGAAATGTAAAATAACTTGACCTTGAATAGTTACCTTGTGGGGATTCCTTTAATATATGCAGTGAATTAGATGAATGCCCGTTGATAGCTAAAAGAATTTTAGCTCTTCTATTTCATAACAGAGCTTTGCACTTCAGAAGCAGCAAAGTTTCTGGTGTTCATTCACTGCATTTTTATTAATTTGTAATATGTCAAATGAATAAGTGATCTCTACTTCTGCTGATTAAAAAGTTCTATTAGGAACATGGATGATAAATATATATGATATGAAATGAACCGAGCTATAAATCCAAGATGTAGACATAATGTAATAAACCCACCTTTTCTTCAACACCATACACCATTTTTCTAATGTGTAGACACCTATTGTCAGCTTAATTATTGTAAGGTAAGATCCACCTTAATTAATCAAAGGAGAGTAAGACTGTCTTTGTAATAGCTAATTTTTGAAAAGAAGGGGAATAGATGTATCTACAGTTAACACGGTACACATAAATTCAGATACAAGAACACAAGAATATATACTAATAAAGTATATTATTCATAAAGTATATTATACCAAATCAGACTAACCAAGTATGTAGTTGGGGTTAATGCTTCATTGACACAGAGAGGGATAACTTGCTGTCTTCATCTCAGAAATAAATATCATTGTATTGGCTGCCAGATGCACCAAGCACAAAGCTGATTTAATGACTGGTGTCATTAAAGAGGAGAGGGATGCACCCTAAGATTTCAGAAAAATGGGCAGATGTCGAGCTTATTGCCAGTTTTTTGAGTTGTCTAATTCCTCTGTAAAATAACTGTGAAATCACAAGCCAAGCCCAGCCACCATGTTAATCAGTTCAAGTAGTCAAGCAGCATCAGGGCATTTGAAGAAATCCAAAGCTGGCCTTTAAACAGCTCAAGTTTTGTTTGAAGTGGGGTGTTTGGGGTATGGTTTTTTCTTCAATGGATTCAGACTATATTGATCCAGGGTCTGTTTCCTGTGAGTGAGCACTTTTAGGAAGTCATTAATTAAGCTACAAGCTGAGTTCCATTCCTCCCTATAGATGCACATTGGATGCTGCTTTGGCTTTTGTGAGGTCCAGTGGGACCTGAGGTCTTGCTCCCCATGCATTTGAAGCTCCTGCTTATTCCCACGTGAATTCTCCACGTGAGGAGAAGCAGGATCCAGAAACTATGGCAAGCCTTGGAAGAGAAGGGGAGTGCTGAGTCCTTTACCTGCTTGATTTGGGAGCCTGGGTAAGGGAAAAGCAAATTCTGCAAGGGGCCCCAGCACTGACTCTGCTCACACCTCAATAGCTCTCTTGTGTTGCCCCATCTGGGACGTCAGGCAGGACTGTCACCTTTGTGTCCTCCCCTCACTCAAGTGCAGGGTGCTATATAAAGACTTTGGAAATGCCCTTCCACACCTAGAAACAAACCAGTTTAAAACCCAGGACTGGTGGGAAAGATCTGATTTTCCCTTTTTCAGAGTGTGTGTATATATATCTGGGGGAAAGGGATAAGGAGAAGAGGTGAGTAAATTTAGCCCTGAATGTGGTGGGGATTTTTGGGTTGCAGGTATTTGTATGTTGGCGATGCAGCCCCCATTTAGTCTCGCCACAAATCTCGCTGATTCTCTTTTCCTCAGGATGGAGCTTGATTTATTTTATTTATTATTTTTCCACACAGCTTTAGTGCAGTGTTTTTGTGGCAATTATGCAAATTATATGTCACACCACCACATATTTTCCACATCATTTGATTTGACCTTTTAAACTAATAAGAGAATTATCATTTTTATGGGTAATTTGTGTTTCATGGTAGGAGACAGCAGGACAGGGACTGATGGGAAGAACATCAGAACACAGGAGTCATGTTTCAGGATAGTACTGGAGGGCCATAAGCAGGTATCCAGTATACAACTGTGGCTGCTGTGAGCTCCTAAAGAGTAGATTAGAAGATATATTGTGAAATAAACTTCCCAGAGGGGAATTTTCTTTCCAATAACCTTCAGTGACCTCTGGGCTAGCCATTGTTCTTTTGGCTCCTAATTGTTTCTAATATGTGGATTGATATCTTGTATAATCTACATATGGATGTGAATATGTATTTCAGGTAATGTAATGCAGGATATTATTCTTTCTATACAAATGTTGATAGGTTATATCTCATGATACACGTGCATGTCTAATCCCACTTAATCACACCAAACCTCTTGCTTTATTTTCCTTAGTTAATCAATTCTGCTGGTTAAACATACACTGTATAATTTTTCAGTTATTTTTGACGCTGCTAGAGTCAACTATTCAATGCATCCACCTGCTAAACTACTTTGAAAGGCAAAATGCCAAAAGCAAACAGAATTATCTATATATTGTTTTCCAAAAGATGTACAGAACAAGTGTGGTTGCTAAGAGGTTCATTAACAGCACTGTAATACTTTGCTTTCAGCCTCCTCCCTCAGAAAGACCTCTGGAAAGTTCAAAGTGTCAAGAAAATTGTTGCAGAACTGTGATAAGACATGACGTTCAAGCAATGAAGACTTCCATAACACTGGCTAAATGCCTTATTAATCTAGCATGTCAGGTAAGATTTTCTGTGTGTTTAGGATGATGCCTGGCAGGAGCATAGGATCTTCTGTGTGCTTTGGGGAGAGGGAGGCAGAGTATTCTTCTTCTGACAGAAAATTAGTATTTCACATGCACCCAACCGTAATGGGAAGTGCCTGTCTACAGAGCCCTGGGATGTGATGGCAGGGTTCCCAAATGGAATAATGTACACCAGTATTCTGACCACACTTACCACTTCCCAGCTTCCCTCGTGACTGGTTTTTATATGATATTTTCTCCTCCTATTTTTGGATTAGTCGTCAACAATTTGGTTGCATTTTGTTCCTTTTTTGCTCTTTCCCTGTTCTTCAGTTTCTAGACCTCTTTCTTTCTTTGCTTGTACTGCCACATTTGGGTGCGTGTCCCACCACAGTAGAGCCATGTGGAACTTCAAGTACTTCAACATGAGGTTCTGCTCTAAGCTTATCATGAAATCAGTGAAAACCAACCTTACAGCGTTAGTGTCAGATCAGAAATCCAACGAAAGTAAAAAAATCACAAGGCATTTTTGGCAAAAACTGATTAATTCTGCAGTTACATAAGACCTGTGGGTATCCTGCAAATACTCTTCTCACCTTGAAAAGAAGATTGCAGCTGTTCCTCCTCATCTTGCAATGCATTTGGTTCTTTTCCCACCTTCTGCTTCTTTCCTCATCTGAGCGTGCTTCTTCCTTTTCCTTGACACAGCATATCTTCAGGCTTTTCTTCGCATAAGAAATGTAACAAAAAATATGAAAACCATCTGACTCGAACATGGAGGTACCCAAAAACTTCATGCCAAATTCTAGGTTTTTTTTCAAGACAAATTGCAAAAATGCTAAAATCTTAGTAACTATAGCAGCACAAACACCACCACTACAATATGCCGCAACAGATTGTTCATATGTCACTATTTTTCTAAAGTCCCTTGGCAAACGTTTCCATCAGTAAACAAGTCAAAGGAAAGAATTGTAAAATGGCCAGCAAAACCCCTCAGATCTTCTCTAGGTAGTGAAATAAAATTCTGCTACTTATCACTATTATTCTGTTCCTCAGCTCCTCTTCTTTCACCTGTGCTGACAGACTACAGTTGTCTTTGTTTCTGCCTTCCCAATGAGGCTTTTGCTTGTCATGCCACCATCCTCTTTATACTGCAAGTTTATCAAGGCAACGTCATGCCTAAATGTTGGGTCACATTCTCACCTGGAGTGAAAGTGTACACAGATCCATTGAATTTGTAAGAAAAATGACAGATTACATGAGCTGCTGAGCTGGCACTGCATGGCAAGCATCACTGGAACTGAAAAAAACATTAATAGTGCCAGTTCACTAACAGTTAGAATGATGATTCATGTTTTTCCTATTGTCTATTTTTCTTTCCTGCTTAATGTGCCGGTATAATCAGAATTTATTGTGGAATGAAGTGCCCGGGGAATAGGCTGAATTATGCTGTATCTTAATGATGGGCAAACACTAAAGGTTTGGGAGTTCTTGATTATTACTGGAATAATCTCTTGAAGCTGAAAAATATGTATTTCTACCATTCTAGTACATATGGCATCTGTAAGACTGTAATTGGAATATTGGTGAGTTTATGGAAAAAGTAATCTGATTTACCGACATTTGAAAATGTCCTCCTAGAAATGGAGGGAGTTTCGCCTGCCTGTAATTTGAATGTTCCTTAAAGTTATATAAAATTGCAGTAGATTGCACTGTAACATTTGTCTCTTCATGTATTGAAATAACCTGGAAAACTTACATTCACTGAAACCAGTAGAAGCTTTGTCATGAGCTTTGAAAAGAATGAATTTATCTTCTAACTCTTAATGGTTTCACTTAGCACATGAAAAGATGTTCCGGCTGTGCTTTGACTTTGGCATTGGCTGGAGTTCCAAGTGGCAGGGATGGGTAAAAAAGTACTAGAAGAAAAAGAAGTATTTCATCAAACACCAAATCTGATTTAAAAAACCCCAAAGATAAGTGTCTAAATCTATCTTTCTCTAATGAAAGGAAAAGGAAAAGGAGATATAACTGGCCACAGATGTAAAATATTGTGAATATATCAATAACATGTATCTTTAATAATGGAAAAATATAAATTTTTAAAACATCAAGAATAAGAGGGTCATAGAGAAGAAAGGAAGGAGGAATATTTTTTTTCTGGGCATTTGAGAAAATGAGAAAAGTCCAAGATACTTAGCTCTGTTTAATCAAAATGTATAAGGAAGACTTGGGACAGGGACTGGGGCACAACAGCCCTTGCTCCCTCTTTGTGGCCTCCTCAATCCTGAATTCTCTTTTCATGCACCTCCCTGGGATGGGGCAGTGAGCGCCTGTGGAGCTGACTGCCAGGTGAGAAAAGCTTTTAGGTTTGGGAGGGTTGCATCCCTTTCCCTTTCCATCCCAAAGTGGGAATGATTTTAATGTTCCATTGCTCAGGAGGTGGTCTTATGGATATACTGCAGTGTAAAAGAAATGGGCGGGGTTGTGGAGAAATAGATCTTCTTGTAAAGCCCACCCAGCTTTAGTTTGTAAAGGGCATGGGGAACTGGGCATTCTCATAAGCCATGATGTATATCAAGTTGTGTGCTAAAACAAAATGTATTTTATTTCCCTTCTCTAAAAGAAATGTTCTTTACTCCAGAGTTCACTTCAGGTCTGTCCCCTGGATTAAAAGAATGAGGGGCCTTGAGGGGGTTCTGTTGTTCCCATTTGGCTGGCACAGTGTTTTATCATAGCAGTAGCATAAGCTAAAGAAATCATTAAGTCCAAGTCCTCCGATCCATTTTTAGCAATTTAACACATTCATCACTGGCTTTTGTGCCACCCATCCTTGACTTAGCAAGCATGATGGACTGCACAGCCAGGCCTTTTTATCAGAGCTTTCAGAAATCTGCATCCATACATCACCTTCCGTGTTTATTTCTCCGATTGCCCTTTCCCCGTGCTCGTTTCTCTCCATGCAGCATCTCAAAAGCTGTGGTAGGTGAGCTGAACTGTGGGTTGCATAACTGCTGTTCATGACCTGAGACTCCTGCCCTCACTACCCTGAGTTAATTATGACAGCATGAGCAACAGGACTTTAATCCTAACTTTTCTTCAAGGAGCCTACACGCTCACACATAATTCACATAAGGAAATAGTGTTGAACAGCCTGGTTTGCCCTCTTTCCAGCATTTATTCCTGTATATCAAAGGAGTGAGTTCCCAACAGGCTTAAAAAGGCAAGAGTACAATACCAACCCATGTGTGACCTTCCTGTTGATTTATTCTTATCGGCCAACAGGTGCCTCATGAAGAGTTCAAACTAATAAATGCTGAAAGACAAAACTGAAAACCTTGCAGTGAAGCATTGTCAGAGACACTTCTAATCCTCTCTGTTTTTACAGCAGTGAAAAGATGAAAGGGGGAAAAAGAGAAGAAAGAAAGAGGGGGAGAGGAGACAAAGAAGAAAATCCTGAAAGAATTAGTGCCCCAGAGAGCTGCATAATGATTAACAATTCTTTTTTCAAATGGTAAGTGATTCCTTCTCAGTCCTGGATGACAATAGAATCATAACTTCATCAAAATTACTTTGAATAGCCTCATTAATGACACACAGCCTTGGTTTGTCCCCGCCTCAATGTCTGATAATATTTTCACACCTGCTATTGAATGTGTGCTTAGTGTTGTCCTCCATCTGTACAATGCATTCATACATATCAGATCATCTTCTTTTGTTCTTGGATGTTCAACAATTCAATAAGATGTTAGCAATAAAATGGGGGTAAAAAGGGAGGAGGATAAGATGAAAGTTTCTTTTCAGTTCAGGCTAACTAAATAATGGAAAGGTAAAGTGTATTATATCATCTGTAGAAAGCAGACTCGTTCTTCCAGTTCTAGCTGCAGAGAATATTTAGAAAGCACAGGCCTTAAATATGATTTATTGAAGTACAGTACTGCCTTCAATGCATAGACTAGAGGCGTTTTCTTCTAAAATAGCTGATTAACAGAAGAAGCTCCCTTAAGAACAGCTGCACAGAGTATTCCTGTCAAGCCTCTACCTTGTATAAATATTTTTTAATTAATAGATGCCTTCATCAAATACAGGAAAAAATTAAGCACTAATGCTCACCAGAGACCCCGCTATTAGAGTGATTATTTTAGATTTAGTTTCATTTGCAGATGTCATTAATTTATTTTTAATAGATCGCTAATTTAGTTTTATCTATTTCTTGTTCAGTTTTTGTAGATATTAACAGGCTGTGCTCCCTTCAAAGCTTTCCCCTCCCTCTTCCTCCAGGCTCTGTGCTCTCCACAGTGAATCTGTGTTTAAATTAGCTGGACCACTGCAGGCTGAGATAGCGATTAATCTGCACATCTGCCACAAGAGAGAAGTTAACAGCCTAGCTGAGGGACTCAAAGCAAAAAAACAGCATTACCACTGCAAGTCATCTGTTGTGTTTGGCAAAGCAGCAGTTGTGTCACACAGGAGCAGGCTGCCCTTGAAGTATCTCCTGTTTGAGTTGAGTGGCAGTGGTATTGTTGTGCAGTACATAAACCTCCTTTTGTCAGCTCGAAGTAACCACAGAATTGACTTGTAAGACATTTGTACTCGGGGAGAGGGAGATGAGCAATGTCCTGCCTGTAACAAAGGAAACATCAGTGCCACAGCAGAGAGCAGAGACACCAGAGCTGGTTTCTTGGAAAACTGCAGCAGCCTGTTCAAAGTTCTCTGCTGTCGCAGCTCAGCTGCTTCTGCTTCATAGGTGTTTAAACTGGGGGTGTCTGTGCAAAAGGACAGGATGAGGGGACTCCCAGAGCAACGTGTCCAGCAGCTGTTCCCAGGAGCTCAAACCAACCCTTTTCTTGGTGTCAGTCTCAGCAGCTCTAGGCTTGTGTGCTCTTGCACACTTCATTGCTATGAACAGGCTAAGAAAGTTGTGTGGAGACCTCAGAGCAGCCTTCGAGTATCTGAGGGGGATCTACAAATAAGGCAGAGGGAGTCCACAGGAGCTGTGGTGATGGGACAAGGAGAAATGGGTTCAGACTGAAAGGGGTTATATAGGTTAGCTATGCAGAAGAAGTCCTTTGCTGTAAGGGTGTTGAGACACTGGGACAGTTTTTCAGTCTAGAAGGCTAGGTTGGATGGAGCTCTGAGCAGCTGGTCTAGTGGAAAGTGTCTCTGCTCATGGCAACAGATTGGAACTAGATGACCTTTAAGGTCCCTTCCAACCTAAACCATTCTGTGATTTTATGTTTCTACAAATGTGGCGTTCAGGATAATAAGAGATGGAGATAAATCTTCTTTACCTCTTTTAGACTAAGAAGTGAAGGACTAGGAAGTTTCTTTGCCCTGGTTTTGATCTGACAGCTCTGATACAGAGGGATGGCCTGCCTTATGGGCTTTTTTCACTCACACAGGAACTTTAAGAAACTGCTATGAGATTAATCTAGACCATCTTCGTCCTAATTCTTTGTTGTTTTATTTCATGTGAATGGTATTTCCTAAAGGGCAGTGCCAATGTCTGGCCAGCTGTGCTCCACAGTGGTCAATATGTATTTTATCACTGACTTTAGAACCAGCAGAGTGCACAGTCAACTATAACGAGACAAGAAGCTGCTGATTTTATATTGATTGAGTGAATCAGCTTCTCCAGCAGTGTGTCTCAGTTTCTAGCTGGGGATATCTCTGGATTTAATTTTAATCAGATCTCTTCTAAAAGAGATTAAAGAGTGCTGGTTGTGGTGGGGACCATGGAGCTTTTGTTTCTTCTGGAAACATTTTTGTTTTACTTCTGTGGGGATAATTTTTGAGTCTTACCACTCTTAGGCTGAATATACACCAGCACCTGTTAGATTTAAGTGTTTTTACTTGTCAGTTTGCTCTCTCGGTCAGGAAACCAAGAATGTTCATTCATAAACTTTTCCAGTAAGTGGCTGGATGGGGACAGGTATTCATAATTATTTTAAAGATATGCTATTAATGAGCACATTACATTAAAAGAAGACAAATATTAATGAAAAAGAAGAAGGAAACTATGATTATTGTCTCCAACCACAAGATAATACCGGAATTTTTTCTGTCATGTGTATGTTTTTTTTTCCCTTCATTTTTCTCTGTTTCTTTTTTAAATGTATGAAAGTTTTGGGGTTTTTTAATATCAGTATCATCTCATGAAGTATGACTTGCTTAAAGATCATTTTATGAACCTACTCCATTTAGAAAAACAGGATGTTTTCTCCAGCTGTGTTGTTACTTCTCCAGGTGGTTCCCCCAGAATAAGTATTTTCCTCTCCTGAAGAGTATGAAAACAGAGATGCAAAATGGTTCCCCTGTTTAAGCAGGGTGTTTTATGAGATTAACCTGAGTGTAGATCTGTGTGATCTTCCTGCACCTCTAAATTACCTCTTTCCTAGACAGCTGTTATTATCTCTTTCACACAGCCCCTCTGCTACACATTTTCTGTAATAACCTATGCAGTCTTCATCCATTTAGGTATTGCTGAAGACCTACTGGATTGTGGGAACCACAGGAATCTTCCAAGACCATTTTTTTATCTAGGAGTGAGATTCCTGTGGTTTGCCAGCTGATCTCAAATAGCCAAGCATAAGTACATGTAGAGAAAAATCTATTCATAGCCATCTAATCTTATCAAGACTCCTAAAATGAGCATAGGGATAAGTGTGCAGGCATGAAGTCAAAGCATAGTTGCCCCTTTAGTGTCTTTCAAGTCAGCTCTAGTGACATTGGGGTGTCCCTGCAGTCAAATCATGAGGAGGAGGTCAAGGAATGTAGTCTGTGCATCCCCTACATCTGAAACTGTGAAAAATTTCCTAATAGGAAACCTTATTCCTGGGCAGGGCTGTGAGTGACTGCAGAAACTCAAGAGTTCTGGGTGTGAGGAGCACTGTCTTAAAGACCCTGCCATAGGATGAGATGTTCAGTCCATATCTAGAAATGCAGTGCTAGTCTTCTAGGCCAGCAGGTCTCACTGGCCTTGACTCAGAAACATAAAAGTTACAACATTTTGAAGCAGTAGGGAATTTGGTAAAAGGGGTGGAGATTCCAGGGAAAAATCTCAAGTTCTAGTTAAAGTGATGTGAAAGCAAACTGAAGTAACAAGAGAAGGTTTGACGGCTCCATTATGAATGCATTAGCTGTAAATATGAAATATTTACATATAAATATTATATACATGTAAATATATGCAGCCTGCTTAGTAGAAGCTGTGGATGATGTCCATCAAGACTGGAATGAAAAGGTACTAATATTGCTACAGATCTTAGTAATATTCCACAGTGCCCTTTCCAATACACTTACAGGGAAGACTTGCACGATGTTCCTTTTCTCTGCTGCCAAGGCCACAAGTTATTTTTGGCTGCTAAGGATTTGAAGTTTCATCTAGATGCCAAGGTAACCTTGGAGTATGTTAAGGAGACCTGGCTGTGGTTGTTCCTCTGTGGGTGATAACTCAGTTTCTGAGGAGACACTGTCAATCTCTCTGTCAGCCACACACAGAGATGAGTGTCCATGAAGAAGTTGTGCAGCTTCATCAGAACCCAGCAATCTGGACAATTCCCATCATCCTGGGAATCCTATTTATTTAAATAACACCCTATGAGAAAGAGCACGTTGTATGCAAGATTAACAATCTGCTGTATGCAAGATAATGAGACCATGGATTTTAAGGGTTGCTGAGAGTCTGAGAAGAACTTGGTTCTTGGCAGAGATGATGTTGGTGTTTGCTTGGTGAGTCCCCACTGTGTAAACCATAAAATTTGCCTTAGACTGCGAGCTGTGTCAAGTACTAGGCCAGGAACAATTTACCTGTGGTTGTTCACTTCACAGATATGCTGCTCTTTAATACATTCTGCTGTCATATAAATGTGGGCTACATATTTTTTCCAGAAAAAAAAAAATCTGGCCATTGTTTTCCTTTTAATGCTGCACAAAAATACTTGCCCTTTGATTACTGCAGATTACAAACCTGCTGTGCACTATTATGCTTTCAAAAAATACACCACAGCAAAGATTGTGCTCATTTGCAGAAGAAATGTGAGTCTCTTATTCACTCTCCTGTGTCCAGATGTTGTTATGGGATGGAGTGCCAGGGTGGGTGGAACCAAAAAGACTCCAGGAGTATGTTGACTGTAATCAGTGTCACATCCCTGGTGTTCTGCCTGTTCTTGTTCACCAGCATGTGAATGTACTCATCATCATCCTCACAGCCTTTGGCAACTTTAGGAGGTTGGACCCTGGTGAGATCCCACACAAAGACATTCTACAAAATGATCATCTGTCTCTTCCTCTGATTCTGAACTCGTGCTCCTCTTTGACCTCTGCCATGTCAACAAAGAGCCCTTCCCAAGACTGAGGGAAAAGGCAAGAGGAGGATTTGATATCGTGTGAGCTCTTCCCAGAGGAACTGTAGATTGTTTTTTTTCTGTTGAGACAGAAAATTAACTTTTTGCTTAACCATCATTGCTCTCTTTCCTCTGGAAGCCCAGTTTTGTAAGCCTAGCAACTGCTACTGAGAACTGGTGTGTTAAGGGAAGTAAGGAACAGCAGAAAACATATTTGATAAGATTAACTTTTCCTTTCTCGTTTGACATTAGCAGTGGTGTTTTGCCAAGCATATTTGTTTAGAATGATTACCGGGGCAACTTTGAGCTATAAATTCCTTTCAGCACCTGTTCAGAGAAGTTAATAATTTATTTGATGTGTTAGTCGTATGACAGCGTTTCTGTTCTCTTAATGCCTGAGCCATAAACATTTTTATCAGGATTCTAGATTTTATCCTAGAATAGTGAATTTGAAACTATTTTGCTTTGTAGATTGGGAATTTCATTCTGAAAATGGTGATTTATTGTAAATCTTTAAGTCTATTATAGACCAGACGTGTTCAAAGTTATTCTTGATGAACTACTGAACTATTTTTCCTTTTCATTTTCTTCTGTTCCTGAACTGATCAGGTTTTCTATAAATGTGTTAATTACTCTAAAAATTCAAATTTTTTCCACCTAAGAAAAAAGGGAATTGTTACAAAGGAGTTTATAAATCCCCTGCTACTAGTTTTTAAGAATCTGGTGATTTTTTTCAGGCATTTGATTTGTCTGCTCACAAAAGTCCTCTGTTTCTACACTATGATTAGATAGTTTAGTCTTGAAATGAGAAAATCAACAAAAAAGATCTAACCCATAATGACTTGCAGTATTACTTTTCAACATGAATAATTATTCACTGACTATTTGCAAAGTATTTAGGATTCATAAACACCTTCAGGGCAAAAAAACATTTGTCACGCAGATACGCATATGCAGTTGTTAATAAGAAGCCACAAATAAAACTGAAAGAGCTGACAGTGCTTATGACAAAATTATTCACTATTTTGTGTGGTATTCAGCCAAGGCTGCCCAGGCTTTATAAATAACTGCTGACTTAGAAATTCTGAAGGCCAGGAACAATTGCTGGGTCATTTTTCTGATTTCCTAGGTGCTATTGATCAGGGATTCTTCCTGATTTGTACTGGATGATGATGATCATATCCATGTGCATTTATTGCTTGAATTCTGCTGAACATAGACTGAAAAGGTCTAAATAAAATTTTGAAAAATAATCTGGGATAGTAATTAATGAGGCTTGAATATAGATAGACTGAAAAGGTTTAAATACAATTTAGAAAAATTATCTGGCATAGTAGATGATGGGGCCTAATAAGAAAATGGAATGTTTAGTACAGCAGTCACATATTTAAACAGTGCAGCACTCAAGTCACAGGTAAAATTTTCTCCATATACGAGGTAGAATGGTTTAGAGACTTTCTTATTCCTTCTCTCTGCAAAATCCTGTAGAACCCTGATGGGAAATAGATTCCAGAGAACAGTGACAGTTGTTCCTCTGTAGCCAATGCGGTTGTTGATGGAAAGAAATGCAAGACAGCCATCTGTTGGCTTGTGCAGAAAGCTGTTTGGTTGCCAGCCCCAGGGCAGGCTGCCTGCAGCCCCCGAGGAAGGAGCACGGTGCTCACTGCAGGGCAGCTGGGGTTTGTGCACAGGGTAAACTCAGCTGGGCACCAGCCCACGGAGAGGGAAACGTGTGCCTGTGAAAAGGGGTCCTGGCAGCGCTGCAGACACTTGGGACACAGGCAGGGCTCTGCCAGCAGCACCTTCCTGCTTGGACACAGCATTTCTGCACCTTTTCCCGAGGAGCAGCTCTGTGCTGCAGGACTGTGGAGCCCGGGGCTGTCACAGGTGATGGATTCAGCCCTGATGCTCTGCCCAGGAGAGCAAATGCTGATCAATCCCTCCGTGTGTGCCAGTGCAGCACAGGAGAGACTGGCTGGTCCCTGGGCTTGTGTGACACCTTCAGGTCTGCACGGTAAAGAACATACAAGGGAAGACAATCATTAATCTGTAAATACTTGGGCTTAGGGTAAAGTTTGAATCAGGTATTCTGGCTCTTTATGTTTTGTAGGCTCTTGGCTTTTATTAAAAACCGTTTCCATCACACGGGTCATGAAATGAAGGAGTCAATAATTGGATCTTTGATTGTCCCAGATCTCCTGACACAGATTTACAATTTGATAAACGAGACCAGTCACATATCATTGCCATTTGTGCTGAGGGGATGGCCAGCACACCTTCTTTCAGATCTGAGATTCTCTCCTGGGCTTCTATTTTGAATATTTTGAACTGGGACTATTTTGAACTATTCCAGGATCTGGGACCATTTAGGTAAATTCAATTCCAACCCCCCCAAAAAAGTGTCTTTTTAGTCTGCTATTTTTATTAGATTTTTTTATTAGATAAAGACAAAACTTAGTTTTGGCATTTTTCTCTAAGTTCCCCACACATCCTTCTGTAGAGCAGTGAAATCACAAAAAGGGAACACAACCACTGGTTGTTAAAGATAAAGAGCCAGGAGCAAGGGTGTCTGAACCATAAGAAAGGAACCCAAATAACTGATGATGCTAAATAATGGGGCAGAAGGCTGCACTGCTTGAACTGCCCTGATGATCTGTTTGCTGTCTTTTGGGGCACACATCCTTTGTGAACGTTTGTCACCCTTGGTTGCGTTTTGGTGGAGATCTGCAAACTGTTGGCAAACCCCGAGGATTTGACCTCTGCATTCCCTGAGCTGATCATCTCTGGGATTGTGCTTCCCTGGGCTCTTCCCCACCCCTCACACCCCAACTTCAGCAATTTGGCTTAGATTGTGACACCTTCTGGTTGGGATGCATTTATCCCACGTTTTCCACAGGAGATCAATATTCTGTTTTAATTGAGGTTGGGCTAATGCTGAACTGATGGAGCTGGAAGGAGAAGGGCCCCAGCTAAGGCAGGGCCAGCCTGGTGACACCCCCACAGCTCATCTTACTGGGAGCTGAATGTGACAACACTCAGCTTGGAACTCTCTGAGAGCTTAAACTTGGATAGGGAAAATTGGTCCATCAAGAATTCTCCAGTCCCTAGCAGAGGTTTGAAGTTATCCTTTGATGGGACAATACAGCCTTGGTGCACAGAAATGTTCTCAATCTGTACAGGAGGGAAATCTTGTGGTCTGAGTCCAAACTCAGTGGACAATTCAACTGGAAAGGCATTCCAGTCTAGGTGGATGCAACTATTGGAATAGGAATATTCCTCACATCCCACTTGCTAATAGAGTCCTCTGACCTGAGCACAAGGCCCCTGAAAGAATGGAAGAAAAAGCTCACACAGTTTCAGGGGAGATGCCTGACAGATGGTGTGCTGGATTTGGGAAGCTGGCCTTTCTGCATGGTAAGGTTTTACTCCTGCTTCATCAGCAAATTGTGACAACAAAGCTCTGGACTGTTTCTGATTTTGTTAGAGTTAATAGGAATTTCATGACTTTGCCTCCATTTTCATCTATAAAGTCTGGATTTCTCCCTTTAACTTCAGTGACCTGCTTTGGAAACTGCTGACTGCAGTTCTCTGGGGGTACCCACTTCCAGAAGCTTCTGGGGAAGGACTGATCCTGAATGCCAGGGGAAGGTACAGCTTTTATCCTGCATGAATCACTTCATTCTCAGAGCAGTCTGGAGTGGGATGTGGGAGTTGCTCTCTTGGTTTGTGTTGATGGCAAGGGAAAGGTAAGACAGCTGGGACAGACACGGGGATGGGGGCTTTATGGTCACTGAAAGCTAAAGAAAAACTAGTAGAAATCTTTTGAACAAAATCCAACCAATTTCTTGAATGGAATGGAATGGTTTCCTAGGAAGTCTGAACAGGTTTGATTCTGTGAAGAACCTTCTCCAGACTTTGCCTTTGACTCCAAAACCAAGAGAACAAGGTGGTTTTACCTCTGCTGCTCAAGACAGATGAGCTTGTTAGAGCAAGCTGACACGTGTGGATTATGTCACTACAAATAGAGAAGGGGAAGGTGACACTTCAGGTGCTTGCCTCTGGCCACGTCTGTGAGGCCAGTGCTGTATTCCCATCCAGGCACAGCCTTTCTGCTCATCTTACAACAAATTCAACTGACTGCTAGTCACTAGGGCTGAAGGAGCTCTATTTCTTTTTTCTTCCTTTCTTCCTTTCCTTTACCTCAGGGTAACTAATACACTTTTGTTTTCCTGTGGTAAAGCAGAGTGAAAGCAAGACACTCCAGTTTATAAGATCAGTGCTATGCATCTGCCTAAAGCTGACATATCGCACAGTGACAATAAACTCTCCTGACATTGCTGCTTTTATTTGTTTTAAAAAAGGAAACAAACAAAAAAACCCTCTACAAGCTTGTGTGTGCTAATTACCCCAGCTAAGCACAGCATCCTGAGCAATGAATGCATTGTTTTAGCTGCAGAATTCCTAATTTAGGCTGGCATGGAGGTCCCAAGACCGATTGTAGAATTTCTGTCTTGGAAGTAATCAATCTCCTCCCATAGGCAAGCACTGGTCCTTCATTTCCTGGTTGTTACTCACTTGCATAGTTCAATTTGATTCACTCCTCTGGCATTCTGCTCTTCTCCTTCCCAGATGTACCTGCTCAGATTTAGTCACTTTGGAAGTGCTTGTCCAGCTGTCAGCTCCCTGCTTCACTGTCACCTGCTCTGCTCTGCAGCAGATGTGATTAACTTGGGACCAGCATTTGGTATCTCTGCACAATTCATCCTTCCACCTCAGAGTGGCAGCCTGAGATTTGCTGGTTTCCTGCACTTGAACAGACAAACTCCATTTCCCATGAGTCTTATTTGTTTCTCTTCTTTGAATTAATAGGGGAGGGTTTTAACCCTATTCCTGGGCCAGTCAGCTTCTTCATTTCACCGTACAAAGGAAAAAAAGTCTGTAGGTCAATGTGGAAAAAAAATTATTTTCTTCATTCCCCCTGCAGCCAGAATTTCCTGAATATACTCCTAAAGAAGTGACACTGGGTCATTTCAGATACTTTCTAGCACATAGTCACACTCTTGAAAGTTGCTGCCCATGAGGCTCCTTGAAAGGAGGGGCACAGGGTAAAGCTCTAGAAATTCTCAGGGTTTGCCTCAGGGACAAACACAAGGGAGAAATCCTGTCAGAATAAAGTCAGCTTCTCCCTTGCCCTCCAACCTTTTTGGTGGCCCAGGTGGGTCCATTCCAATAATCACAAGGGAGTTTCTACCATGCTGAGAGTGATTTCAGTACAAGTGTTTCTCCTGACTTAGCAGCCCTAGCACCTGGATCTTCTCTAGGTTATTGTGAACCAGCAGCCATGGAAATTGGGACAGTGATTTTTTTCATGCTCTTGTGGTTTTGTTTTCTGCTTTATGAAATCATTTATAAGGAAGAAATAAGGTGGACAATTGTTATAAGAAAACATTCTTGTGAAATTTCCAAACTGCTGAGACTGAAAAACCAACTTCCCAACAAAATATATATATTTTTTTTTGCAAACACTTGGCAATACATATTCACTATGCTTTCAAAAGAGAATGGTGATGCAAAGCAAAAATAATCACAGGAGTCCCTTATAAATCCTTTTGTTTCCACCTCAGAAATTCTTCCTTCCTGTCATGTCAACATTGCTGTAATCAGAGCACTGGAGCTCAGGTGATTGCAGGACTGTGTTCCACACCCATTCCCAGCCCTTGGAGACCAGTACAAGTTCCTTCATCCAAGCAGCTTTAAGGGCCTTTATTCCTCCACTTTTGCAGAGCAGGATTTTTGCTGATCATGAAAATGACCCTTCACATCTCTAACATCTTACCAGGCAGGAAGGTTCTTGGGAACAGTGAGAAGCTAATGAACACCAAATATCTGCTCAGGCAAGTGTCTTGGCTCCATGCAGTGTCCCAGGAAAAGCACCACTTAATGATTGTTCTAGGTTTGGATGTCTAACTCAGCAGTTGACAAGGAAGTGGAATGGATAGTGGAATGGCACTTGTCTAAAAGTACTCTAAGGCCAAACTTGCCCAACTGTTCTCCAGCTGGGATGGAATTGATGAGTTTCTTCTCCCCAGTGAGAAGGAATTAGGTAGCATTGAAACGTTTGAATCACTGAAATCACCAAGTTGTCATTTTGGCAAAGCCCTCTAAGATCTTCAAGTCCAGCTGCTCCCCAGCACTGCCAGGCTTGCCACCAAACCCTGTCCCCAAGTGCCACATCCACACAGCTTTCAATCTCCCGAGGGATGGGATTCCTCCACTGACCCCAAACCCCGTCCTGTCCTGCGGAGCAGATCTCAGCGAGATGAGTGATAACTGATTATCTACAGCTATTCATGTGCAGTTGATCATGCCTAAATGCAGCTGAAATCTTGCCCACATTGAATTACACCCATTTTCACCAATTTGGCAGGGACTGGAATTGTATCCTGCACCCCAAAGCACTCGCCCCTCCAAGCTCATGCCACCTGCACATGAATAACTTGGATCCCAGGCTGAGGGTGAGTCATCAGCCTTCTTCTCCTCCTTCCTAGAGCTCCATCACACACAGCCCCACTTTCCGCAGGCTCCGCTGCCTCTTCTTGTCTTTGTGTCTTTGGTGCCGTCCCGCGGCCGCCGGAGCTGCAGCCGGAGCCTTTCGCTGCTTTGTGGATTCGCCGCTTCAATTTCCTTTCGCCGCGGGATGTTCGTTCGCGGCTTTGTGCCCTCGGTCCCGGCTCGGCGTCGTCTCCTTTTCCCCGGCAGGCTCGGCCGGCGCCTCCCGCCATCGCCTCGGCTCATCGGATGTTGGAATAAGTCAGTGGAGACTCCGTTTTCTTCGTGCGGGAAAAGCCGATTCTGTATTCACATCACTTCTTTTCGACAGTTTTCACAGACCTCGTGTGCAGCACCTATTGCCTAGGAGTTTTCTTAGTCCATTTTTTCTCTCAGAAACTGATCTGGGTGTACCTGCTAACATTCAGGTTGTTTACATTCTTCCTTTAGGGGTTTCTCCTGGAGCAGATCTTCATGCTTCCACAGATGCACTTTTGGAACCCAAGAATAGGTTGTTGTGTTAAGCTACCTTTCATGCCAAGCTTGTTTTTGCATGGGAACTTGCAAATTGCTGAACTACTTAGAAGAGATGACAGGCCAGCTCTTAACTGAATAGAGGAGGCCTGAATTGATGAGGCCTTTCTTTTTGAATTCTTATAGAGGTCACAATAGTGACAGGGAAAAACCGCAGGCCAAAGTGGACATTTTCCCTGCAAGAGAGGCTCTTGCAGCCCTTGCTGCAGTGGGAAGAAGCAAAGCAGCTAAGATGGGACTGCTGGAGTGCATTCAAATGAATTCTTGGGCAGATGCCATTGCTCATTGCTAAGGTGTTCTGCTGTGGGATAGTCCTGCTGCCAGCCTGCACAGCTGGAACAAAGTCCCACTTTTGGAAGCTTTCAGCCCAACTGCTGCTCTGAGGACTGGGCTGGTCTGTCTGGTGTGTGGTGCAATGCTGCAGCAGTGATAAACTCTCCTTTCCTCCCTTTGGCCTTGCTTCATGGCAGTGCTGAGCATTGCTGCTCAGATAGCAAGTGCCCTGAGTGACAGGACTGGGCTGTCACCTTTCCCAGTCAAACCAGAGTGAGCACTGCCTCCAGCACCAGCCTGACCTACAACCTTCAGCCTGAAGAAGGATGAGTGGAGAGAGGGACATTGGAGAACAGTTGGATTTCTTGAAAAAATACCCAGGAATTGTTTGTAGGAGTTTCACCCCAACACACACCCTCCTGTAAAGAAGGTGCCAGGAATGCCAAGAACAAGATCCCTGTGCAGAGAATGGCCAGTGCAGCTCTGCTGGGATGGATCAGCCCCAGCTGGCTCCACTCTCCCCTCCATCCCACCTCCATGACCTGGTCCTGGGAGGAGGGAGAAGGCTGGCATGTGAGAAAATTCCCACATAGAGATCCAGACAGTTGAATAAAACCAAAGCAAAAGCCATGCACAGGCACAGCAAAGAGAGGAATTCATTCCTCAACTTCCCTTGGACAGGCAGGTGTTGAGCCACTCTGGGAAAGCAGGGTGCTGTCCTTCCTAACATTCTTAAAACTACCAGGCCACTCCAATTTCCTTGCTAATCTGCTAACAGCCATTATCAGCTGCAAAGAGAAATCAAATTGGCAAAGATCTTGCACTATTTGATTAATTCAGTAAGCTACCCATGGTGAGATGGGAATGGTCTGGTTTCCCAAAGGAACCCAGGATCAGCACAGCAGCAAGGCCCTTCCCTGGGGACACTTCAGTGCCAGGATGGAAGCAGGCAGCCAGGGTCAGCCAGGAGGAACTTGTGCTCTCAGTTCCCCACAGATCCTGCTGCTTGAACATGTGCAGGTTGTGCTTAGGACCCGTCATCTCCACAAAAGCCATCAAATTCCCTAAAAAAGGTGTATATACATACAGTAGATCCACAACAGCGCCCTGGCACTGGTACCTTTTCCCTCCAGCTGGAGCTCTGCAGGGATGCAGAAGGGACACACGTGCCTGATCCAGGCTGTCTACTGTTTTTCACCCTAGGGGCACACTGCCTGCTTCCCCTTCCCAACTATGAACAGCAGGGTCATCACAATTGATTTCTTAGTTAGAAATGCAGCTTATTGCAATGCACCAATTAAAAACAAAAGTCCAACATTTTCAGATCACAGAAGATAAAACTCAACAGAAGAAATATTATAAATAAATATTATATATGAATAATATAAATATTTCCCATTTATAAATATTTCTTCTTTCATAAGGCAGAAAACAAAACTATATGAGCATTAAAAAAATCACTGTCCCAATTTCCATGGCTGCTGGGTTCACAATACACTAGAGAAGATCCAGGTGCTAGGGCTGCTAAGTCAGGAGAAACACTTGTACTTAAATCACTCTCAGCATGGTAGAAACTCCCTTGTGATTATTGGAATGGACCCACCTGGGCCACCAAAAAGGTTGGGGGGCAAGGGAGAAGCTGACTTCATTCTGACAGGATTTCTCCCTTGTGTTTGTCCCCGAGGCAAACTCTGAGAATTTCTAGAGCTTTACCCTGTGCCCCTCCTTTCAAGGAGCCTCATGGGCAGCAACTTTCAAGAGTGTGACTATGTGCTAGAAAGGATCTAAAATGAGCCAGTGTCACTTCTTTAGGAGTATAGTCAGGAAATTCTGGCTGCAGTGGGAATGAAGAAAATAATTTTTTTTTCCACATTGATCTACGGACTTTTTTTCCTTTGTACGGTGAAATGAAGAAGCTGACTGGCCCAGGAATAGGGTTAAAACCCTCCCCTATTAATTCAAAGAAGAGAAACAAATAAGACTCATGGGAAATGGAGTTTGTCCATTGAAGTGCAGGAAACCAGCAAATCTCAGGCTGCCACTCTGAGGTGGAAGGATGAATTGTGCAGAGATACCAAATGCTGGTCCCAAGTTAATCACATCTGCTGCAGAGCAGAGCAGGTGACAGTGAAGCAGGGAGCTGACAGCTGGACAAGCACTTCCAAAGTGACTAAATCTGAGCAGGTACATCTGGGAAGGAGAAGAGCAGAATGCCAGAGGAGTGAATCAAATTGAACTATGCAAGTGAGTAACAACCAGGAAATGAAGGACCAGTGCTTGCCTATGGGAGGAGATTGATTACTTCCAAGACAGAAATTCTACAATCGGTCTTGGGACCTCCATGCCAGCCTAAATTAGGAATTCTGCAGCTAAAACAATGCATTCATTGCTCAGGATGCTGTGCTTAGCTGGGGTAATTAGCACACACAAGCTTGTAGGGGGTTTTGTTTGTTTGTTTCCTTTTTTAAACAAAACAAAAGCAGCAATGTCAGGAGAGTTTATTGTCACTGTGCGATATGTCAGCTTTAGGCAGATGCATAGCACTGATCTTATAAACTGAAGTGTCTTGCTTTCACTCTGCTTTACCACAGGAAAACAAAGGTGTATTAGTTACCCTGAGGTAAAGGAAAGGAAGAAAGGAATGAAAAAAAAAGAGCTCCTTCAGCCCTAGTGACTAGCAGTCAGTTGAATTTGTTGTAAGATGAGCAGAAAGGCTGTGCCTGGATGGGAATACAGCACTGGCCTCACAGACGTGGCCAGAGGCAAGCACCTGAAGTGTCACCTTCCCCTTCTGTATTTGTAGTGACATAATCCACACGTGTCAGCTTGCTCTAACAAGCTCATCTGTCTTGAGCAGCAGAGGTAAAACCACCTTGTTCTCTTGGTTTTGGAGTCAAAGGCAAAGCCTGGAGAAGGTTCTCAACAGAATCAAACCTGTTCAGAATTCCTAGGAAACCATTCCATTCAAGAAATGAGTTGGGTTTTGTTCCAGAATTTTACTAGTTTTCCTTTAGCTTTCAGTGACCATAAAGCCCCCATCCCCGTGTCTGTCACAGCTGCCTTACCTTTCCCTTGCCATCAACACAAACCAAGAGAGCAACTCCCACATCCCACTCCAGGCTGCTCTGAGAATGAAGTGATTTATGCAGGATAAAAGTTGCACCTTCCTCTGGCATTCAGGATCAGTCCTTCCCCAGAAGCTTCTGGAAGTGGGTACCCCCAGAGAACTGCAGTCAGCAGTTTCCAAAGCAGGTCACTGAAGTTAAAGGGAGAAATCCAGACTTTATAGATGAAAATGGAGGCAAAGTCATGAAATTCCTATTAACTCTAACAAAATCAGAAACAGTCCAGAGCTCTGTTGTCACAATTTGCTGATGAAGCAGGAGTAAAAACTTACCATGCAGAAAGGCCAGCTTCCCAAATCCAGCACACCATCTGTCAGGCATCTCCCCTGAAACTGTGTGAGCTTTTTCTTCCATTCTTTCAGGGGCCTTGTGCTCAGGTCAGAGGACTCTATTAGCAAGTGGGATGTGAGGAATATTCCTATTCCAATAGTTGCATCCACCTAGACTGGAATGCCTTTCCAGTTGAATTGTCCACTGAGTTTGGACTCAGACCACAAGATTTCCCTCCTGTACAGATTGAGAACATTTCTGTGCACCAAGGCTGTATTGTCCCATCAAAGGATAACTTCAAACCTCTGCTAGGGACTGGAGAATTCTTGATGGACCAATTTTCCCTATCCAAGTTTAAGCTCTCAGAGAGTTCCAAGCTGAGTGTTGTCACATTCAGCTCCCAGTAAGATGAGCTGTGGGGGTGTCACCAGGCTGGCCCTGCCTTAGCTGGGGCCCTTCTCCTTCCAGCTCCATCAGTTCAGCATTAGCCCAACCTCAATTAAAACAGAATATTGATCTCCTGTGGAAAACGTGGGATAAATGCATCCCAACCAGAAGGTGTCACAATCTAAGCCAAATTGCTGAAGTTGGGGTGTGAGGGGTGGGGAAGAGCCCAGGGAAGCACAATCCCAGAGATGATCAGCTCAGGGAATGCAGAGGTCAAATCCTCGGGGTTTGCCAACAGTTTGCAGATCTCCACCAAAACAATCCCGGGTATGAAATGTTCACAAAGGATGTGTGCCCCAAAAGACAGCAAACAGATCATCAGGGCAGTTCAAGCAGTACAGCCTTCTGCCCCATTATTTAGCACCATCAGTTATTTGGGTTCCTTTCTTATGGTTCAGACACCCTTGCTCCTGGCTCTTTATCTTTGACATCCAGTGTTTGTGTTCCCTTTTTGTGATTTCACTGCTCTACAGAAGGATGTGTGGGGAACTTAGAGAAAAATGCCAAAATTAAGTTTTGTCTTTATCGAATAAAAAAATACCTAATAAAAAATAGCAGACTAAAAAGACACTTTTGTTCTTGGGAATTGAACTTACCTAAATGGTCCCAGACCCTGGAATTGTTCAAAATAGATCCATTTCAAAATAGAAGCCTGGGAGAGTATCTCAGATGGGAAAGAAGGTGTACTGGTCATCCCCTCAGCACAAATGGTGATGATATGTGACTGGTCTCGTTTATCAAATTGTAAATCTGTGTCAGGAGATCTGGGACAATCAAAGATCCAATTATTGACTCCTTCATTTCATGACCCGTGTGATGGAAGCGGTTTTTAATTAAAGCCAATAGCCTACAAAACATAAAGAGCCAGAATACCTGATTCAAACTTTACCCTAACCCCAAGTATTTACAGATTAATGATTGTCTTCCCTTGTATGTTCTTTACCGTGCAGACCTGAAGGTGTCACACAAGCCCAGGGACCAGCCAGTCTCTCCTGTGCTGCACTGGCACACACGGAGGGATTGATCAGCATTTGCCCTCCCTGGGCAGAGCATCAGGGCTGAATCCATCACGTGTGACAGCCCCGGGCTCCACAGTCCTGCAGCACAGAGCTGCTCCTCGGGAAAAGGTGCAGAAATGCTGTGTCCAAGCAGGAAGGTGCTGCTGGCAGAGCCCTGCCTGTGTCCCAAGTGTCTGCAGCGCTGCCAGGACCCCTTTTCACAGGCACACGTTTCCCTCTCCGTGGGCTGGTGCCCAGCTGAGTTTACCCTGTGCACAAACCCCAGCTGCCCTGCAGTGAGCACCGTGCTCCTTCCTCGGGGGCTGCAGGCAGCCTGCCCTGGGGCTGGCAACCCAACAGCTTTCTGCACAAGCCAACAGATGGCTGTCTTGCATTTCTTTCCATCAACAACCGCATTGGCTACAGAGGAACAACTGTCACTGTTCTCTGGAATCTATTTCCCATCAGGGTTCTACAGGATTTTGCAGAGAGAAGGAATAAGGAAGTCTCTAAACCATTCTACCTCGTATATGGAGAAAATTTTACCTGTGACTTGAGTGCTGCACTGTTTAAATATGTGACTGCTGTACTAAACATTCCCCTTTTCCTATTAGGTCCCATCATTTACTATGCTAGATTATTTTTTTAATGTTATTTAAACCTTTTCAGTCTATCTATATTCAAGCCTCATTAGTTACCATGCCGGGTTATTTTTTTAAATTGTATTTAAAATATTTCAGTCTATCAATGTTCAGCAGAATTCAAGCAATAAATGCACATGGATATGATCATCATCATCCAGCACAATTTGGGAAGAATCCCTGATCAACAGTACCTAGGAAATCAAAAAAGTGACCCAGCAGTTGTGCCTGGCCTTCAGAATCTCTAAGTCAGCAGTTATTTATAAAGCCTGGGCACCCTTGGCTGAATACCACACAAAATAGTGAATAATTTTGTCATAAGCACTGTCAGCTTTTTTAGTTTTATTTGTGGCTTCTTATTAACAACTGCATATGCGTATCTGCGTGACAAATGTTTTTTTGCCCTGAAGGTGTTTATGAATCCTAAATACTTTGCAAATAGTCAGTGAATAATTATTCATGTTGAAAAGTAATACTGCAAGTCATTATGGGTTAGATCTTTTTTTGTTGATTTTCTCATTTCAAGACTAAATTATCTAATCATAGTGTAGAAACAGAGGACTTGTATGAGCAGACAAATCAAATGCCTGAAAAGTATCACTAGATTCTTAAAGAACTAGTAGTAGGGGATTCATAAAAAGCACTCCTAAAGCTTTCCCCACTCTGCTGGGGGTGATGCTCATCTGTCCTGCACAGACTGGCAGCAGTCCCCCAGCCCTGCCCCAGGGGAAAGGGGATGAGCTGAAGCTCTGCACCATCACCCAAGTGCAGACCTTGCACCAGCACTGCTTTTGCCATGGTGAATGCAGGGCCCTGTGCAGAGCCTGGGCTGGGGGATCCAGCCATGCCCCCCAGGGTTGTGGCATGGTCCAAGGGGCTGAGCTGGTACCAGGAATTCCTCTATCCCATGGATGAGCCAAAGCAGGGAACCAGCTCAGGCAGTGGGAAGCCCAGCAGAGCCTTTTCTGCTGAGTATTTCATTTTTGCCTATCTCGGTCCTGACTCATGAGTCATCTCTGTTCCATTTTTAGCAGATCAAAAGGAGAGAAGGAAAGCTTATGCAAAGAAACTGTAATGATGCAGTAACTCTATGACATCAGCTGCTGCTTGCCAGCCCAGTGCACGGAGAGGAGAGGAGCTGCTCCAGGTAAGAGACTGTTTCCCATGTCTGTTAGCTACAGTGAGAGTGCTGGAGCTGAAGGACACGCACTGCTCTCAGAGCACGTTGTAGCTGATCACTTGATGCCTTGAAATCCCAGCAGCATTGAAAAAGCAGCACAGGACCTCTATCCTGTGTAGAAAAGGTTGCTTTGAAGTCCAGTGCAAGCAATAGGCTGCTACATGGAGCTGCAATAGCTGCAATAGTTGCCTCCCCAGCTAAGGGATGAAGGGCTGGATAGTGGAATGGTACCTGTCTAAAAGTTCCCCTAAGGCCCAACTTTCCAACTGTTCTCCAATGATACTAAATATGCTTTGTTTAAATAGGGATGTGTTTCAAAAGAGAAGTGTAAAGATTGGGAAATAGTAACATTTGATTCCAATTCTTTACTGAGGTCTGACAAGCTTACCGTGCATAATATTAGAGATTACATGGAATATAAAAACAAATAAATATCACAGGAAAGGAACTTTAGTTTTCTGCTATCTCGGCAGGAGAGTTAAAAGATTCCAAATCTGAACTTGAGGGGGTTTAATGAAAATCTTTTGTGACTGAAACTGTTGAATAGGACCTGCTGCTCTGGGAAACCTTCAATTGATTTTATTTGCTGGCATATGTACCAGCTTTGAACTGAACTCCTGGAGTTGTAGCTTCTGAAACATGGCAATGTTTCTGGAAAAGCAGGCTGTGTTTCTAAAGCTTCTGTAACAAATGCAAGGTGTTTTGGAGTTCTGCACTGAACCTTTAATACGAATAACTTCAAATAAGGAATAACATTTTATCTTGTTGTCAAAATGATTAATATAAATCTAAGCTTAAAAAACGCCTGTCTCAGAACTCACGGATTAAAAAAAAAATTCTCGAGATAATTTTGTAAAGTCGCCCTATGTGCATTTGGCAACAATTTCCACAATGAATCTCTTCATCCCCCTTTCAGTGTCCCATCTGACACTTGGTGTCTCTTCAGAACTCCATTGACTTCAGTAGGGCATGAAATGGAGAAAGAATTGAAGTTCAGTCTGCTTAAAACAGAATTGCAATGATTTGTGCCAAGCCATGGTGAGAGCAAAACTCTCAATAGTTAAAAGAAATTCTACACAAGTGAAAATAGAAAAAAAAAATTGATCTGACAAAGCTTTTAAAAGTTTGAATGTTTACAGTTAATTAGGTAAAGTGAATAATATTTTGGTTTCTTCCATCTGTTTGACAGTGTAGGGTAAAAACAACTAATGTCAATCACAGTAAAGTATCATGAGGCAACTGAATGAAAAACATGAAGTTTTTATATGGCAACCCAGCTACCACCTCTTTACTGTAACTGGCAACACACAGGTTTTGGAGTGTTGTTTGGGATTTTTCTCTCTCAGCCTGTACTTCTCTAAGAGGTAGGATGAACAAAACTGAAATGGTGAATAACAAAACTGTAGGAAGTGACAAGATGAAGGAAGTCCCCAGAGCGCCCATGTAGGGAGTCACATTTAACACAAAAATCTAATTCTGTGGCATGTCTTGAAATGATTTGTTCACTGGCAATGGGGAAGGCAAATAATCTACTGTATCATGTCACTAAGTTTAGTGATGCTAATAAAAAGGTTTTGAAGCATAACTACTACTTGCATGAGCCATTGACCTCACTGGGTCTAATTCAATGAAGTGCTTCATTGAATGAATAAGAATTGCAAAACACAGCCACTTGTTAGATTTAAAAATGGGGTATTTTGCAATGCTACTATTTTTTCTTTCCCAACTGAGTACCATTACAAGTTCTCATCTGGGCCTGCATAAATCTCATGCTTCTGGAAGCACTGAAAAATTACATTACAAGAGCAATAAGCAATAATTTTTAACGCTTGCGTGAAATCACTTCATAATTCCTGTTCAGGGACTGACATTTACATCATCATTAAACATAGGTTAAAACTTGTTTTTTTCAGTTTTATTTGTAATAATAATAATAATAATAATGAGATTTGGCTACCTGGTTAAGTATCAGTTGTCTTAATGTTCCAGATGTTTGTAGTGGAGAATGACTTGTCTGAATCGACGTGGTGATGACACAGGGGAGGAACAGATGGCACAGAGCTGCCCCTGCTCCATTCCTCATGTCCAGTGGAAACAAAGACAATACCACACTGGTTCCAGGCAAATTACAGAGCTCAGCAAACAAATCAGCCTGACTGGAAGAAGTCTTGGACATGTGAACTGAAATGTGCCTTGCACGGCTCTGGAGGTTACATGGCTGTGGATCACACTTCTCTTGAAAGAGGTCAGTAGAGAAATGTCCCAGGAAAGAGATTTTGCCTCTGCTTCTTGCTTGTAATGTGTTTGGTTTTTTTAGCCTTTGGCTTGGCTGAGTAGTTCTATTGGCATTACTGGGTCTAGCTAAGTTTTTTATTTAAGGAATAAGAACTGCAAATTCAAATTTATGAGAAATTTCCAGGTAAGAGTGTAGTAGTGGCATCAGCCTTGGAATTGAAAGAAGATAGAGCAGAAGGCACACTGGGCTCTCTTGTGCCTGCTGCTGGATTTTTGCAGTAGCCTCTTAGCTGCTATATGGTTATTCTTTTTGTCTCGGTGGGATTTTTTGAATTAATGTTGGTTTTCTCTGATTATGACATTCTAGTCAGGTTTATTTTATTTTTGTATCACAAGATAAGGACAGAACTGTATCAATTGTGCAATTTATGACGCCTTAATCCTTGCAAGGAGAAAAAAGTCGCAGGTGCTACAGACGTCCCCAGGTTAGGTACAGATTCCTAACTGGATTTGTGTATCGTATATCAATCAGATATTTGTATCAGACAGAAAATCCCAGCAATTTCTTGATGCTATAAGTACTGGAAGCTTATTGACATCCAGATGCAGTCAGAAAACTGGTTCTGGTAACATTGCCTAAGAAACCAGGCTGACAGCACCTTTAAATGCTTAAGGCTTTCAAGCATTGTCTTGTCATCCTACTGTGCCCCGTGAAGAACAAGGAGGTGCAGAGGTGTCAAGTGGCAGCTGTGCCAGCCCCGGGGCTCTGCAGGGGCTGTGTGGACCTGCAGACACAGAGCAGCCCTGCCTGTTGTACTGTGCCCTGCCCTGTTGCAACACTGGTTGCATGTGTCCACCTGTGCCATGGCTTTGAGTTGCTGTAGATCATTCCCTGATCAATATCAAACCCTTTTGTGTATCCTCCAAGTTGTGCAAGGGCAGTTGAGGGGATCTTTCAGTGTTGGTGTGCAGTTTTATGCCCAGGTGTAGTGGCACATCCCCACTCAATCCCACGTATGTGTTGCTGGGTAGGGTGCAAAGAAGCAAACACAGATATGGGGTTCTTCCATGTAAGGATTTAGGAAATTTAGTCTACAGCTGGTGCTGGTGAAATGTGGATGACTCAAAAGACACCCTGGGGGTGACTGACCAGCTGATAGCTCATACTTGCTCTTGCTTTGTTGTTATGGTGTCTCCCTATCTGTTCATGAAGTCATCTACACATCCAAGGCAGGAATTGCCTCCGACATCCATGTGTCCGCACACATCAAATACAAACATAAGTCATCAGTGAGGCACAGAATTTATGAAATGGATCTATGTTGTAAGGGAAATGGTTGTGAGAACAAAAAAAGGTGTTTTTACTGTGTACTCCATTACCAGCATGCTCTGCTGCCAATTTAAACACTATTAGAATCTTGGATTTTAACAGAGGAATAGACTTGGGTTCCCAGTTTTTTCAGCTCTTATTTGACAGCTCTTATTTCAACTCTTATTTGTTTGTCCACTCGAAACAAGCATAAAGCTACCTGGTGTCTTTGTTTAGACCTTTATTGTTTCATCTAATATGTAAATGCAAATCTGTCATGAACTGAAATTGTCAAGGACTTGCAATTAGATTGCAAGACCATTTCACAACTCTACTGTAAGTAACTGTACCCTGGGATGAGCAGGAATCCTACGAAATCCTTGTGGCTTATGACATGACAGTTTTCTGGGATGAGCTCTCCTGCTTTCTTGCAACACTATTTTTTTTGTTTTATTGGTTGGTCATCCAGTACTGCTATTATAAACGGGGACACTGTGAGTCCAGTATGGGTATTTTAAATGGGGACATTGGGAGCACTCCAATGACACTACATGTCTGACTGGGCCAAAGGTCTGATGGAAGGTTAGAAAGTTTTGTCCCCATTTCCTGAGTGCATCAGCAGAGTTCAGCCTTTTAACCTGTCCTATGTAACAATGGAATTTTTAACAAGAAAAGTGATTTTCTTCAAACACTGAGATACTACTGAGACAAAGCCCTACCCCTCTGTGTTCTCTCTGCTCTTTTGTTAAACCTTGGCTAATTAACTGCACGTATTTTACTTCACTTTCGCACCATACTCCTCAGCAATTTGTCTCAGAAAAGAGACAAATTAAAAAGGACTTAAACACTTTTATCCTGATTTCGATGTGAGTTAGCAAAGATCCAATGGTGTTAACAGGATGATGACAAAGCAAGGAATAAAACCTAGAACCTGGGGGGGATCCATAACCTAGAACCTGAGGGGTCCATAACCTAGAACCTGGGGACGCATTGATGGTTTTCCTACTGATTTATAGTAATTGTAGTCATGCCTTGCAAACTTTACTAGTATTTTTGTAGAACATGGTGTGTGGTCTGCTGGTAATCTTAGAAATTCACCATCTTGGTGCCAAAGCATGAAGACTGAGCAGTACCCAAGCCACGAAAGAGAAGTTCACCCACAATCTTAGTAGGGTTGGTGTCCCCTGCAGTTAGATACACGCAGTTCTTGTAAAGTCAGCACAGCAAATGTTTTCCTCCCACTTCCCAGGATGATAAAAATAGGGTATTGCTAGTGGTCGTTTTGGTGTTGCAAAGCAGACAATTCCTCCAGTCCTTCCTCCAGTGTCCAGGCAGCAGAGATCCTCCTACCTTTGGGTAATAGATTTAGGTGTAAGTAACAGGTAATGTGATTGATAAATATATAGAAACCTGAGTGATAGATGAGATGGCTTTGAGTAAGATAAGAATTCTGAAGAGCACAATTATTTTTGGGTTTGGTTTTTTTTTTTCCCCTGGTTTGATTTGCTTTTATGTTGTTGGGGGTTTTGCCTTTTTTTTTGGTTTTTTCTTGTTTGGTTTTGGTTTTTTCTTGTTTGTTTTGGGGGTTTGTGGGGTTTTTTGTTTGTTTGTTTAGGTTTTGGGAGGGTTTCTTGGGGGCTTGTGGTTGTTGTTGGGGGTTTGGGGGGGGACTTTTTTTTGGTTTTGTTTTTTTTGTTTTGTTTGTTTGGGTTGTGTGGGGTTTTTTGGGGGGGGGAGTTTACTGCAGGAAAAATACCATATTCTGCTTATATAAGATAATTTTTGTGCATTTGGCTAGACTCGTCCCCTCTATAAATCTTTTGCTCTGAACAGGATCAAGGCAGGAATTTTAGTCAGCTTCTAGTGGAATTTGTTTTGTGAACACTGACTTTTAGGTCATGATTAACAGATATCTAAATGGGCAGCTTTTGTCTGGGTTCTTTTTTTAATTGCTCATTTAAACTCATATCTAAATGTGATTTTTTTTTAAAGTTCTGTTTGCTTGTTATCTTCAATATTATAGACATTGAAAATTAAAATGACCATAACACATTTGCTATTTTATTCATGTAAGGGCACTGGTATTTCATGGGTCTTGAAATAGGTAAGTATAGACCTAGAGCCTGGAACTAGCAACAGAATTTGCATTATCCGAAGCGTTGTCTTAACTGGAGATTCTACTTCCCCCATGAACTTCACTGGGGGGGGGAGAAAAAGACACATACGATATGTTAATTTTATTGCTTTATGCCTTGGTAGGTGCTGAGCCTGTTGGGAAGAGCACCTGGCAGAGGGGCCAGCTGGGACACGTCGCTGCTGAGGGGAACAGCTCTGCACTGGTAAGTGCCTTGTCTTTATCACAACAGGGGGAAAATGATCAGTGACTGAAGGATCAAGTGTTTGATTTGCTGTGACAATCAAGGACACAATTCCCAAAGGAAGAAAGCTCCTGGATGAGAGGGGGGTGCCAGGTGAGGAGAGAATGCCTTGTATCACCTTGTTCCGTTTATCAGCAGCCCATAGGGGATAGGTGGGCAGGGGATATTCTCAGCCATTATTCCTGCAGGCTTATCTTCATCTCAATCTCCTTTTTTCTTTGCAAATATGAACTCTTAGCCACTTAAGACCAACAATTTATTTTGCTGCTATAATTGACATTATTATATTCATAGTTCATTTGTCATGCTTACGGATGCCTTAATGAAACCTAAGCAAGACTGATTCAAACAGAAATGAGGTAGCCTTGCCTAGGAAAAGCACCAAAAAGATAAAACTTTAAAAATCTGATGATTTCTGATGGTGAATCTTGTGAAACTGTGAAGAAAAACATTTGGGTGTTTTACTGCTTGTGTGTCATTTTAGCCAGTTAAGGGATTATTTTCTCCACCCAAAATACTACAGTCTTATTAATTTAAGTTTAGATCACTCTTATGCAGGACCCAAAAGTTTTCTACTACTTCGAAGATATCTCACTTTGTAAATTACTTCAAAGAAGAAAATATATTTTAGCAATTTAATATGTGTCTAAGATGAGTTCTCAAAACAAACACAGTGTGTCCCCCTGTGTTTTCACAGTGGTTTATTTACCATTTCAGCTCCTGCATTCCTCATACTCAAGTTCTAGGCTGCTCTTTCTGTATATAACTTACATTTCATTGCCAGGATAGCATAGCAACTTTTTCTAATTAAAGAACTTCAAGTATTTTTATTCTCCCAGCCTTTCATCCTAACTGTTTTTCAAAACTGATATTATAATACAACTTTCCTTTAATCTGTCTCCACGCTAATTTTAACTATTTTGAGAAGAAGAGATTCTATTAATTGCTACCAAGAGATGCTTCTACTTTTACATTTTGTCATTAAAGTCTGAAGCACGAGAATTTACTTCGGCAAAGACCATATATGCATTTTCACAATTAAAAACCTTTTTTCTTAAAAAAAAAAAAAAAAGGGATGTATGCTAACTGTCCTTGGAAGTTTCACATGTGATTAAAGCCTGGCTTGTTTTAAAGCTAAATTAATCAGCCTTATAAAACTCCATATTTCATTCATTGTAATAGCATGCCATTTATCCTGTTACTGGCCAAGCCGAGTTTAAAGGGACAGTTCACTCTAGTGAATATTTGTGCACATGTCTGTAAGACCTAGCTCTAGATGATTTTTCATTTTATTAAATACGAAAATGCTTTCCATTTCTTCGCAGGTATAATGTTGTGTCTGTCATGCTACTCGTATAAGAAGAGATTAAAAGAATTTTTTAAAGGTGTTTCTGCTTTACTCAGGGCAATTCTACTTGCTTTCAGCTAATATACTCTTAGCAAGATGAGCCATGCAACTTTACAGATTACTCTGTTAAATTTACAAAACATTTTGGCAGTTTATACGGAGTGACATCACTCCACATTGAGCGTAATTCGGAGAAAAGAGGCAAGGTTTCTCCCTGGGAGGTATTTAAGAGGTAATATATCTTTAAGTGTCTCCGCCTCTGAATCCACCCACTTCTTGATAGCCGCAGCAGTCTTGTTGACTCACAGGAGCCGTGTTCATGCAAGAGCCAGCAGTGAGCAGTATTTTCCAGAGATTTTAAGAGCACACCTCCTGCTATGTATTTCGCATTCTAGCTTGCTGGGGCCGAAGCTGTATGAAAGAAAGTTTTGCGTTTTGAAGATATTGCAAAAGATAGTTCCTCCTCTCGTCCTGGAAAATCCTGACAGACCTGTTGGATACCTTTCAGGCCTTAACCAAGAACTTTATCTTCTCATCCCACTGTCTTTTTTACAGTAGAAAGACCCGGGACACCCTTAAGAACTGAGAATCTGACTAATTTAAACAGATGGCTAATCCCAGTGCTGTCTGCAATGGACATCTACATCACCATCATCATCATCAGAAACAGAATAACCTCTTAAAATGTGGACTATCTAAGAAAAATGGAATCACTAAAGGAATGAAGGTAAGGTTTAATTGTTTACCCTAATTGCCTCAATATTGAAAACAAATTGGTAGTTGCAACATTACTTATTAAGCTATTTTTTATGGTCGTCTTAGTGTCCATTGAACAGCTTGTATGGATTAGGCTTGTGTGTTAAGTTTTGTCATCATGGAACCTTACACTGCTTTTGTCTCTCCTAACCTGCAGAGAGAGTTGGGAATGCTCATGCAAATGCTGTTGATCCCACGGACTGACTTTGCCTCTAGTTCGTATCAAACACAACAAACACATGTAGTAACTTCCTTCTAAAGCTTAACTGGTGGCGGAGTTGACTTTGCAATGTATTAATCACTGGTGGAAAGCTGTTTTGTCAGCTTCAAGTGTGTCTGGAGTAGTTTTTAAAGTGTGATTCGATGCTGTACAAGTGTAACAACAAAAACACGTAGGCAGGGAAAGCTGCCTTTTCTTGATGTTTACATTTCTGCAGGGTTGGCTTAGCTGATCCCCACGCTTTACTGATGCCTGCTCTCCCGCCTCGTGCTGCTTAAAAATCCAAGTCGGTTTACTTTCTATTTTCTCAGGCCGTTCTCTTTGAAGCAGCACTTCTCACACACATGAATATTGTGTAGAACTCTTGGCATGTAACATCCTGAAGAATTAACAACAAACCTAAAAGTATACTTTTACCAAAAGAGCCCAAATCTTACAGGTTGTCTCTCCGTGATACCTGTTCTGACTGGGAGCTTGCTGTCTGTCTCACGGCCTCCCGACTCTGGATCTTGATGTGATCATTAGGAGAAAGTCTTGCTTGTAATGACTAAAAGAAGGCTGACTTTACCTGCAGCACGGTGTGGTGGTGACAGGGGGGATGGAAAAGGTGCTTGTGGAGCCTGTGTGCTCACCTGACCGCCCCTGTTGGAAGCTGTAGACAAGGGCTGTGGTGAGGGCCCCCACTGTTGTTTTACAGATAAACTGCTATCTTTTATCTTTCTCTAAATGGGGCGCTCACACACCTTAGAGCTCTAATGAGGGCACGCCCAGTGTCGTGCTTAATGGTTGTCTGGCTTTAGGTGTCTCCCCTGGTATGAGTGTTTCCCAATCACTGGCTTGTGTTGGATGAGGAAAGCAGAAGATCTTGTGCAATGATTGGAAAAGGCCTTTCTTGGATTCGCTTCCAGAAACCTGATTCAGTATCCTCTTATATATCACATACACCTCCTCGTCGTTTTGTACATTAGCTATTTGCCACAGCGGTGTCCTAAATATTTGCTTTCCACTTGTGACAGATTTCAAGGACTAAGCTTTGCCATTCAGTTACTGTTAACCTGCTGCAAAGGAGTGATTTTGAAATCCCAGGAGGGCATTAATTAGGATTTCCTCCTTAATAAAAAAGAGAATTAAAGTAAACAGCTAGAGAAGTAATGACTAAGATTACCGAGGATGAGAAAAAAAGAAAGAAATATTGGCCTGAAAGGGATGGCAAAGAAATGAAGGAAATATTAGTGGATGCACCTAGAAGTCTTACAAGCACCACATGGTTGGAGGAGAAGGTGTTTTACCCTGCTGTGTGACACCTGACAGTAGCACTGAGCCACTTGTAAATACCATCCACGGCTGAGGGAAGTGGTGAGGAAGTGAAGACTTAGACACTCCAGGAGGCTTATCAAAGGCAGATTTGGTAAGTCCGAGTCGAGCGCTGTGCTCCGAATTACATTCCATTTCCCCTTTCTTCCTGCTCCGAACACAGATTGGGAAAGAAGGAAACAATAACAGACAAGAGCCCTGAATGAACCAGGAATCTCATTCCTGGTAGGAATCTCCCCATTCCTGTCTGGTCTGTTTCCCCGCCCCAGCTGCCTCACCCTGTTCGGTGCTTATGCTTGATGCGATTTTACAGGAGCAGATCCTGTGCCTTCCTCCATGTGCTGTTTATGAGCCTCCACACCATCCTCCGTGCTCTTGTGCCACTCCTCGCCGGGGACTGCTTCCCACTTCCCAGGCTGGGGTCTGAGAAACAGGGAATATGGCAGCTTGGTGCACAAGGAAGCCTGTACAAGGCTCCCAGATTTCCTCTTAGAATTCCTGGAGTGAATTCCAGTCACTCTTCCTTCTACCTCTTCTGCTCCTCTTTCCCCTAACACTATGACATACACATTTACCTACTTTACTGCCCATGCAGTAAATTAATTGACCATTAAATGCCTTACGTAGCAGAAATATCGTGCTGGGTATTCAGGGGATGTGGCTGGTGATGCTGGTTCTAGACTTGTGATAGTTCCAGAAGTTTTGGGCTGTGCTACTTTGCAAGGAGGGGAGGAGAGAGAGATGCTGTGGTTTGAGAGAGGCAGCCAGGGCAGAGTTTGCAGAGGGAGAATGGCACAGTGAAGGCTTCTTAGCCTATAGCAGTAGTTTTGCACAGTTGACTGCCAATCAGGCTTTGCAGAGCTCAACTCTATAAATCCTTTTTTTTCCAAGGGAGCCCCCAGGAAGCACTGACTTCAGGAAGTGATGGCTTTGGAAACATTGCTTTTGTAAACACTTGCTCAAGAACAATGTGTTTTGCATCTTAATGATACAAGAACATTTTGTGTGTCTGTGCTTGACAGAAATAGAGAAGCAATTCTGATGCCACAAAACCCCCCGGGTTTCTAAAGAAAGGATTTTGTTTAATGGGTTGGGAAAGGTAATTAGGGATGATCAAATGTGGGGGAGCAAGAAGACTCTCTTTGCTTCTAGCAATCTGTAGCACACCAAGGACAGAAAGGAAGTAGCTGAGTGATAGAAGCAGTGAAGAGTCCTACCAGAAGAGAAGTTAATGATTTTGGGGAAGTGCTACAGTGCTTTGGGGTGGGACTGCTTGTTCTGATAGCTTCTGTGATTATTTTAAGTCTGATTCACTCAATTCTAGCTGATAGCACAGACTCTCCATGCACTAATGGACATCAGGCTTAACAATGTCCCCACAGCCATGCTGCATCCTGATATTCTTTGGAAGCTGGGCCATAGTAAAACCTAAACTTTGGGAGGTGGATGGTGGACCACGTCTTCTACTTTGTTAGTGCTTTTAACAGAGGCAGATGCTTCATGTTCTCCCAGAATCCATAGTCTGGACTTGCCTTTACCCAAAATACAAATCAGTAGCTAACCTAATTATTTATGTAACTGTATTGGCCAGGAGAAAGTATTTCCTAGTGATTTTTTTTTTTTTTTTTTTGTTGTTATATTGCTGTTGATTGGATACCAATAATATGGGACCTTAGATTTTTAAAATAAATTGTGTCTAGTGGGAACATTTTTCCCTATAAAACACATGTCGCAGTTCCATTTCTTTGGTAGCTTCTTTCCTTGGATGCTTTAGCCTCAAAGACATTATAAAGCTATTTGCAAACTCATTATTTTTATGTTCTGCACTAAGAATGGTAGGGCTTGGAAGAAACGTAGTCAACAAGACTATAGGCTTTTCCAGGGATTTCAAGCTCCTGTGTGAAAGTGAAAAAGAGCCTGGGCTTAGATCCAATCCAGTAACATGTGCCCCACTTATCCGATGGTTCAAAAATGTGATAGTCTCCAACATTTGGGGGCTCTAATATTCAGAAGCTGTTCATGTTTAACCTCTGTCCTGTGACACCTGAACCTCCTCCTAGCTGTTCTACTTAGCTATTTAATTCAAGAATCCAGCATCCAGTCTCAGTCCCTTCTGTGCTCTTGGCACCCTAGATTTTTTTTTTTTCTGCTCTACAATGTCATTTATTGCCTAATGAGGACCTTAAAGAAAGCACTGATTGTTTAGAAAGAGAGTCATGGAAGGAATATGTCATGCAATTGTTCTCATGGCAGTAACTTGTATGTTGTAAAGGCCTCTTGTAATTTATTTGCTCTCTCTTCACAAATACAGACAGCCCTTCAAGTGCTTTTGCAAACCTGGTATAAATGGGGCATTTTAGATGCATACACAATATAAATGTTAAAGAGTCTGGTAGGAAAAAAATAAACTAATTCTCACAGAGTCAAGCAATAAGGTTTGTTACTAATAGGGGAAGAGCAATGAGGGAGGGTTAAGGCTGATCAGACCTTTCCAGCTGTTTGCAGCATCAGTTTTGCAGCCGTAATGATCTACCAACGTAATAGGTTTTTTTCTGAAATATCTTCATATTTTGATGTCAGTTTGGGTTAAAAAAAAAAATGAAAGGGAACTTCATTGAGTCCAGCTTGTTTCACTTGCAGCAGCTCAGGATTTTGGACATTTTCCATTGTGCATGTGTTTGTGAAAAATGCAATTGCAGTTTGCCCTCTGGATTTTGTAGCTGTAATAAAAACAGGAAAAAATTGAGATTTGGTTTTCAGTCAGCTTCTCTGCCAATCACTGTACCTGTTGCTTCAGCTGCACCACAGATACGACCTCCTCATCCTCAGCTCCTGCCTTCTTTTCTCCTTGGTTTCAAGCCTGAGAAATGTGTTGCTTTACACCTGCCCTCTCAGATAATAATCACAGGTCTCGGATCCACACCCTTGTTTCTGTCATCTGCCCTGCTATGTGATGAGCTCAATGCATTGGAAGCAGGAAACACTGGGGACATCTTTCTGCAGCCGAGGTGTCACCACTGTGTGGGCACATGTAACAGTCTCTGGCTCCTGTAGCAATGCTTTGAGCGTGTTGCATGAGACTTTAAATGCAAGGCTGAGATTTTTCACATAGCTCAATATATAAGGTTGGTCTGAAGTCATTACCCTCTTAACACCTGGAAATCTCTAAATTCAGGTGATTAAATTTTGGAAGGTAAAGCCCTGACAGACGTAGCAGATAGTAATTTACTTTGGCTTGAAAGATTCAGCGTGTCAGGTCTTTAAGGTCAGCCTCCTCTTAGCACAGTGCCAGCTCATCCTTCTGCTCATGAAAGCAAGTAAATGTACTGGGAGATTGGCTTAGCTACACACACATAACCCGTGGCTGAGCTCCAGTGCCAAAGTAAGTAGAATACAAGAGATAGAAACTGGAATGGCCCTTGAAAGAGAAATTTTGAGACATTCTGGTGGCATTAGGAAAGCCAAAGATCTCCTGGAGTCAACATTATCAAGGGAAGCAAGAACAGCTTTTACTGCTACATTAGTAGTAGATGAATAAACAAGGAAAACGTGTCCCATCAACAAATGGGGTGGATGACTTAGTGACCACAGATGCAGGTAAGGTGTACTGTGTGCTTTCCTTGCCTCACTTTTCACTATCAAAGTCGTCCAAGCCTCTGTGTTGTCTAACTACCAGCAGTGAAAGAAGGTTGAGTCACAGGATCTCTTGAGAAATGGCAACCCATACAAGGGCATGGGATCAGGAGGGAAGCACTCATGTGTGGTAGGTGATATCACAGTGGTATCACACACTATCAGCTTTGGAAGCTCTCAGGTGTCAAAGATCCCTGGTCACTTAAGACAGATATCCCACCTGTCTTCATTTCTAGCAGAGGTTGCTTCTGGGAGCAGAGAGAGGAAGGTGATTTGGAACACCAAGCATAGATGTACCAGAGATAAATAATGTCTGACTTACTGTCTTATATGCTGAGGTGACTCCATTTGTGTATGAGAGGTAAGTGATAGATGTCACCTACTTTGACATTGGCCACACCACCCTCATGTGCTCCTGGGGACATTACGGTCTCCATGGGCAGACTACCACATGGGTAATAACTGGCTGGACCATCAGGCTCAAAGGATGGTGGCTAATGGTTCACACTTTGCCTGCAGGCTGGAGGGGTTTCATGAGTGTGGAGGGGAGGTGGGAATCGAGATATGGGTAACAGCAGTGGGACATATGGAGCCTTTCAGGGCTCAGCTGGGCAAAACCCTGCTGGGAATTTGGTGCTGACCTGCCTTTGAGTATGAAGATGAAACAGAGACCATCCACTCGAAGTGAGTCTGTGACCTTTCAGTGCAAGGAGGCAGCATTTCTGTGGTGAGTCAGCCGTGGTGATCCAAAAATGGATGGAATTGATGCGGAACCTCAGTCGGGCTTCCATGACTATTTGTCTGGCAAGCAGCTTATTCGTGTTCAATAGAGGTAATTAGTAATAGAAAGCCATGACGTGGCTAGGGCCATTGCCTGCCTATTAACATCCCTTCAGCATGAGAATTAATTACCTTTGCAAGCTTTAAGTGGCGGTCTGGCTTTCAGAAATGAGAAAGGTGAAATGCATCTTGTACCTGCCATGTCAGTGAGGGATGTGACTGGATGTGTTCCATTGCAGAAGTTTATGAATAATAATGAGCAGGATGATAAGATAATGGCTGCTTAGGGCCTGGTTGGGTCTCTGTGTGAGTTGGCATATACAGGACCCAGGGATGACCACAGAACACTGAATGAAATGAAAAGAGGAGATTTATTTCCATTACCTTGTCAAACTAGGGATCCCCAAAGCAGACACTTGGGACACCAGAGAACTCAGTTCTTGCTTGGTCCTTGCTAGAGGATCTCTGAACTTGGTGTTTTCACCTGTATTTCAGGGGCTGTCACAGGTGTAGATTACTTCCCTGCAGGGGAGGAATCTCGAGCATGTTCGATTGAGTGCCTGTAAGTCTATCTCAGGCCTGTGTTATTGAAACACAGACATCGAGCTTACCCGGCACACAAAGCTAAGCAGCAACTGGTGTATGTGCAGATCACTTCAGCATGTTTAGAATTCTCCTCAACAATCTTCTGTTATGTTCCCACAGTTTCTGTAAAATGTGACTTTTCGCCAGAAAAATGTTTAGCATCGTGCTGCCTCTCTCACAGCATGCTCTTTGCATGTGTGCAGTGGTGTTTCAAATCCTGGTTTATGGGGTACAAGACAACCATAAAGTCCCTAACTCATCATGATATGCAGGTCTGTTTCTTCTGCCAATAGACATATGAACACTCTCGTGGATTTTTTTTGTTTTTTACTTTCTTTTTAAAGAAAAGCAACTTTTGTTGTGGCTAGGACTGTGGCATTAACCAGCAAAGTAGGAAATTAAATTTCCCTACAATGGCCAGTGGCTCAGCCAAAGAATTCCTGCCATTCCTGGCAGCTAATTTTTCCACAGAAAATATTTTGAGAAAGCAACCCAGCCAGGAATTTTGCGAGGGTATTGTCTGAGAGAGTTGTCATTGTGGGATGGATATGGAATTGGGAAGGAAAAGGCCATTTAAGGAGGAGAGCAGGCAGCAGGACCAGCAGTGTTTTGTGCCAGACTGAAGAGGAGCTGAAATGTTTTGTGTTTAAAGATACATCAATTCAGGCAGATGACCAGAACATTCTGTGAGATACCTTTAGTATAAAAATGTGAGGTGAAGAGCTGGATTTCCAGGGTGGATGCCATCTATGGACACCCATGTCTTCAGAACAAAGTAACACTTAACCTGTTTTGGCCAGGTGTCTTTGTCCCACCTGAAGTATTTTGAATTTCTAGAACATCCAGTGTAGATTTAACACAGCAGTGCCTTATCTGTTCTACTGATCATCTCAGGGGTTTTTTGGAAGTCATTCAGCTCTATCCTGCCTTCATTCATTTGATCAAGCACAGACATGTGCTCTGTCATTTCCCCCTCTTCCAAAAAATTTGGTCTTCTCCATCAGCCTACGAAGACATGAGGATTTGTTCACCTAAAAAAGAAATATGAAAAGACAGATTTGAGGTGCAGAGCTGAGACTCGTAGCCGTTTCAGCTGACATCATGCTGCACTCTGCTTCCTCCAGGAATTTCCATTTGAGTTTCTGCTTCACTGTCGCTGCTGCTGCTGATTCATACAGCCTGAAGAGCTGCCGTGCATCTCCCCCTGTGACTCACATGTAACTATCTGAGACTTCAGCCTGGCTAATCTCACAGCCCAAAGCTGCCAGCCTACACCTGGAATCACAGCAGCCAGTTTCTATGTTCTTGAGCTTCCTGGGGTTGTTCTGCAGGAGAATGCCTCAGTCTAGCTTGGAATTTCCATTTCCTGCCCGTTCGTTGTGCTTCCGCAAAACTTTGTCTTCTGAAAGGGACATTCCCCTGTTGTCACCAGCTTGCAATTCCTGCAGGTAAAGGTGAGTTGCAGTCCAGGTTCTTATGCACACTGTTGTGGGGGAGATCTGTAAATATCAGCCACGCTGCTGCCTGGAGAGGACAGGACACAGATGTTTCCACCCAGTCCTAGCAGCCATGTGTCAGGGACTGTAGTGATTTACAGGAAACCTTGGAGGTCAGGAAATGTAACCTGAGGAATAAATGTAAGACCACCCCTGGCTGTCACATTGTGTATCACTGTCAGCCGTTCCCTGAAAGAATTCCAGCCCTGTGATCTCATCGAAGGCATTTTCTGCTGGAATAACTGTCGTGGTAGGACACTAAAGAAAGATGAGAGACTCCAAATATTTCAGAAGGCAAAGAGCATAGAAAAAAGGCTTTATTGTCTAATTCTTACTACCTTTTATAAGGTGTTCCCACACAGGCTTAACCTGATGGGTGAATAGGAACGACCCCTCTCTAATCCCATGGGTTAAACCAGAGAAACAGCAAAACACCACCTGGAGAAAGATTGTTTTGAGAAAGGAGAGTTGTTTGCCAAGAGTGTTTTGAGAAGAAGCTTTCTTGAGAAACTTTTCCTTGGGAAAAGGTTAGCAGCTGCTAGCAGGCCAAAATCTCTCAGACCCAGAAATATCAGGCCCACAACCAACCTCAAAACTTCAGGTGCTGCACTGATCCCAACACCCAACTACAAAACAATTCAAACTGAATGAGATCTTTTGAAGGCATTTCATGGCCCAAGAAACCATTTGAAAAAATCATGTTTTCTCTGGTTTTTGAGATCCTGTTCGTGCAAGTTTCTCAGTTTGAGCTTTTGAACTACCAACAATCTCTTGACACCAGTCATGCTCAGAGGGAATGTTTTACTTTGTCTCTGGCACAAAATGTGTGTCTGCAAGTCTCTTGAAGCCATCTCTTCTTTATAAAAGGGTCTTTATTGCTTCCCTGTGCAATATTTTCCTTGCATCACAGTTATATAAACAGCTTGCTTGTTTGCATATGTGGGTGGTGAAAGTGTCTGGGAGATTCTAGCTGATATAAGATTGTGTTAATCTGGAAGGGGGAAATCTTCTCGGCTTTTGATTGTTGTATTTTGATCAGAAACAAAACAAAACTCCATTCAAACTGTTTTAATGCAATCTCCAGCCCTTTCCTCTGTTCTAATCCCAATCACCTCCCCCCGAGGGCCTTACCCTTGGTTTCTTTCCACTTGCTTTAGGTTACAAAAAAACTCTTGGGGAAAATAAGCCTTTAAGTATTGGATTGATGCATCTGTGGGTAAATAAGTAGTAAGGGGTGTTACAAAGCAGGTTCCCGTTTCTCTCTGTGTACAGCCCAGGTTTATCCCAAACAAGAAATTTATCAAATGATCTGAGAAGAATCCCATGTGGGCAAAACTTGTGTATTGTCACTTTTGGGCTCTTAATACATATTTTAAGAGTGTCTTTTCCAGTTGAACTCAGAACCTTTGATTCTTAAATCTGTTTCTTACCCATAACCAAGCAGAAAGTACAGATTCCAAAACAAAAATGTGTGTTGGCCAAAATCTACAACTTTTAAAGAAAAAAGTTAGTATTTTCGTTTTTCACTCTGAGATGAGTATGCTGTTGACATATGCCAAGTCTAATTGCTTTTTAAAAGCAAAAAAAAAAATGTTTTCAAGGGTTAAAAAATGTATCAATTCCATAATTTGTGTCTATTTTCAGATGTGTATTAATGGAACTGATATGTTGTTGTGCGTAGTTGTGAAATGTTGAATAAGCTATGAGCACTAGCAAGTTAGCAAAATAATTGAGGTTGTGTCCTGAGACAAGAGGCTTGTGCTTTGGGAATGGAGGAGTAGCTTTAATAAAATCTGGTTTCACCTTGGGTTGAACCTTTTGTCCAAGAAGACGTGTAATTTATTACCTCCCTGAAGAGGAATTAATTGACCTCCTTGCATCTCTTACTCACCAGTGAAAGGTAAAGAAATAAAATAGTGCACACGACTGTCTTGAGCCAGATATTCAGGATCAGGAAGGGCTTGAGAGAGGCTGGGTTTTGTCCACATGTCTATTGTAAGGATGGGGAGCTGAGCAGACTGGTCCCTTGGTCCTCTAGCAGAGGATTTGTTGTTACAGCAGCAGTTTTCAGCATAAACTAATGTCTTCAAGATCATTCCACCTCCCTGCGTGCACAGTGTCTTCCAAAGCACACAAGGGCACCTGTCCCTTCCCAACAAGCTGTTCTCTGCACTTCATTAGCATCCTGCCTTTTAATAAATTTCTGTTGAGATGAGAGAAATCTCTGCCTTTTACTGTCTTCCTCTACAAATGCAGCCCTGTCATCACCTCTTTGATTTGGCAAAGCAACACAGCGGGTTTTACACCAGAGATATATCTCTGGAGGTTATGCAAGAATGAAAGTCAACAGACACTCCACTAGTAATAAACAAGACAGCATTACCAAGCATGACAGATCAAAAATGGAGCTCTTTTAGCTTCCATCTCATCCCCAACCCAAAGGATCTATTAATTTACACTGTTAAAAATCTTGTATCAACTTCCTTATGCTTCCACCACAGCATAATTAAATCAAGCAAGTCAGAAGGTAAAAATTAGCTTTACCTGTCAATAGGTAGAAAACATTGCAAAATTTGCAGAGATAAGGTAACATGAGCGGGTTTTTATATCTGTGATTCAGTATAACCAAAGATCTTTAGAATTCTTGGATGTGGGCTAAGAATCACATGGATTTATTTAAGTAAATTGAAGCATGATTTCAATCTGGTTTTTTGGGATCATTATCAGAGACTTGGGCTTTTTTGACTGTTTCAATGTGTACCTGCTGTGAAACAGTGTTGTAAGCTTGTGATTTGTTGTAAAGATGTTAACATCTGCAGGAAACAAAATTTCAATCAATGGCCAGTTACGCAGATTCCTAAACCTCAGGCAGGCATGTTTGCTTTTATTCCCCACTGAACATTTTATAGATGTCCAAAATATGTGTGACTGGGGAGAGAGGAGAAAACCCCACCTACATAGTTTGAGTTTTCAGCATGGAAGCATTGTAAAATCTTGGCTGATTTCCTAAATAAACTAAACATATTTAGTGATGCTGTCTGTCTGTCAACAGCTTGTGAACTCATGAGCCATTTTTGTGTCATCCACTCTTTGCTTTAAGTAGGCTTTTGGGCACAGGAGAAAGGCCTGGCTCCTTTCCTGCTGAAACAATAGAAGCTGCAGTGTGAACTCATTCCTCCAGTGACCTGGGCAGTCTGCAGCAGGAAGGAGCTTTGACCTATGTTCCAAATAAGAAAGAAGCTTCTGTCAGAGTGTTCCTTTATTTTACACGAAAGCCAACATGAGACACGCATTAAAAACCCCAGAATTTATTATTCCCAGAGCTCACACTGCTCTGTTTACATCTGCTCCAGCTCATTTCTGCATGGTGTGTATCTTACCATTGCATTTCTCTGTAATTTGTTTAGTCCATAAACTTTCTGAAATAAAGACATTTTATTTTGCTCTCTGCTTGTCAAATACTTGGTACACATGGGATTGGTGTCTGTTTGGGTACCTTTATTTATTGGATAAAAATCCAAGCCTGCCACTTCTTCAAATATCAGTGATTTCTCATCGGTACTGTGTAAAGCAGTTGCCCTGTCTCATGTTCTAGCTGATGCTACTAAGTCAGAATGAAGTGTGTTTTGGTGTCATTTCTCATGGGACATTTCCTGTTCTATCAGTCTACCTACAGATGAAACTTGAGTTCAATATTAGACATTACTGGTTTTCCATAATTCACCTCTAACCCAGTCAGAGGGTTCTTCATCTTTAGAGCAGCATCAGTTGTTCTTCTTTAGAGCAGTCTGATCCAAAGGGGAGCAGTTCCAAACTCATTGGTTGTGATCTGGCTGGTGTTTCTCCTGTTCACAAGGGCTCTGTGATTTCAGTTCACCTCCTGTTGATCAAGTCTCTCACCTGCTCAGCAGCAGCGTTCTCGTTGGAGCTGTATTTCAGGACATCAGCTTAAAGACAGAAATGCAAACCTCTCACTCTGTGACAGGTAATTTGTGTGAGCTCAGGCTGGAGGTTGATGGACAGGCATTTTAGAGGGCTTTGAGTTCTTCTGCCTTGAAATTAACCTGAACATGATGAGAATATTTTATTTTACAGGGCTACACACAAGAATTACTTGAATAGTGTGAAAAGACTTTAAACAGCTTTTAACCAGATATCCAAGAAAGACTGTGCCTTTAAAACACAGCCTAAAAAGACTGACAGAGGGTTTGAGGGTTCTTTAGTTTTCTTTTTTTATTGAGTGATTTTTTGCTGGAGAAGTTCATCAAAACATCTCTGCACTCTGACACTTCTCAATAAGTAACCACTGTGGTTGACTGACAGTAATTTGTTTGCAGACTCCTCTGTTTGCTGCTTATTCCTATATTTCTTTTTTACAGCCCTGTACATCTTCTTGGTTTATGGCTCCATTTCAAGGCTACATTTAACCAGTACTGCACAGTGTGTGGCATTCTTGGCTGTGCTACATCCCCACTTTTATGTGTGGCCAAAAAAGAAAAAAAAAAAAAAAAAAAAGACNTTGCAATGCAGCATTTCAGCAGAGGTAACACAAATGGGCATTGATGATCTGTAACAAATTATATTTGCCAACTCCTCATTCTTGGAATAGGAAACAGCTTTATCTATGAGATTATGGTGATAAAAAGATTTACCAAGTCTGATGATAAATCTTCTCACACAATTTCTTGAAATTTGAGGTACAGGCAAATGAACCAGTGTTACTTTCTATGCTGTTGGACAAGGGAATATTTCTCTTAACTTGAAGCAGATGCTGGAGTCTTGTTTCTTTATTAGCCTCATTTAGCCATGGTTAAAACAACCTGACACACCTGTGCTTTATCTATTCACATTTTCTGACAGATCATTGCAAAACTGAATAGGAGTTTGTGATTTTGGAGGGTTTTCTCAGTCCATGTTGTTCAACATTTAAAGTTTAGCAGAGCTCATAAAACAACAGTGTTTTGATAGTTGAGTAGGTGAGAACATTAGCAACGCATTGAAACACTCTGAGTTTTGAAAAGAGAATTCAGTTCAGTGGGGGAGATGGGAGGAATAAAAAAACGCATGCACGTGCAAAGGCTTTGAAAGGGGAGAATGTCTCGAAAGCTGCCAGAAATAGGTCTTTATGTATGGATACTGCTCACTTTTGCATTAGGAAAATTAATTCTCAAGCTACCTGATATCAGATTTACCTAATACTGGTTAGTTGCTTATTAAGGGTGATGATCATCAGCTGGATACAAAGCTGCTTATGTCATAAGCAGGCAACAACTATAAACAAACCCTTTGGTTTGGGTCCCACTTTCACACCCGAGAAAAGCACATTTGGAAATGAGACTGCAGCAATTTGCAGGTGTTCGGGTGTCAATATTTGTAACGTCTGCGGCAATTTGTAGTTATTCAGGTGTCAGTATCGGGGACAAGGAATCACAGCTGAGCTGTCGTAACTCCTCCTTGGCTTCCAAGCCCGGGTCAGCGCAATCCGTGCTGGCGAAGGGACAAAGAGCTCTCTCCCAGTGACAGTGGGCCAGGCCGGCTGGAAATGAGGCAGTCAGATAAAGCAGTGGTGGAACCGGAGAGTCTGGCTGGCCGGGTTATCCCGAGCTGCCGTCAGCAGTGTTGGGCTGCAGGGGAGGTGGAGCTGCCCGAGGGAGCAGTTCTCTTTCTGCTGTGAGAACTGGGTCAGGGGCGGGCCGGCTGCGCTCCCGGGGCCGGCGTAGCCCCGGGCGGCCAAGCGGGGAAAGCCAAGAGCAGGTGAAAGGTGGATGGGTTGAGTCTGTGGTAGGTGATCTCAGCCAGGATGACAGGGAGGAATGGTTCCAGGACGGGAAGATGGAGATCTGTGAGCAATTGCAGTCTTGAAGGGACTTGATTTTCTTCTCTTTTTTTTCTTTTCTTTTTTTTTTCCTTTTCTTTTTTCATAAGCAGCAAAGAAATAAGACTGGAAAGTGAGTAGCTGCAGAATCACAAGTAATTTCACAGCTAGCATGTGTGTTGACCAGCGTGTAGTACTCAAAATACTTCAGTGTTGACTGAAGGTTTAGTTAAAACAGAAGCAGCAGTGGCTGCTACCGCCAGCTCTGTACTCCCGTTTTATACTCCCATTCTATACTCCCATTAGGAAAATTCTATCACAGCCTCTTCTGTACCTGCTTGCAATACTTTCCTTCAGTTTTTCTGAGTCCCTAAGAGTGATTTAATCCATTTTGTCGTACGTTCTTCAAAGGTATATTTAACTCTTTAAAAAATTTCTTCCTGGCTCCAAAATTGGTAGTGTTTCCGGGGAAATGGGGTGTCCTCTGCAGCATGTCTGGTAAGATACCAAAAGCAGATTTGAGGGCTGTGTGGGACTGAGATGGATCTTAGGAAATGAGGATAGAATTGTAGGAGTTTGTGTAGGAATGCAAGACTTCCACATTATTCTACTGAGATTTGTAACACAGGAAAAAAAGTTGTTAGCACTTAACTCAAGTTCGCTGCAGAGACAAAGGGACATATGTGGAATTTCAAAATAATTCCATTCGGCTTTGCAAACCAAGTGGTCAGATTTTTGGAATGGCTCCCACAGAAAATAAACATATTTCGAAATTCTGTGGTCTGTGATCTTTTCTCCTGGCAGTGCAGGAATGCCTGTGTCAAATATTTTTCATTCCTGGCAGAGGTTTATTCCCCCAGAGGTTATGTTCTGTTTTAATGTAAATAATCTATATGGTGTGATGCACCTGGGTGAAGATACTTGAAAGATTTTACATTCCATTCCATTCCATTCAAGACCTATCAGATAATCTGAACCTCAGGCATAATTATCTTTCCTTCCTGTACATCTTCACTGCACTATCTGTTGCATTTTCAATTTTTTTGATGTAGGAGCCAACCTTACTCCTTGGCTGATAGAATCCCAGTTTGGATACTCCTCCATTGGTCAGGGTTTTTTAAATGAAATTCTGATCTGTTTTGTTCATTAACAAATAACAGAGGATACTGGATTTTACCCCATGCTTTGGCTTACAGTGTTTCTGTGAGAATAAAGCAGAAATGCGTTGGTCAAGGCAGGTCTATAAACTACTCATACAGAATCTGTGTTTCAGAATATTTGATATGAAGTGAAATCATCTCTCTGCATGCTTTTCTCTGGCTCTTCCAAATTTAGCATGACTTTTTGCTGGTACCTTTCAGGGTCTCCTGGGGAAGCCCTTGCCTTTCACTGGACATTTTTATATCATTTTCACACAACAGCTCCAATGGCCATGGCTCTACTGAGCACTGCCTTCATCCAAAAGGGGAAACCTTTCATTCCCTTCTCTCTTGACTTAAAGCGAGAGCTCATAGAGCACTTCAGGGATTAGGCTTTGGAACTGTTTTTCTGGAAACAAGATTCATTGTTTTTCAGAGTTTCTCTGGGGCCTTGTGCTGGTGCCCACAGCTTCCCAAGCACCGAGTTGTGCTTTCTTTGGAGCTCACAGTGAGGTAAAATCCTTACCTGCACTCCCCTCTGAGATACCCTGGATTTGCCTAATCAGTCCCTGCTGGGGGGCAGCTCTACCTGAGTTTTGTTCAAGGGCTCCCACTGTCTTCCTTCTAAGCAGAATGCAGTCAAAAAAATTATGGTGCAGGAAGTGCAAATAATATTTTACTATGCTTATTATCTTCCAGCAGCTTTAAGAGATTAGCTTTGATCCATGAAAATAAAAGAAAAAAGAGGGGTGGAAAAAGAAGCAACAACACTATCTAGTATGAATTTGGTCTTTAGGGGATATTCTTGAATTATGATGGTTGTTCTGCGTGTCCTCCTTGCCATTCTTGATTTTGTATCAATCAATTTTTTATTTTTTTTTTACACAGGCTGATGTTATTCCATTAGTCCATAAAGGAGCTGTCAGGATGGGCACATAACGTTTCTTAATTGTGATTAATTTAATACTGAGTATGAGGGAATGCCCAATTTTCCCTGTGGTCTGGGAAAGAACATAAAATCAGGAATTATCAGAGAATACTAATATTGATTCAGAATTCACTGTAAAGCATTATGTTTGAAATCTCTAAATACTTGCCTACAGAAGTGTCTCCTTGGAGTTTCTGTCATGGGGCCTCAGGTAGTTTGCTGGGCTTTTCTTTTCCCTTTTGTAGCTGAACTTTATTCATTCTTTATCAACCGATTTCTAGCATGGAACATGCTCCTGGGATCATTTTGTATCTGTGGACATTTTTCACAATGCAATTATATTTTTCTCTGCTGGATGGTAGGCTGTAAATATATAGTTCATCCTCTCTGTGGAGTTCCTGGAAAAACTAAAGTTGTCAGAACAAATTTGAGACCTCTCTCCGCTGCAGTTGAGAGAGAAAACTGGGACCTTTTGTCATTCCTCATTATTTGCCTGTTTGCAGAAATACATTTGTAGCAGTCATTGTAGAAGTCATCTTAGAGAAGTCCCTATATCTTCTCAGAAAGAAGAGGTGAAACATGGGGTCTTCTGAAAAAGGTTTCTTTTTCTTCTATGTGAAGTTTTGCTGCTGTTTGCTTATCATGTGTAATTTTAATCAGTAACTTCTTTCCTTCAGAAGTAGGAGACTATTTTACTAGTATTTTAAAATCTTTACCTTTTAATGGGCTTTAAAACTACTTTCCTTTTACGTGAGCCTTCCTTTTGGATTGTGTTGACAAGAAATCAGATTGGTGTCTAGGCATCTTCTGTTGCTCTTGAAACATATCAGGCAGCTCAGGAGTGTGTGTTCTTGATCAGAGCTTCTGGATCCTTCTAGATGACCCTGCCAGTCTTTGCTTTGCCAGCTCTTGTTGCTCTATCTCTGTACTTCCCAAATTTAGGAGCACATGCACAGATGTGTGTACCCGAAGTGTTATCCTAAGGAAAAGTCATTAAACATTAAAAGAAACATTATCGTGTCTTTCAGAGGATTGATCTACTAGAATGGTGATAAGTAAAGATGTTAGTGAGGTAAAGATCAAAGGGGGGTTTTGTTTGCCCACAAAAGAGGGGGAAAATGTCTATGGAGATTTTTTGTTACACAGATTTGTGAAGTGTGCTGAACAGATTTGAGTTCTCAAAATGTCTGCCTAGAGCCAGAGTAATATTAATTTTATTTTCATTTTAAGCAGAAAGTCTGTATACCTATTTCCTTCTTCCAGCATCTGTGGTTCAGAGGTTCTTTCTATCTGCTTACATTTCACCCTCTGGAAATATGTACCACCTGTTTTTGCAGTTTCTGTTCTTCATTTCATGTCATGGTGAGCTTTATGAACGTCAGGTATGTAGGAAAATAGGACATGAGGCTTAAAAGTATTTCAAGATGTTATCTAGTCCATTTCTGCAAATCAGTTTTATTCCGGGCTGGTTTTCTGCTGGAATATCTTGAAGTCTGTTCTGGAGCCTCTCAGCTCATAAGACGTGCCACTGTGTTCTGGGGTTTTGTCAAGCACTGCTTTCTGCTGTCTTCTGCTGGACAATAAGAGCTTTGACTTCACATAAAATGTCCCTACCAGAGATTTATGTCCATCTTAAACTCCTCCATTGCTCTAGACTCACATTTAACTGATTTTATCAATACAAAGTTCTTTCTAATATCTGATTTAGCTCACTTTGCCTGTAATTTAAGCCTGTTGATGCTTAACAGCACAGACTGCTGTCTTTCTTTTGCAGTTATCTTTTACATGTTGTAAAAGGTTTTCATTAGGGTTTTCTCTTCTCATTAAACTAGACAATTCAAATTTGTTCGTTCTTTCCTCATAACTTACTTGCCCAGACTTGGTGCTTCTTTTCCCAGTTCTCTCCATCTGGTTCATCTCTTCTTTCTCAAAAAGCAGTGTCTGAAGCTGGATGGACACTTCAGCTGAGACCTGCATTAGTCCTGCCTAGTAGCTCTAGAATGGTTTGTCCTTTTGCCCTTAACATGAGTTTCTTAAGAGATGGCTGTTTTTTTCCCTAATTCCTTTTACTTTTAATATTGCTTCCTTACAGCAATACCTGCTACTTCTGGGTACAGTTGTGCTCTCCTGAAATCTGTGATTCTGCTGTTCCATTTCCTGCTTTTCCCAAGTCCCTTACTTTCTATCATTTTATGATCAGTATAAATGAAAACGTTAATACACTGTAATGTCTCCTGAAATTACTTCCAAAGTGCAGCAATGTTTTTGAGTATTGTCTTCCAATTTGCCCCTTGGCAATATGGGAAGAAATAATAATGGAGGTAAGGGAAAGACCTGTGAAATGCCTGTAAGCATTTTTTTTCCACAAGCAGTGATTTCATGTTGTTACATATCCAGCATCTTCCACCACCCTGGAACATCCCAGCTTGCCTACCACATCCTTTCTTTTCGGAGGGGTGAGAGGCAGAATGTGTTGAACCTTGTTCAGAGCTAAACAGGTGCTGGTTTATGGGTTATTACAATTGTGCCTGTGTAATTCACTCTGAGAATGGCTAAAGAGCCAAGTTACTGCTGTCTGTCCTTCAGCTCAGGGATTTGGATCCCTTTGTGACCTTTCAAAGTCACATTTTCCTGAAGCTTTTAGAAGAGCTGATAATCATGAAGGCCTCATCAGATATGATTGAAATTGCTCTGTGAGCTCAAAAGCTTTAGTAGACAGGTCCTTGATGACAGAGGGGTAACATGAGGGCCATTGCCTTCTTAAAAAAAAGATTAACATTGTTCAAATGTAAAGGCTAATTCAACTCTCTTTTTGCTATGCATTTGAAAATGTTTGTTGCTGAAACAACAAAACGCTTCAGTGTCCCATTTACCTCAGTATTCTTGCACCTGATTTTTGTCTCTGGAATTTCTCATGTGCTTCTTTTTCCTAACCCTTGTCTTTTCAGCCAAGAACCACAGGCTCCACATGTTTACTGCTAGGTAAACATTGATCCACTGGGGAAAATCAGTACCTGGTGGGGTGAGGACTTCCCTTTTTATCTGTAAAATCTGAGGAGAACATTTATTTAAAGGTGTTTCTGCAAAACCTGGATAGTTAGAGAAGGTTCAGATGAGAGAAAGCCATCAGTTGTCATGCTCAGTGTTATAGCTTAGAGAATTCCTGGAACAACTTATAAAGAGCATTTCAATGTAAATGCACTTTAAAAAAAAAAAGGCATTGATTTATTTCTAGATTATTTTTCTTGATCTTTAAGTAATTGAAATAAACTGAAATTTTTTGAGCTCTGATTGAATTAGTCAATTTAATAATAATCCATATCGTAACAATTAAAGACCAATTAAGAATTCATATAGGCCAAGATCATATTTCCAGTAGTACAAGGCAGAAATTGGTGAGAAGAGGAAAGAGTCTCTTGCAGAACTGTTGTGTCTGGAGGGATCCAGTTGTGAGCTTCTCATAGGTGTGGGCACTACTTAACCATAACAGATTGAAACTGCCTTTTCCTGACAGTTTTCAAATGAAAATTTCACAGCTAGAGCAGGATGTTACTGCTTCTGTGGATTCTTAGGTGAAGAAGAAAAGAGTAATTGGTTGTTGCTGGTTAAACTATGCAGCTTTTCTGAATTAGGGCACAAGTTGGTCAATCTGGGGTTCTCTGAGGACACTTTGATGATAGGTGGGTCAGCAGCCCTCATCATGTTGTTAAATCAAATGGTGCAGTGATTTGATCACATGGCCAGTTGTGATGCTGGCTTTAGTGTAGGACAACTGACTTTAATTAGCCATGGTCACTGCTACCAAGCTGTCTAACAATCAGGTAAATGAGTTTTTGTCTTCTTGCTTAAAACATCTTCTGTTGTGTTTGAAGGTGCCAAGCTGTTCATTTTCTTGAAATGTTCATAGGATGGATGTTGTCTTTACCTTCCTCGAAATCTTCTGTCCTACAAACCTAAATGCTATGCCTTAACTGAATTTATTCTGGTTCTTTTTTCACCCTAGGGCTCTCTTTTAATGCTAAATTCCTATCCTAACTCAAAGGTGGTCCTTGTCTACTCAGATGGTCATCTTCCTATTGAGTTTTTAATCCTCCTATCTGTCAAGCTAGCAGCACAAATTTGATTGCCTCTTTCTCAGCTGTTCTGAGAAATGAGAAATTCTGTTCTCCCCATTGGGGTTTTTTGTTATGGAGTTTCTTATCTCTCCTCTCCATCTCTGGTATGTCAAGATATTTATATTTAAATACCATTTTAAAGTAGTTAACTACCTTGGAGGAGGTAGCATGAATCCAGCTAAAGTGATTGCATTAACAAAATTGGCAATGATTTTCTCTTTCATCACATTTTTGAAATATGAAAAGTTACTCCTTGCGATAGGAATGTCTTGGAAGGCACACAGTTTCAGCTTAACTTGTGCATTACTCTCAGAATCAGTAAAATAATCTGCTCATTATCCTAATGATATGCAGCTTTCAGGTAGGAAGTGTGAATACGTTTGTCCTGCTTTGACAGGGGATGTATTGTGACTTCCAAAAGCCTTTATCCAAACTCCTGCTGTAATCTTAGGCATGAAGAATGGCCTGAGACTGCTTCTGAATGTTTGACACCTTAAGATTTCAGCTTGCAATGTATTTGGCATGATCCAGCATCCTTGGCCACATCCATTTTGACAGGGAATGTTTGTCTCATTATTAAACTCGTTATTAAATCTGTGCAAAATCCTGGCCCTGTTTGAAGCTGTGATATAATGGGGAAAGGTCTGGCATCCAGTGAGGATTCATTATGCTGGTTAGTGCAGAAGATGAAGCATTTTCTTGACAAGGGAATTTTGCATGAAGAGGAATCTGATGGCTAATTAAAACATTTTCTGGTGCAAAGTCACTGTGTAGGAAATGTGTAGGAGTTGGTGGATTGCATCATGTGGATATTAACTGAGAATCCACGCTGGGCAAAATCACTGGCAATCTAGTTAGCACATCTTGAGAATCTTTACACTGTTACAGTCTTCATCCCAATAAAAATGTATGTGATATCCAGAGGATTATTTTCTAAATGTTAGATCGCTTCTGGGAGTAGGTTCCCATATTAGCAGATCATCACCAGCGATGTGCAGAAACTGGCAACCTTTGAAGTGATGCCACTTCGTTGTCATCTTGTTTGTTTTTAAAACCAAAGCCATAGGATTTGGATGATCGGGAAGTATTCTGATGTGGCCAAGCAGTGTGAATCCTGTAACTTACCCTGAGCTTTGGAAATCTCAGCAAACACTTGCTGCAACTTGACACCACCAGCTGTGTGGGGATTGCTGTAACCCAGGTGTTTCACCCACTTCTCTCTGATCCCACATGCCTGGCTTCCTGCTCTGTAATTGCTGTAAGGTTAGGAAATACCTTTAAGTATTTTAAAGTATCTCTCTGGGTAGTGAACTGCATTGTTTTGTCTCTCATAGTTTAAAATTCTTAAGCTCCATCTTTGCCCTCATGCCTTCCTATTTGTGTTGAGTCACTTTGAAGATTCTGGGAGTAATAGCAGGATAACATCTGTGTAAGACAATCAAGTTACTTTATCTTTCCAGTGTTTCTTACTATTGCTTGAAATGTACAAATGTAAAGCCATTGGGAAAAGAGTTTGCTGTACAATTTTTTTATCCCCCATGTATTGTTTGATGTGCCTTGGTTGTTTGGTATTGGGTAGTAGCTGTTGTGGTTTACATTGCAATTTATGAACCTTGCTGTTCAGAGCAGTGTTTTCTACTATTTTTCTCCCCTTCATCAGATCACATTTCCATGGTTTGCTCCAGGGTTTTGTCCTGACTCTGTGTGCATTAGTCTAAGCTTCTGTGCTATGAAGAGTTACACGTGGCTTTTCTTTTGACAGACACAGTGGTGTGACCATTCTGCTTTCTACAGTTCTACCTGCTGGACTAAATTCATGCAGGATGAAAACACGTGCTGATGTTTTCTGTAGGTTTTGCAAAAATTGCACACAGTAGGCAGTTTCTTAATAGTTGCAATTAAACACTCATTCATGCTGGAGTGCAGGTTGCTTGTAGTGTGTGCAGGGCTAGAATTTCTGATATATCAGATAAGACACTAAATTAATATAAATATCTTAATAAAAACTTACAAAGCTAAGATAAAAATGTGTGCTTTCTGAGTTCATATTTCTTCTTGTGTGGAACCCTTGCCACTGTTGAATGTTCTTCCTGAATGTTATTTATGAGTAAATCTTCCGTATCCTCCCAACCTCCTATATTGCAATCAAAAGTATCATTTTAGCATTAGAGTGAAGTGTTAGTCTGAAAATTATACAGTGTGGGTATTGTTTTCCTCATTACATAACAGCATTTCACAGTGTATTTCTAATGTGTCTGTCACTCGCATCTGTATTTTCATAGTATTAACATCATAGTCAGCATTGCAGGACTTATTTAATTTGATGCTGAAAGGATTGCTGCAAGATGAGCATGTTGGAGTTTTAACTTGTGTTCAGCTGAAAAGATTATGCAAGTCTGGAAGGTGAAGATCCTGTCTTCATACCTTGGTGGTGTTTGCCTGTAGTGTGCTTGTCTTGAAGAGAGGCTGCAGGTTTTTAGTCAGCAATTAGATGACAGTTCATTAAGAAATGAAAAGCCATTTCCTGGTGCTTGTGAAAAGTGAGGTAAAGACCCAGCCATGAAACAAACGTCAAGCAGCAGAACAGGCAGCATTTAGTGCTGTTTACAGGGAGTGAACTTGTTAGAGTTTCTGAATTATTGAATCCTAAATCTCTGCAAGTTCAAGAGTACATGGTTTCTTAAGTTATTTTAAGGACGTCCTATATTTCCTAAACTTTCTGGACTGTCTTGGGGATTTTTCTCTGAGTCGTTATTGATTGTATTAGTACCAGGTGTATTTTTTTTCTTGAATCTTCAATAGAAATCAATAATCATTCTAGACAAGGGTTCTGCAGGCACACTAAGAACCAAAGCTTTTTTTGGTTTGGCTGCTACTTGCAGCTTGTGTTGTAGCCACTTGCTTGTGGCTTTGTCACATTGCAAGGGGCAGTGACCTTCATTTTAGCACCTTCTAGACTTGGAAGTTTCACAACTATTTTTAAGTCTTGTCTTTATAGTTCAGCAACCTATGAATTCCCCGTGTAGCCATTTTTTGCTTATGGTTTAGAAACTTGAGCCTGTAAGATCTGAAATGTGTTGTTACAGAAAAGAAATCAGTCATTTAAAGTGAAAGATTTCATTGCTATGAAGTGGGCAGGTGTATGAAGTAATCTAAATTTGTGTCAGTAGTATATTCATTCCAGGGAACTTCTGCTTTCATGATTTCAATTTTCTTTTCTTTCTCCTGGGAGTTGCATACAATCACCCGGATTCCTCCATTGTCCAAGGGGTTCCTAAGTGGTTTTGGAAAAGTGTAGTAATTGTGACAGTAGCCTGGTGGGTTTGCACAGAACCTGACAGTGTCATTCTTTGGGGCCCAGCCCTCTGGTCACAATGATCTATAGGAGACAGAATTGCACACCAGGCAATTCAAGTTGTGAAGTGTCAAGTTCAAGTGGCAAGTGCTGGGTGGGATTCAGCTGGACCATACCCTTCTTTTGGCTGAAATGGAATCCTGTAGTAGATGGGAACCCCATCTTCAGCTTCTGCTCCACAGGATTACAGGCCTCTGTAGATCCTGTCACTCATTTATGTCATTATTTATATGGATATTTATATTTTTCCCCATGTGGCTGTCTCACACGTCCTAGAACATCTAAAATCATCTCCATTTAGAGTCCTGTACCAGATGCTCTTCAAATGCCAGGGATGAAACACCTATTTAGAACCAAGCTGTCTGCAAACAATCAGATGTTGCATTAGCAATTATGTCTGTTCTCCTGTCAGGTTTTTTTTGCTGTAGGAGCACACTGTCGTAATTAGCTGAAGATTTCACTGTCATCTTGTAGGTCTGTCAGATATTGAGCAAACATGGCTGTCACTTGGTTCACAGTTTTCAACACCTCTCTCTTCATATACATATCTGTATGGGAAACATTGTGGAGATCAGTCAGCTTGCATTGTTTTTTAATAGGTTATACATAACAACTTGATAAAATCTGATCCAGAAACATACATAAAGTTTCGTCCAGCTCTGGATGAGGTTTTATTCCTGGCGGGGAACTTATATTTAAAGACTTTATTGTTGTCCCTGTAGTTTTTCTTCAAGGATAGACCTGTCTGCCTGCTGTATTGGAAGTGGCCATAATAGCAAGAGAATATTTAATTAGAGCTTGTCGTCTCTGTAGAACAGGCTTGCAAGAACATGAGTTCTTGGGGCTCAGTTTCCTTGATACAGCTCCACTCATCCAGTGGTTATCTCCTTGCTGGGGAGTTACTCGAGGCCAGCACACAGGTTTGGTCCTGTGGCACTCTGTGCTGTTCAATTCTCCACTCTCCCCTTGATGCAAATCTGGCTCATGCAAATTAGCACAATTCCAAGGGCTGCAGGACTTAAATGCAATGGAAAATTATCTCTTAATTTTAACAATAGTGTAAAAAAATATTTAAGTATTATTCATGCTATTGCATGGCTATCATTTTTTTCTCTGCTAATGCAAATATATTTTGTAACTATTGCTTGTAAAGGTGTTTCCAGAAGTGCATTTAATAGACTTTAAGATGAGTTTACACTATCATTAGAGCAAGCTATTTCAGTTCAAATTGTGTTTCTCTTATATTCAGTATATTATACTGATGTCCATTCTAATAGCATTCTGAGATTTGTTGTCAGAGATTATTTCTCCATTTAAAAAACTGAAGGCATTTTGGAAGGGGCTCTTCATTCGAGGAGAGTTTTGAAATGCTATGGTTGGTTATAGAAAATGGGAATGTAAGAGGTATTGAATCTAAGAGGTATTGTACTTAAAGCTGATTTTGCTTCATTGCCATCACTCCTGTTGACTTCCTTGGCATCAAATTCTTGCTGCAAGGAATTCTCTTGCTGCAGTATCTTGCTGGAAACCAGCTAAGCAGAGGATCAGTGCACAGAAGTTGCATATCCTAATTGTGGCTTTTGGTTTCCAAGAATTTGATGAAATTCTAGAGTTGTAAAAGTCTTTGGTAAAACATCCATTCTCTTTGAATTTCACCTGTAGCCTTTCTGTGTTCCATGTCTTTGTGTTGCACCAGTGGATTCCCTGCATTTGTGCCTGGAACATAATCTTACTGTGTGGCAGGCCACTGAGAAACTATTTTGATTTGAGATGCCAGCAGGATTTTTAAAACAAGCCAGTAAATCGTGGATTAACATATCACAGGGGGTATTTACTCAAGATTTTTAAAGGAAGCCAAGGATAAAGTTGCTGAGTAACTCTGGGCAGCTGCTTAACTTGCCCCTTTTTGCCAGAGAAATTCGGGGTTATGAATAAACAATTTTTGAAAAGGTAAGGAGGGAAATGCAGGGAATGGAGTCCCCCAGGGATCACTCTTTGGATGTGTGCTCTCATGTTTTCATCAGTGGTGTGGAAATAAGGGTGAGGAGAATTAGGTGACAATATGTGTTAACAATACAGAATTCTTCAGGTTGCTGAAAAATTAGGTCTGAACAAGAGAAACACTGGAGAAGTTTCTTGTTGGTAGTGTGTATAACATTGACGAGAGATCAGAAAAAAGATGTGAGTCCCCAAATAAAAACTAAAGAATTAATTGGAAGGGGAAATGGTCCCAAGGATGTACAAGTAGAAATGTGCTCTAAATTCAGTGTTTTTGCAACTGAGGAAAGGTATATGTAATCATAAGAGGTGAAACTGTGAACTGTGGCAAGAAGGCAAATAGAATGTTAACAGTCTTTAGAAAGCAACAGAAAAGACGACAAAGCATCATTTGCAGATGTATAAATCCCTACTGTGCCCTCAAGAGTGGTATGCAGTTTGATTCTCATCCTCTGCATCTCAAAAAGATTTTATTGATTTTTGCAGAGTTTTGAAGAGAAAGTTGAGCATGAAAATATAGAATTTTTTAATTTAGTTTTTGGGGTTTAAATCCATGTAAGGACAAGGAGACCGGACTAGAATTATATAGATTAAGATTCTTTTAGGTTGGGGAGAGACAAATGGAGAGGCAGAATTTATTTAAGTATAGAAACTTATGAGTTGCATAATTAGCTGAGTAGGAAAGCACAGCAGACAAGAATAGTCACAGTAAACTTTCATGACACTGTCAGGTAGTCTCATTATAAAAAAGGAAACACATTTTTGCAGATGAAATGAATTATCAAAAGTCACAATTTATTTCCCCAACATTTTTAGGTTCAAAAATGATGAACACCTTCCTGGTTATCCCCTGATGACTGTTAAAGGTGATAAGACAGCCTTAGAGTCATAAAATCTCAAAGCCACCAATTGCTAAAGTTGGAAGAATATATATATATATATTTAGATCTTTGCCCAACCAATTGCTTTGAAGGTATGGAGTAGAAAATGTACTGTCTACTGCAGGTATTATTGCAGGTAATAAGACACAATTCAGCAGAGCACTCACTGTGTAATGGTGTAACTAATGATTTCTGAATCACTTCAGGCATTTGTAGGAAATCTGCTGTATTTGATTTCAGTGCCAGCAGCAGTTGGATTACATTTCCCTTTACTGTCTAGCTGCTGTTCTAAGTGTACAGTCTCCAAATCCACCTCCTTCTTCTGAGATAAAACTTTGTGATAGAAAAAGTCAACAGTAATGTAGTGCAGAATGACAACCATTGCTTCACTGACCAATTCAGCCAATTTAGACTGGCTGAAATCGAACATCCTCATGATGTTCAGTCACTCATATACCCCAGGCTTGGATCAGAAATGCTGCACAAAAAAATCCCTGCTATGACTCTCCCACTCTCCAGAAGCAGCAAATCCACTTATTTTGGTTATTCTTTCTTGAGACTCTGTCTTTACATTTTTGTGGGACTCTAGGGATGAATTAAATGCTCTTTGTTTTCCTGACTTTATTTTTTAGATAAGGCGTTGCTGTGTTTTTTGAATTTGTTCTTCCAGCCTTGTGCCAACTGTTGGAAAACTCTTGGGTTTTGCCCTTCATAGCCTGGAGAATGTGGGTCACATCTGGCTCCACGTTCTTCATAGTTCACCACCATCTGTGCTCATTCCTCCCAGCTGTTTGTGTTAAGGACAGTGACAGTGGTCACCTGGTTAAATCCACATGCCCTCCTGACCGCATTAAATGGCACCCGCTGAAGTGAGAGTTCCACAACAGCAGAGATTTATTGTTGAAGAAGGATCTTACAGTGCAGAAGTCTGATAGGAGCTTTCCTGTTCCTTCACTAGTAAGGTTTACAGCAATAAAGTGTTTCTTTAATAAAATCCATGAGCAGAAACATCATAACTCTCTCCTCTGGGCTCAGGTACATTATCACATCAGCACAGCTTGATGCCAATTGATTCAGGAGCATCAAGCTAAATGCCACTTGAATTTCCATAGGTGACCATAAATATGCTCTTGGCCCATGGCAAATGTAAGGTAATAGGACTGAGCTTAATCTCTTTCTAAAATATTTGCTTTATCTCATCACTGTGTGCACACAGCTGTTGTGACTCGTGTGAAATTTGACTCGACCATGTATTTAACTCATCCTCATAAAATGTCATGAATAGGCTGCCCTAAAAGAGCAATTAGCTTTAGGTAGGAGTGCATGTGTAGCATTTCTTCAA
>VZDJ01000052.1:4405721-4423957 GCA_008694505.1 Cyanoderma ruficeps
TTTTTTTTTTTTTTTTAAGATAAGGTAGATGATCGTGCTCTGAGTGCTCCTGGGGCCAGGCTGGTGACAGGACTGTCACAGGGACAGCCAGCCCTCCCAATGCTCTGTTTATCTAACTCACCAGTGTTCCTCACGGAGATGACATGCGTGAGTAACCCCAGCAAAACGTGTCATTAGTGCTGGTTAAGCAGCCAGGCAGGATTCCTGCCTTTTGAAATCCTTCTCCTGTGATTATGCCTTGGACCAAAAGACAAGATGGAGCCTGCACAGAGCACTTGCAGGGTGATTCACTCTGGAGGGCATGTTAGGAGATTACCCTTTAACACCTAACTTGCACTCGGTTTTAGGGCTTTTTCTTTGAGGATTTTTTTTTTTACACTTGACTGTGATCTCACTTCTAAAAAGCAGATCTCAAAATCTGTGCCAACATTTAATATACAAAAGGAGCTCGATCCCATTCACCTCCTTCCACTGGGTTTTAAAGGCCTAATGTGAATTTCTAGCAGCATTTCAAGAAGATAAAAATAGGTATTTGGCCATTCTTTCTTTTATACTACCTCAAAGCTTTAATTAGGGCCAGGACTCATTTTAAGCATAATACTGTACAAACATGAATAAATGTTTCATTTTATTAATGAAATAAATGAATTTGGAGAATTCATTTGGAGAAGTTGTTTGGAGAAAGAGGTAAAGAACTGAATTTCCCATAATTTACAGCTTCCAAGTGAGATCTTAAGGAGAAATAAAGACTCAAAAATGAGAACTTGTGTGCATGTGTATATATATATATGTATATATACACGTGTGTCATAATCTTACCTATTTTCTGATAGGGTATGGTATAAATTAGGAAACAGTGCCTACCCTCTCATAAATAACTAATCCAGCTTATGATCAATTTCATATAATCATTGGGTCAGGTTTGTTCTTTGTATTTCACCATTGCAAAAGTATGCTTTGCGATGCAAGATTAGTAGTCTGGATCTTCCATCTTCTGGCAGGTGGAACTGAAGGCATCTGTAGGAATTAAGGGTTGTGTGGCTTGTTTAACCCCTAAAATATCTCTAATATATGATACTATCTGCATGCAGATATTTAGATACTTAAGATGCTGCTATACAGGCTTTGGCATGAAGAGGCTGATTTTAAACTGGAAATTTTAACCTTGTGTTTTTCTAAAGGCAAAAACCAAAGGAAACAAAACCAGAAGATCTAAATTCAACTGGAGGTTTTGTTCAAACTAATCTATTTTTTTTCCTGAGAATCACTAAATTACACAGGCCCACTATTAGATCTATGACACCCGTGGCATCATTGGTGTGAAAGCTCTGTCAGTTGGTAGCAATGTTGAGAAAACTTGAGCATTTCCTTTCTATCAAGTGATTCATCACAAACCCCTTATTTTGGGACTCTTTTCTGCACACACAGTGTTAAATGAGGCAACTACATAACGTTACCGTGTGCTTCTCTCCCTCTCTCTTTCCAACATGTCTCATTCTAGAAGTTGAGGCTTTCCTCTGCTAGTGGTTCTGTGGGGCAGCGATACCATCTGCACCATCTGCTCTGGTAACACAGTGTAAAGAAAAAAAAATACAATTTCCACAGCTTCTGTTTCTTCATCTTGCTATTAATAACTCATCCGATCTTGCTTCTGTAAAAGTGTGCGTGTCTTTCAATAATGCGGGTGTTTTTTATCTCTGACAAGCGTCTTTCCAGAGTGAGTTTGTGACCTTAAGTTTCAAGTGTGACAAGGAAGTTCAGATGTTTTGTTCTGCTCCCCACCCTCCCAGGGATGCTGCTGACAAACCATCATTTTCATAGTGTAATGGTTCCCAGTCAGCTTGGTGAGTCACGTCAGGGATGCATTGGGTTCCCAGCTGTTCTTTTTTTCTTTCAAGGGCTTGTTGCTCATATCAGTTTAATCTTCCAGCTTTTGTTTAACTTGAGGCGAGCAGGTGTTTCCCTGTCTTCTTTGGGCCTTGGAATTCCAAACAAAAAATCCTATTACAGGATACTGTTGCCAGTGTTGGCAGTTCAACCAGTCTGTGTCCTCAGTGTATAAGAACCTGAAAGACTGTGTTGGGCAGACTAACCAGTGGCATAAACCACCTTGTCCAAGCTGAAAATGTCAAACTAAATAATGACTCCATGGATCATGGCGAGTCCATTTTTGCAGCTTTATCTGTCTAGTAGTCTGGCAGTGACTTTCAGCCCAACAGCATGGGTAAGTCTATGAAAAGGCTTGTCAAAGCACATTTTGTGTTCCCTGTCGCCAGAGTGCAGTGGCAAGTTAATGGAGTGAACTGGGTCATCAGATTTTGGAAAGGAGGGGATTTGCTTTGAGAACTGTGGGAATCTGTGGAGGTGGTTCTCATTGTGAAAGTCCACTTTTGATATGATCTTTTATCTTAATACCTGCATAGTCGTGGACCGCAGTGACTCCTGCTGTATTGTATTGCATTACATGCAGCTGTTCAGCAGGGAAGAATAAGGATTTCAAAAAAAAATTAATTTTGTGTCTTAAAGATGCAGGTACCCTTTTTTTTTGGGTCTTAAATCTACTGGTGATTTGGTGTACATTGTTCGGTTGTATCCTCATTTGCTGGGTCAAGCCAAGCTGTAGTCACTCAGTGGGGAAATTCTAATGTCTGTTTATAGGGCAAGTGTAGAAAGTATCTGTGTATACCGTGTATTAAAAAGATTTATCTAGTCTATCACTTTTCTTTCATCAGATCATGATACTGGTCTTGAGTCTAACACAATCCAAAACATTTTAAGGGCCAGGATAACCTCACTTGACAGCTCTAAGGTTGTATTTAATGAAGAGCTGTGTAATTACTGCTTTTGTTATGTACCTTGAGATATTTCAGCTTGTGCCAGTTCCTTTGGAACAAATTTGCATCTGTCTGGCTGTGCTGTTTATGCTTGTCGTGGTGGTGGCTGTGACCAGCTGGGAATGCTAGTGGACAAGCCTCATCCCATGTCTGACCCCTTGTTTCCTCCAGTGGAGAGAGGTGATAGAATTGATGCCATTTATACAATATCCAAGGACAGCCCGTGTAGAGATATCTCCTGATATGATTAAATAATTGCATAATTATATGCTTTTTCAACTCTGTTCAATGTATGCAGCTGTCAGGAACCTCCCACTGACAGTATTGTATTGCTTCTGCAACACCTTACCTATCATCAGCAGTATTGCCACAATAATTAACATGATTCAAAACCAGGCCTCGTTTTGCAAATCCTTGTCATTCAGGATTTTGTTCTGCTAGCCGATTTCAGTTTGTGTTCCAGGGTTTGTAGGCAGTAGTGATGTACAATATCATCTGCATTCGCTCTTAGGATTAGTAAATAATAAGTAGGAATCAGTCACTTTCAGAATGAGTCGTTCTTCTCCGTGACAAAATCAATAAAAATAGGTGCAAAATGTGCTGTTCCTTTGTGGGTCATCTAATAGGAGCTTTAACAGAACAGTCTGTATCGAGTCAGGCTTTTCCTGTTTGTAAACACAGAAAACATGTGATGCAACCCCAAAAAGCAATTTAACTCCACCCCAGTAGTGTCAGACTTACCCCTGGAAGAGTCAGGGACAATTGTGTCATGCCTTAAAATGCCTGCCTTGCAAAGCACACACTGCTTGTGCTCTCATGCTTTCACAAACCTTCTTATTCAAGTTGTGACCGTAGTGTGCTTGGCTTCGAGCTTCCATTTCAGGCTTCATCTTCTTTTTGTGTGCTGACAACCCTCGAGTGACAAAATAGCATCTGCAGGGGACACTAAGGCAGCTGATCCTGCTGGAACTCCTAATTGTTCATGAGTGCTGTAACCAGGTTAAAGACTAGCTGGGCCCAATTTGCAAAAAATACAGAAATAACTACAGAAATAGATGCTGAGCCCTGCTGGGCTTACACCTTAAGACAGATTCTCACCCATATTTCCAATGAGCGGCTCAGCTCTGAAACACTGTTTTGTGTTTCATGGAACCTGGCTGCTAAACAGTGACTGTGTGCAGAGCCAGCTCACACCCTCGTGTGTCTTGGGATGTGCAAATTCAAAAAATAGCTGTCCTCAGAGAGCTTCACACAGACTCAGCTCACACACAGCGGAGTTTCTGCAGAGCCACATCTTCTGTGTCACATTACCTACTTCGCAGAGCACAGAGACAGCCCAGCTCCAGGTACCTGCAGTGTGATACAAGGAGTGCAGAGACACTCTTGAAGCTCTGCTGGAGTGGGCTCAGGTGTAGCACGACAGAGGAAAGCTCTGGGCAAATCTCAGCAATACTGCTGTTCTTTACTGTCCGTGTAATCCAGGTTTTTCGAGAAGCCACATGATCCTTGCTCCTTATCTCCCTGACTGTTGGAGGGTTACCTGTGTGATAGATATTTTATCACATTCTACTTCCAAATGGATGTCATTCTTACTTTAGATATTTAATGAGAAAAAACCCAAAAACAGCACTTCACTGTAACCAGCTGACTTACTGCTGTTGCTGAAACTGTTCTCCTGACATTTATATTTTTAATTTTTTTTTAATGAGCTCTGCTCCATGATGAAGGTAAGATCATCTTCCTGACTCATCCTTCTTGTTGAGGCACTCTGGCCAAGTTTCTGTGTTCCTCCATTCATCTGCCCTTTGTCCATCACACTGAACACAGCTTTCTTGTTCCATCCATTGTAATTCACTTTGTACTATTGTGCCATCAGCTTGTGCAGTGCAAGTGTGGCAACATATTCACTCGCCTAATTTTTTCCTCCTGATTTTTCTCTGATTACAGCCTTATTCATAAGGGAAATGCTCTGTCAGAATCCACAGGCCACTCTCTTTTCTTCCCCACAGATCATCCTGTAAGAGTTCCTTCTGCCTTGGTCCCTGCAATGCACAGCCAGGCAACCAAAGACTAGAGAGCTGGCAAGTTGAGATGATTCCTTTCTGTTCAAAGCTATCTGTTCTCTTAACACCACTCTTTTCCTTGTTTGCCTTTTCTATTTTGTCATCCTCCACTGTGAGTTGGGCAGGAAGGATACTGCTTTTGTTGGATAGTTGGAGCACCTTACTTGTTTGGAGACTTCAAGCACTAATATTAGATAATTAACAAGCAATAAAGAAGGGTCTCTAGTGTTGCGTTATCGTTCATGTTTGCTGTTGAGAGGAAAGAAAGAGCAGAGTTATCATTAGTTGTGGGGAGTGGAATAGCTTTTATTTTCCAAGGCAGAAAAATATGGAGAATGCTCTTTTTTTGTCTATCCATATAAAATCCTAATTAAGAATTTTGTACACGTATATAGGCAGGCAATACAAAAGAGAAAAATTCTGTTGCCACCCATTTTCGTTTTCACATCTGCAGAGCACTCAAGAATGCCTAAAATGTTTGCCCCACATTTCCTGCAAAAAGGAGGTATTTTTGTCCTCATTGCAGGGAGAGAAAAAGACAAAAAATTAGTCTTCAGAATAAACTATGTCGAAAGTTACTGTGGGAAAAGGAAGCTTTTTCCCATAGCAACTGCTTTGCTGCCCTCACAGCAGCAGTATTTGTTAGCTGGTTTGCACCTCTTGCATTAGCCCACATGCACAGGATACAAATGGAAAACCCTCATTAGAACTTACTGTCACATAGCTTAATGACACACTTCTGGCCTGTTCTTTTGTGTGTTTTGTGTCATCATAACTTTCACAGTTTGATGAGATTTAATATTCCCTGTGCTCATTTTTTGCAGGCACCCTAGACAAACATGTAGAACTAGAGAAACTTGTGGCCACGTTCCTTGGTGTGGAAGATGCTATGGTGTTTGGCATGGGCTTTGCAACTAACTCCATGAATATTCCAGCCCTTGTTGGAAAGGTGAGTACTTCCTTCAGGAACATGCAGAACAATCTTTTATTAATTGTTCTAGCTACTGTTGCAGTATTCTGGGCTTTCAATGAGTGGAAAGGTTTGATCGAGGAACAAGGCTTGGTATCATGAATGTGTGAGTCATGAAGCTGATGACCTTGTGACTTTAAATATGCTCCTTTATCATCTGGGTGTTGCTATCACACGTACCTAACATCTACTTAAGGATCAATGATACAGCTCTCTAGCTCCTCTTAATCAAGTTGGTTCTCCCTAAAAGGTAACCAAGTGTTGAATGCCATGTCCAGGTGTTGTGGGATAAAGTATGTAGGCTACTCGTCGAGATTTTGCCCAGCTGCCCGTGATGAAAGGTGATGATTAAGATAGTTTATACAACACTTTGAGAAAAGGAAAAGCACAGTGCTTAGCATTCCTGGTGAACAGAGCTCCAGCCAGCCCTGTGAAGAAAGCTGGCAGCAAATGCAAGTCTAAAGCTGTGATCAGGTTACAAAAGTTGGGTTCTTACTTGGTGCTGAAGGGACCTCCTCTCCAGAGGTGGGATGTTTAGCTATAATGGCAGAAATAATGATATTACTGTGAGTATTTTTTATATCTATATACATACAGATTTGAAAATTTGGTATATATTATTATACAGTATTATTATATTATATATATATTACAAATATTATTCAACTACCCTATGTTTGAGAGGTTTCATCCTATGTCATCCTCTATAATTAATCCTAGCAGCTACCTTTTCTTGTCAAGCTGCATCTATACCTACTGTTAGTTCTGCAAACCAGTCTCTGGGGAGATTGTGTGGGTATCTATCAACCTAGGCCTGATCTATGATTCCAGAATATGTTTTTACTTATTTATGTATTGCTCTTTGGGTAATTAAACACAACAAAACATGTTCAATAGAAAGCAGAGCTTTGCAGGGGTTTAAGCTTGAATTTCAACTGAGTCCTGCCCCTTGTTAATGTAACAGACAAATTTACTTCTCCTGCATTTCTGTTTTCATTTCTAAAAACAGAACGAGTTTTCAACTGAGTTAATTAATAAAAAGTATACTACAGGTCAACACTATAGTCATACATATAGTCTTAGGCACCAAAGACTCTGGTTCCTAAACTTCACTCACATCTTAATGGAGGTGGGACTTTCAAGGCATCATTGTCTCCTGATCTCATTTCTGCAGTCCCAATTGCTGATGTCAGTCCAGCCTCAGGATTACTCCTCCTTACACTACTGTCCTACAGCCTTTATCTGTGGGGTGGTGGCTGCATTTTCCTTACAACTCAGAACAGGCTGTAAACAGGTGATAGAGGAAGCAACACCACCTGATTTTACTGCAAAGCAGTCAGTCTTTAGTAGGGTTATCTGCTGCTTTCCAGTTACAGGAAATATTGGACCCCCATGCACCACCTGGGAATGCCAGAGAATCGGATCCCACTGTTTCAGCCTGCCTTTGCAGTGCACCCGGCACCTTCAGGAAAGTGGGAGAAAAATTCATTTAATGTTTAATCCTTACAGCTTAATTAGTGCAACGCTCTGTCGTAGACAAGTGTGTATGCTGGCACACACAGGCACACGGGTCAGCAGCCTCCCAGTTCCTGCAGATGCTCACTGTGCTCCTTCTCCACAGGGCTGCCTCATCTTAAGTGATGAATTGAACCACACTTCTCTCGTTCTCGGTGCGAGGCTTTCAGGTGCCACTATTAGAATCTTCAAGCATAATAGTGAGTATTGAAGCTGGAAAAATTTAGAGACAGAGTTATTAACACCTCAAAGGCAAGAATGATTTCTTTCAATGCTTACTTTGCTGCCCAGTTCCCAGATGATGATTTTTTCTGGGCAGGAGGTTCAACTGTTTAATATTCTGAGTGGTTTCTGATGGGAAAAATTAATAGTGCAATACTATAATTGCTATTGTGTCTTTTCTGACTTGCTGTGTGCCGCAGAAGTTTTACTGTTATTGTCATTGTAGCCCAAAAAGTAGAAAACGGACTTAAAAAAACATGCCTCTGTTTCCAGCAGGTTCAGTGAAACCAGAATTACCTTAACATATGGCATTCCTTTGAAGTGGTTACCCTGAATTCCCAGGGATCTAATAGCAAAGATGCAGATGGTTATATCAACAGCATCATCCCAAATATTCTTTGAAATAGAATTTTAGTGTAGAAGTCACGCATTAACTTTGCAATTGTACAGTTGTCTTCTAAAATGCTCATGCTCTTTAACTTTTATTTAGTTAACTCTGCTGTGGTTACTGTCAGAGATATTGGGACTGCCTTTGATGACAGGAGCTTGTTCTTTTCCCTTGTACCCCATTGCAATTCCCTTTTCCATCCTAACTACTGCCACCAGGCAGTGATTGCAAGAAAGGTTTAGAAGCTAGTGAAGTGGTGAGAAATCAGAAGAGTGGTCTGATTACCTTTCTTAATGGTAATACAATCCCTACCTCTTTATTAAGTGTTGTGTTCAGCCCCAAGGGGAGCAAAAATGAATTATGCATATGCTGTAAAAGGCCTAAGGATGAGCTGGAACGAAAAGCGCACTATAGTTACAATATAATATGTTGTTATAATTAATATTGATTCATAATTTGAGCCAGAAGCAATTTCTGAAGGTCATTCAAGGATTAAAGACCATCTGAACACAAATATTTTTGCAGAATTAATTATTCATAGATTAACCTGTAGCACACCCCAGCTTGGTCCACTTCCACCAATCTGGATATGCTAAACATGGTTGCCACACCAGTCTTTTCTCAGCTTTTCCTTGGTTGTTCAAAGCCTTATCCCATTCAATCAGGTTACATCACATCTTGCAGGGTGACCTCTTACTACCCAAATCCAGACGTTCTCAGCCTCTCCACCCACCTGTGCTGTGTGCAGTCCAGCTGGCTTGTGTCACTTCCCACATCCTTTCAGAAAACATTCCGGTCTGAGGAGTGTGTTACTCTCAGCTGTGAAGATATGACCTGGAGCTGTCATGCTGGCTTTAAGGAATTCGGTCTCTAACCATCTCTCAATATCTCATTCCCCTCCCCAGAACCTGATACCTAGCCAGCTTCTGTTGCACTGCCAGTAAATTAGAGCTGATGCTCTTCTGAATAATGGGTGAACCTAAAAATAATAGCGAGCTACCCAAACAGTGCTAATCTAGCCCTGGAAAATGCAGACACTTCCTTTAAGGATCTTAGCAAACCTCAGTGGAAGCCCATCCAACTTGCTTTGGAAAAACTCATTGGTTTCTAGATTAGAAATCTTATTTGTCAAAGACAGTCTTGTATGCCATTGCTGAGACATCACCTTAACTTATTTCCAGTGTAAAACTGAGAAAACTTTTGCAAATACTGTTTGAAACTGAGTGACAGCTTTTGTTGTCACAGTTTTGCAGTCTTGAGCCTAAGGTGCATTTAGAGAGCAGTTCATGTGAAGAAACTTCACGTGCTCATGCTTGCTTTCAGACCACACTGATTCTCTCAGCTTGTTAGTTCTATGGTTAGACAGTTGTGTCTTTTAATATTTCCTTAATCATACCTGTGAGTTACTCATCACTAAGAACTAAAATCACACGTGCAGAGATGATTTGCTTTGGGAAGAGGTAGCAGTGGAAAGCAGAACCCAGCAGCACTGCCTTTGTAGTCCTTTCACCCACAATGGAGCAGACAGCCTCGTGCCCTGTGTCAGGGAGTAGTGCATCACAAGTCAGTACAGCAAAAAAATTAAGGACCAAAACTGTATGAATTAAGTAATCAAAAATTCTAGCTTGGGTTGGGAGGGTTCTTTTCAGTTAGACAGAAGTTTGCTTTGTTAGACAAGAGCTGTGCTGTTTATGCTCCCAGATTCATTCCTGGTGATGTGTGGGTATGTGACATACAGGCATGCCCAAATTGTCAGAGTGTGCTCGTGCTGTCATTGTCATGCTTAGGAACAGGGGAATGGAGCTGTGCTCTGTGTCACACTGCTGGGTGTGAGTGCAGGGTTCCTTCTGCTGTGGTGGCCCTGTGCATGAATAGAAAACTTTGCACTTTAAGCTACTGCTTTAAGATCTTTAATAAGCATTGATTTCACCATCAGGTTCTAACAAGGACATAAATCTCTCTCTTTCCTTTCCCTGCTCTGTTACGGAAAAACTCTTTGTCAAAAGAAAAATGACACAAAGCTTTGCCCTATGATAAAAATATTTCACAGAGAAGAGAGTAAAATCTATCATTTTGAGCTTGCTATGCAGTACCTTCTTTCAAAGGCTGTACTGTAGCTAATTCTGTAAAACTGTTACTTTATTTCAAAGCATGAAATCTGTAGTAGAGGATTGATTTGTTATCTTTCAGAAGTAAATAATTATTATTTTATTATTAATAGAGAATTATTTCATTTGTAAGACAAGAAAGAATCTCTACGTATTACCTTAATTATGGATAATGTATTATACAGGTCGTTATTCTTACAAAAGTTAATGAAGTTCTATTTCAATAAGTGGGTAGTTCTCTTAGACATTACACTTCTCATAAAAAATCTGAATAGTTTTTCTAGAACAGACAAAATCCTTAGACCTCTATGCTTATTCTAAGTAAAATAAAAGGCATCTAGATGTCTTTCCTATTTTGACAAAAGCATTGCATGGGTGCATGAGAAGGTTTTGAGGCCTTAAAGTAAATAATAGAACAAAAATGTGCTCCAGACCTGTAAGTCTACTTTTATTTGGATGTAAGAATGTGCCCTGTACCCTGCCTGCCAGTGAACAATCCCTTCCTTGTAAACACACAGGAATTTACACACCTGGGCTGAGAGAAATGCACAGGCACACACACCTAGACATCATCTGTGTGAGAGAAATGTAAGAGAATATTCCATCTTAGCCCAAAAACTAAAAACTACTGCACAGGGCCTTCCCTTCCTGTGGGCTTTCATTAGCACTGTCTCTGGTCTTTGCCCTGCTAAGGCCATAGCAGCATTGGCACATGGGTTTTGGCTTTTAAGGGAGTTTTTCTGTGTCAGGCATTTGTGGGGTTTTGTGGCCTCAAGCAGCAAAGTTCAGCTCCCTGGATCCCTTGCTCTGAATTGAAGGTCTGGAGGATTTTAAAATTTTTTTTCAGTTTTATTTTGGGGTCTAAGCAGTCCTCCATGTATGCAGTAGTGTTTTAGTGGACTAAAATCATTCTGACCTGCCCATAAAGCACCTGCCTTTTGTCTCCCCTGCTGTGGTGTGGACACCACTCAAGTTCCATTTCCCAGGCAGCGATTTGTTTGGGAATATAGGAAAGAGCTGCATTGCTGCACTGGAATGCAGACAACAGCCAGTGTGGAGTGGGAGAAGGTGGGAGGCTAAAACATCTCCCCACCACTGGGGCAGTAGTGGCCTGGCCTTGGTTAGATTTTTTGCCAGAAGGTGTCTGATGTTACCCTCACCAGCCTTGGGCTTCAGGGAGTCTCTCCCATCTTCCCCAAGTGACAGGCTTGGGGGTCCTTCAGCTCAATGGGGACCAAACTCAGATGTTTTTACTTCCTGGCTCACGGACAGATTGACTTTTCACCTGTAGGTTTTTGGCTTGCTTTTTTTTTTCTTTTTTTTTNTTTTTTTTCTTTTTAATTTCTAAAGCAATCTTTTAAGAAAACCATACATTTAAAAGCCCTTTTTCAGGACCTCTGACCTTTATCTGGTTTAAGTATTAGCCAAAATCCTTGACCCTTCCCAATAAAACCTGAAAAGCAAAACCAAATATTTAACCATTAAGCAGCCTGTGATTTTATCAAGGGGTTTCTCTCACGGCACCCTTTCTCTCACCCCTTTTATAAGGGGTCTTATACTGTCAGGTGTTCCTTCAGTGAACAGATGAGGGTGTTATGGACTAACTACATGTAGTATGAACTACTACATCCAAGTGAGTTCTGTTCTTATCAGCCTGTAAAAGAAGACACCATACGAGGCTTAGTATTTGTTTATTCTTTCTAACTCTACTACATTTTTTTCCACGTAGCATCAAGCAACTCAATTGCAGTCCTGTTTTCAGGTTTAGATTTGCCATTCCTTGAACAGTCTGTGGGAATATTGTGGCAAGGTACAGAACTCAGGCCATGGGGGGAAGAAATATTTCCAGTTCTGTTCATTTCAAGGGCGTTTCACTGAGCAGTCAGAACAAGTGATCTTATAGGAAAGGCAGGGGATTGCAAAGCATAACCAAACATGTTGGTTAGGTAAAAATCCAGCCTGTAATCTGGTGCTTGAATCCACATCTAAACAGGACAATACATTTCTGGCTCCTCCTTACGCAATTTTTAAATGCTGTGGAAGTAGTAAGGGATTGTTTAGTTTATCACGGATCAAGTGGTTGATGACAAGTGTGTGATGCAGGTGTGAGCTGTCCAGGTTTCCATACAAAGTACAGTTCCCAGCTTGGACAACAGTTGTGACTTTATGTTAATCCAACTCTGGCATTTCTCAGTCTTACCAGTCAAATTACTGCTGTGGAGTTCAGATGCAAGTGCCATGAGGACACCTTGAAGAGAATGCACAGCTCCCTGGAGGAGTTGTAGTTAATACTGAAGGAACTTCTAGATGGCAGAAGGCCTTCACCCTTCACCTTTCACTGCACATATATTCTCTAGCTAAAAAGAAGGAAAGAAAAGGGAAAAAAATAAAGAAATAAAATCGGAAAACTATGTGCAACTAATTGTGCAAGCAAATAAAATAGAGGGGGAATGAGAGAGATAAATAAAGAGGTAAAAATTAGAAAGAGATCTCCTTGGTTGCAAGACCCAAAGAGTTTGTGGTGGTTTAGTACAGGACAGTTCCTTAATTTTTATTTTTTTTCCCAAGAGTGTAGGTACCCTTGAATTTCAGAAGGGTATTTTCAGAATTTCAGCATTACAGCCATTACAGAGCAGTACGAAAGGCACTTTACCCACTGAGATTTTGTGCTCCTTGAAGCCTGTGGCCACTATCAGAGACAAGATTGTTGCCCAGATAGGCGGACTGCAGCCTAATCCAGCTGGGTGTAATTCCCTGTGACACATGCAGACGCCACCAGGGCAAGGAGACTGGTCTGTCCTGCTCCCTGCACGCTGTGTCTGTGCCTGCCCTCTCTGCTTTGAGAAAGCCACGTCTGACTTCCCAAGTGTGGACAGGGAGCTTTCTGAGCCAGTGCTCTTTACTTTCAGAGAGATTGGTGTTTATTGAGGGGCAGGGAGGGGAGTCTCAGGCTGTTACTGTGGTTGCAGTGATCGCCACTCCCACGTTCCAAACAAAGATGTTGGTGTGCAGCCACAGGGTCTGTGCCAGCTTGCACGAGAGTGCAAAAGGGGAGAACCTGAAAATCAGAGTTACAAGCCCAAAGCAAAAGGAGGAACGTGACAAGAGTAGTAGCAGCCTGTTTATTTTAATTAAACAGGATTCAGCTGACACACAGGAGGTTTCCAGCCCACACAGAGGACTGGTGATGACATCCCCAGCATTACAGTGTAAGGATGAGGGGTGGAGACGCCGTGTCTGTGCTCCCTGCAGGAGCCTGCTGTCCCACCTGCACTGGAGGCAGCGTGACACGCTGCCTGCCCAGGTCCAGACTCGCTCCAGCCCACTGGTAGTTTGTGTTCTTGCTATTCCTCTTGAAGTAGCTATGAGAGATCCCAAACAAGGATTGTGCAAGTCCACCTACCCACTGACAGATCCACTGTCCCCTCTTAGGACACTTTGTCCTCCATATCTGGGCAATACACTAAAAGGACAAGATGGAAAGTGAAGCATGGATAGATTTGGGTGTGCTTTGATTAATCGAGTCAAATTCTTACCACCACCCACTGGGCTGGTGAGTGGTTGTTGGCCATTACTGCTGAAAACCCTGGGCTGGTGATGGTCAAACAAGGAAGGACTGTTATTTTCTCTATAGCTGGTTATTCAAGATGGACTCATGCAGCTCATCATCTTAATGTCCTAATGTCTCTCAATCTAACTATATTTAATGGCTGAATAATTTGATATCCGAAAGTCACCTGGGGTTGCACTGTTGTTTTTCCTGCCATTGAGTATATCCCACTTCCTGAAAAGCATAAGCACAAGCACATGGAGCACTTTGTTTCCACCTTGAAGAGCAGAAGGAGTCTTTTGTGGGGAATACTAAAGGTTACAGATTTTTTTCTTTCTGCCTATTTCCCTTTCCAAATGAGGCACAGAGTTAAAAGTCAGTAAAATTCTTTTGCACCTGAACAAATTATGTGTTGACTATTACAGACTTCAGAAAGGGTCACACATACATGTTTTTCAGAATGAGACATCAAAAAGAAAGTGAGATAGCCCTGATCCTGCAAACAGGCGTGTTCCTAGCCTGTACTCCAGCAGGTCTGTATTACGTGTAAATAGGGGAAAAAAAGGGAAACTCATCCCATGGAGAGGTTCTTCTCCCCAGTCTGTGCTCTCATGTTCCACAGCAGTTTGAACAGAGGACCTATTCACAGCTATGTATTTTTAAAACAGAATTATATGCATTTGACTTCATCTCCTCTTCCCTTTATTTTTTTTCTTTTCATGTGAATGTGCTAAAAGAACTGAATCTTCAAGCCATGCTTCTAGCTCAGAGGCAGAATGACTTTTCTGAAGTCAAGGGCCAGTCTGGACTGACACATAGACAGAACACTGAATTGAAAAACCCTGTGTGATTCAAAAGAGGGTTTCAAAGGTCCCAAAAGGATTTAGATGACAGTGACATCCAGTAGAGAATAATTCAGTGGAGAAAAGAGGGTGTCCAAATTTTACTGTGAGCTCTCTGTCATCCCGAGGGATGATTTAGGAGGAATTCTAAATATTATCTACTTGAAATAAAAGAGAAAGTGAGCAGCAGCAAATGCTCAGCTTGGTTATAACTTTCCCTTATAAAGCACCAAAGAACTTTTTTTTTTTTCCTTGATTGCCATCTAGTGGAAAGTGTGCTGTGTGCATTGCATCATTCCTAGCAGTGTTCCCATCATCTGAGCTCGCTGAGCTGTGCAGGCCATTGCACCACTGAAACAAGAGGCAGCTGATATTGTCCATGCCTGTTCTGTGCTTTATAGAGTACAGCAGGGACGTGCTGGGTCAGGTGCAGAGTGGCAGTTTCGTTGCTGACACCTTTACCTTCCATCAGCATCACTGAATGTTGCTGGGAAGAGCTGAGGCATCAGGATGTGGAAGGGTTCAGATCATAACCTGGGCATCTCTCAGGGCACAGGTTACTAACAATGGGCAATTCATGTGCAAATGGCCCCATTGCCCTCAGGCAGAAACCAAACTATGGGTCAATATTAATATTTCTAAGGTGTATTTTGTTTTTTTTGGGACCATTCATTTTGTGCATTCACTTTATGCTACTGTAGAAGGTTGTATCAACTGTGTTAAGATGTTTTGCTGAAGCAAATGGGGTTATATTTGAAAAAATGACATCAAATATCTCAGCCCACAGTTTGTGCAGATCTGTAGTGTTTCTTGGGTATTATGAGACTCTGTAGGATGTTCTTGGAAAACATTTTGAAATGCCAGTCTGGGTTCCTGAAAAATACCAGAATAATTCATTTTGAAGAGTGTCCATTCATTGGAGACACCATATTGCTGGTGCATTGAAAGTCACATTTGGCCTGACCCTGATTTCTGTGGTATTTTTTCTTGCTTCTTCCATCTTTTTCAAAATTTCAATGGCTTTCCTTCAAGAATTCTTTTAGATGACCCACACTCAGCCCTTAAGGAAGCAGCTAAGGATCATAGCCTTGTTCCAAGCCTCCTTACATTGAGGTCCCACCAATGCCAAGCATTTCGGCACCAAATTAGTGTATCCATGCCATGTGCTTGTATCCACCTCTCTCTTCCTCTCTCATCAGCAGCCTTCCACTTGCTTTCCTTCTTGAGGAGGACAAGACTTCTCTTGCTGCCATCCTGATGTGCTTCATGCAGCCTTGTCAAAACCTTTGCTGAAGAAATGCTTGTTGTTCGTGAGCTTTTGATTGGAAAGCAACCAAAACTCACTGTTGAAGCCTTGATAAATTATGAGTATGAGCAGCCCCTACACAGAGCTGCTGGCAGTTAGCCTCAGTACTGAAGCAAAGTGATTCCCTTTTGCCTTTAAATATAAATGTATGCTGAGTGTTTCTAGAAGTTTCCCAGATCAGGTGCATAACTGGAAGCTTTTTGTAACTCTTCTTGTCACTAAACTGCATTCACACCAATGAAGAGAATTGTTGGGTCTTGCCTACTAATAAAAGAAGTTTATCTTTAGGACACTTATTTTTAAATGTTGTCTTTTTCTGCATAGGAAAAGTAGCACCCAAGAGAAAACTGAAAGTTCTTGAGAAAAATCTTTGTTAATGTTTTTCCTTCCTCCTTTTTCTTATTTTTAAATAAAGATATGCAAAGCCTCGAGAAGTTGCTGAGGGATGCAATAATATATGGACAGCCTCGCACCCACAGAGCATGGAGAAAAATTATCATCCTCGTGGAGGGCATTTACAGGTATGTTTGTGTTGTAGAAAGATGAGTATTCTACCGTTTCTGAGGACAGAATGATGAATTGAGTGGGGCAAGCTCTGACTCTGGGTATCTGAGGGAAATCTTAATGAGAGTGGAAGTTCCAATAACATTCTGTGATCTCATAAATAGGTTAGTTCCATTATAGCTCCAGTTAGATCCTGTACATTGTTCTGAATGTTGATTTAGCAAATCATAGTTGAGTGAGAGATGTACTGAGAGCAAGACAGGGCTACTAGCCCTAGTCCATGGAAGAATTCAAATGAGAGAAGTGCCTTTGAGGATCCATCTGATAATAGCAGCATCAATAATACAATGTAATTATAGAGCACCTCAGTCAGGCAGCTACAGTTCACTTGTGTGGTGCAGCTTGCACCCAGCCAGAAAGGGAAACAGTCACTGGAGCAGCAAAGCAATGGCACCAGCCATGCTCACCATCTTGGGCTTCATCCTGGCAATTGCTCCAGTCTGGAGAAGGCCATTGGGAAGGCAGCCAGGGAGCTCATGGAGAAGGGAAAGGCAGGAAGGGCTGAAGAAGTGGGGGTTTGGACAGTAAGAGTGTTTGCAGGGATCTAGGTAAGGCTACTGTGGTGGTGACAGGAGATGGGGGAGCAGGACAGGGGTGGTTTGGGGAGTAACAACACCTGCCGCAGAGAGAAGGAAATCAGAACCACTCATTCACAGGACATGACAGGATTTATAAAAGCGGCATTAGAACTTTATATGTAAGGATTGCATCACGTGTTGCTGAAATGCAGCCATTTGGATGGGCAGTCTCTTATGCCATTTTACTGCAAAATGCTGGCACAGCTTAGCCAATTACGCTTTCTTTTTTTTTTTTTTGGAAGAAATCTTTTATGATCTCATGTCATCACAACTTCGTAGTTGTCAGTGCTTTCCTTTTGCCTAACGTTTTCCATCTGCAAAGGGACCAAATCGGTCCTTATCTAAACACCTGTCACTCAGAGGTGAAAGAGGTCAGCAGCAGATCAGCTGATCCAAAGCAGGCTGAACGTGTCCTTTCAACCAGAATAAACAGAGCAAAACTACAAATAAACATTGCTTGGCACTACTAAAAGAAAACTCGGATTTAAGGGCTTTGATCATGCAGAAATTAAGTGGACCACCAACATTTTATTGACAAATGTTCCCACTGGTCACATGGCTGGCAGAAAACGTTCCAGCTGCTGAGCTTTGTTCACTTTTAAATCCTTTATCCTGAACATTGACCACTAGGGAGCAAGGAGGTAGACTGGTACCACAGAGCCATGGATCAGTCCAAGCACTGGGACAAACCCACTGACAGCTCTTTAAATATACTAACTTATAACTCTATTTCCAGATTTATGTTTGGCGTAGAGTTTTCTTTTCCTGTAATTTTGCAGTTCATTCTCAAATGCAATTTAATTTTCCAAAGTTCAAAGAACCTTCTGTTGGAATACCAAATAAAAGCACGTTAAACCTCAGAGTACCTACTAAAAGAAACCATGGAGTTCCTTCAGCACCATAAAGCCTAAATAATGTTGAGACCACTCATGCCCTGAGTGTCTATGCTTCTGAAAGGCATAAAAAAACACCAAAGCTCAGCTCTCTAATGGTCTCTTGTTGGAAACCATCCCTAGCAGTAGCTAGGTTGGTTGGTTATAGTTGTTTCCACAGTCTAGGCAGATCAGAAACCATAGAGCGTGGTTCGTAAAGCCACAAACTTTGCAAAGTTTGTAAAGTTTGATGTTGTAAAGCAGATCTGCTGTGAGTTGAGGGCGAGTGCCACCACGTGCCACCGCGCCGTGTCCCTGTCACCACTGCCAGCCTGGGACATGCGCGGCCAGGCGGGCACTGCCAGAAACAGGCTCACAGCCCTGAGCCAGTTGGTAGCTAAGAGCATTTCATATCAAAAAAAAA
>VZDJ01000052.1:4423966-4755816 GCA_008694505.1 Cyanoderma ruficeps
CAAAAAAAAAAAAAAAAAAAAAAGCTGGAGAAGGACAGGGTAGAAATACTCTTACTCTTTTTTGTGTGTATGTTCTTTCCTTTCTTGGACCAGGGTTTTCAAAAGACTAAAATTTTCCAGCCCCGTATTGGCTAACGATGGTTTTCTTGAAGGTTTGCCAAATGCCAAATTAACATTCGTCAAGAGGGTTTGAGAGGAGTTAGAGTGCAGTTAATGTATTCTTCTTACAATAGTTAATACCATTTTTTTTCCCTTAAGTTAAGCTTCAGGGACAGCAAATATAAAATTTAAATAACTTGGTCAGAGCCATTCTCCAAGTTATAATATCTTGATTTGCAAGTTTGGCTTGGCAAATTTTTACAGAAATGCTTTTTCCAGAGATGTAAAAGAAAGCACTGGGCTTTCCTTCTTTAAAAAAATATTGTTATATGGGACACCATAGTCTTAGTATGGTGAAGTTTATGGTATGGAAAGAAATTTGCCTTCTGTTTCCATTAGGAGTATCTCAAAGTGTTTACACTGTGCATAAGCCTAGAGTCAGCAGCTGGCAAAATTTGAAAAGGGTCATTGTTAGCCAACATGAGCATTTCTGGAAATCAGACTTGTGTTTGAAACCATAAACCACAGATTTTGCTTGGTTACAACTTAAGGCAGAATTGGCCCCTCGACTTGGGAAACACTCAAGCTACATGTCAAATAAATAGCATTAAGTATATGTTTGTTTGCTTTTTAATGTCTCTATTATCTTCAAAAGGAAAAAAAAATCATCAAAAGTAAATGCAACTCTTAGTGAAAGCTGGTTCTTAACTTGGACCAGCCTAGGAGCAAATGTATTCCATTTGTGTTCCAAACTGAGGGAGACCATCTAGCCATCAATCTTGACTCCAAAAAGCATGAACAAGTTTTGGCAGTGACCAGGGCACAAGTTAAATGGACTTGCTAAATCGTATTTTTATTATTTGAACTCCAACTAGTGTTTTCCTTGGCTTCTACCACTTCCAGTTCAGGATTAATCAGTTACTGTGTTCTTACATGGTTTGTGGTGGGCTTCTGCTCTCTTCCATGCATATTTACTTAGGAGTCAGGTAGGCCAAGGCTTAGGGCAGAAGTTAGGGGGAGTTATCAGAAAGTGATCGAAACAGATTGGTTTTCATTTGTTTTTTTTCCTTGCTTTTAATCTAATTTGTGTATTTTCCCTTCCAGCTAAGAAAATAGCTCTGATCAGTTAGATATTGTCCAATGCCTTTTCATTTGCATTAGAAGCTCCTTGAGATTCAATGCCAATCGTGTAGGAAATTTAGAAGGGTTATTTTTTATTTCCTGGGATTAAGTGACTGGACTTCCAAAAAGGAATGAGGTAACATTTAATGTCTTTGGCCAAGGACCAGCTTTAAAGGTTAACATTTCTATCATTTTAGTGTTGAAGTGGAGTTGTAGTTGAGGGCAGAGTTGAAAGACTACCTTGAAATTATTGCTCTAAACTACGAAACAGAGATTGTTGTATGAATGTGCAAGGTTTATGTAAGAAACCAGTACCTAAAGTAACTGTTAAAGTGGAATGTACATGTCTTGTGAGTAGCAGGCCAGGAAAGGAGGGATTTTTTCCCAGTTACAAACTAGCCTGAAAGGGGAACAGATGAACTCTTTGAATGTTGAAAAGATAGAGGTACTCTAGGCCGTGTTTAGAGATAAAGTAGATAAGAGGTGGAATATATGTAAATTAGTTTTCCTGAGAGAAAAATAAAAAAGGAAACTGTGGTACCATAGTAGAATGTAGAAACCTCTTTTCCCAAGAAGTTTCAAGATAAACTGGGCAAAAAAACATCAGTATCATGTCAAGGGCGAGCCTGTATTCCAAGTGAAGTGACCACCACAAGCACACACCTCCCATCTCTCAAAGCACCTGGGTCCACAATTCATCAGCTGCATCAGGAAGAACATCAGTGGTTTGACCCATCTAACTTGATTGAATCAAGTTTCAAACTGGAGCGACCTAAAAATTTGGGACTGTCTCCTCATATCTGAAAGTACATTCAAACTGCGTGTGTACTAACCCAATTTTTTGTACCTGTCCGCCACACAAGGGAGATGAGGATCAGCTGCAGTCTGGGAGCTTTCCATCCCTGCCACCAAGCTAGGAATTTGTGCTACAGGACAGGATGTCTTACCACATGATGAGAACACCTGGCCTGGGCAGAGCCAGCTTTAGCTTATCTGCATCTGGGGGTTTTTTATGACATGAGCATTTACTGAAGGATTCCGTAAGCTTTCCATTTCGACTACCCAAGCGGTTGTGTGAAGTGAGCTTTATCTTGAAGCAGTCCTAGGCAGAGTGGTGTGCATATCACTAAGCATCTCCCAGGGTCCAAAGAGAGACCAAGAGCAGAGCAAGCAGCAAAACAGTCCTCATCTCTGCCATCAGGAGGGCTGAGCCCTGTTGCAATGGCAGCACAGAACATGGACACAACTCCAGCAGCACTTTATCTGTTCCATGGACGCTTCAAGGCCACATTAGGAACTCTGTCAACTACTGCATTTATGTCAGCCAGCATCTTTCAAGGGCAGTAGATCAAAAGTGAAACTGAATACAAGTGCCTTGTTTTGCTAAGCAGCTTACAGTTCCAAGAGAAATCCCCTACTCATATGAGAAAGAAAGGTTTTCATTAAATCTTAAAAAGGGTTAAACCTTGCATCAGCCATGTACCAGCTCCATGTACTCTGGGATTCAGCACAACTTTCCTTCCATTACACAAATACACCTTCCATTACACAAATACACAGCATTTTTTTACTCTTTTTGAAGTTAAATGCCGTCTCTTCTGCCTGAATCTCCACGAGCCACTGAGCCTAACGATGACCGTATAAATGTGGAAAAACTGTAATTGCCCTTCTCTGCCTGGCTGGTGTGCCCAAGGATTGCCGGATGGTGGGATTGAAGTTTGCAGAGGTGCTCCTTGGCTCTCCCTGCAGACTGGCCAGACTCAGCTGAAAGCTGCCAGGCCCAGCACGTAGGATGGTGCATGTCCAAGCACACCCAGTGTCTCAGTGTCATTTTAGCTGACTAATGCTTTGACTCTGGGCTGTGTTGAGGACTGTGAGCTCTGCCCTTGTATTCACTAGGAAAATAGCTGTGGTGGTTTAAATTGCTTCTCCCCCAGCTGCCAAGTACCATTTGGGAAAAGTGAGAAAGCCCAGTCCCTGGTGCAGCACAAGCCCACCCTTCTTTGCTGCAAGGGACCTTGGTGCCAACACACAGTCCCACAGCTGCCTCTTTTATGGTTGGGCAAGACAGAAGGACAAGATTTGCCAGCAGTCACCAAGAGCCAAAAATACGCCTCCAGGCACACACAGCCAGGCTCTCTGAACCTCCCAGTGTGAACAGCACAGGCAGCCCTTGTCCATGGCTACTCCCCCATGCTGTTACACTAATGGAGACTTGCCTTTGGGCAGGTCTCCTTCAAAACTGGAGGCCAGTTTCCAAGCCTACTCAGGAGACCAAAGGATGAAGAAGGACTACAATTGGCAGAAATTTCCCAAGTGCTAAAAGCACATGGTGCTCCTTTTGTGGTGCCAAATTTCCAGCTGCACAGTACAAGTGGCAACAAAGCAGCCTGTGAAAGCCATTGGTCCAGTATCCAAAAACTTCCAAGAGGCTGTTGACTGCACTTCTCTTTTGTACGTGCTATTTGGGACCAAAGTCCATGTTTCTGATCATCTGAAACTTGCTGCATTTGCAAGTGGATTCACCTTAGCCTTAGCCACAGAGCCCTGGTTTTTCTGGCACATGGCACACTTACTTTGCGTTTGATAGAAAGTTCTTAGCTTTTAAAGACCTGCTTACTAGAGCTAGTGAGCGGAGAACACGATTAACTCGTTGTGAAATGAATACTGAGTGCATCTGAGCATATCCAAGCACAGCTGTAGTCATCTCACAAAGGTTTTCAAGACACAAGTGTTCACAGCAACATTCTGCATGTGTCATCTTCGTGGGATCACAGGGCATTTCTTATTTATCTCCCTGCGCTTTCGTTTTGCTGGACACCTCCTCCGTGCCTTCTCATTTACTGATATGACTGCCAGCACTGCAAAAGATTTATCATCTCATTTCTATAAATCTCAGTACACCATTAATCACAGAATCATGGAATGGTTTGGGTTGGAAGGGACCTGAAAGTTCATCTCATTCCACACGCCCCTGACAGGGACAGGGACATCTTCCACTAACCCAGGTTTCGTGCACCTGGTTCAGAGCACCATCCAACCTGCCTTAGAACATTCCCAGGTATGGGGCATCCACAGCTTCTCTGGGCAACCTGTGCCCATTCCAGATACTTCATTTTTCTGCATGGCTGTAAGAAAGTAAAAAGAAAAGGAATGGAAACTTTTTTCCTTTTGATTACTAGGTAGCAGGCTACATTTCCTAAAAAGTACATATTGAAGCAAAAACTGGCAAGACTGGATTTCAGCTGCCTGTTCTAATCCCTGATTCTGTGAAGACTGGGAATGCTTAGAGTTTATGGCACCAGCTGTGGGTTTCACATGGCCCATGTCCAGTGTATGTTGGACCCAACTCCTCTGCACCAGATGAATTTGCTCTGGAGCTGTTATGCCCAAATATTGCCACAGTAGCTGACGATGAAGTAAGCAAGGACCAGACTGAATTTTAGAAGTTCTTTATAATATTTGTTTTGTAGAGTTGAACTGTAATGTGCTGCTTAGGGTAAGTATCTCTGCCTTGTTTTACACCTTTCCTTTTCTCCTCTGACTTGTTGACAATTTACAAACATTCAAAGACTTTTTCACTGGTCTTGAAGGTTTGAATTCTAAAACTGTTTAACTGTTTTGTACTCACCTGCAAGCGGGAACGGGTTGTAAGTTTTCTTTGGCTTGTAAGTAAAAAATTGAGATTCCAGAAGAACTTTGGTGGAATAAAGCAATTAATGACTATATTTTCCGCCAGTATGGGAAGGAGCCCAGGGTTTGTTGTTCACCCCTTGATTCTCTCTACGTGCAGCATGGAAGGGTCCATCGTGCGCCTGCCAGAGATAGTCTCCTTGAAGAACAAATACAAAGCCTACCTCTACTTGGATGAAGCTCACAGCATTGGAGCAGTGGGAGCAACGGGCCGAGGAGTCGTGGAATACTTTGGGATGAGTCCCGACGACATTGACGTGCTAATGGGAACGTTCACAAAGAGCTTTGGCGCAGCCGGAGGATACATAGCTGGCAAAAAGGTAAAAGGAAATCATGAACAATTTCACATCAAGGGTGTGGGGACTGCTTTTGGATGGTGTGTGATATATTTCAGTATCTTTTTGAACAGACTGCTTAACACAAGCACTGTTCTAAAGTTAGCATCATTCTTGTCCGGATCCCAAATGCACATCAAACAGTCAGACTTTCTTATTTTTGTCTCATGTTCATATTATGTAATTTGCTTGAGTTGGGTTATTCTGTGCCACCCTGATGATTGTTGTTTGTCTTGGAAGTGTTTGGACATGTTGTGGTTGGCTAATATACTTCCCTACATTAATTTGCATGCGGATTGCTCATTACTTTGTTTCACATTTGTAAACAGTGTGTGGAGCAATATTGAGAGATTAAAACCACAGTTTCATCCACTGATAATACAATTCCTAGAGTTGTGGATTGACATAGTTGCATTTTTTAGGAGAATGGAGAAAGAGGTTACTGGGGGCCTTTTGCAATAGTAAACTCTGTGTCCTCAGTTGCTCCATGTACACTAACAAAACAATCTCTTGCCAACAACAGATGTCAACAAAAAGTAGAGCTGAGCTTGCTTTAACTGGGGCTGTAGAAGAGAAAGCATAATCAGCACCATTGTGAAATGTCATTGGTTTTGTTGCTTGACAGAGAGATCAAATGGTTGCTGATTATTTTCTCTTTTCATACCCAGCTGAATGTACTTTTTAAGCAGTCTGCTGAATGAGTGGGAAGCCTGTTTAGACAGCCCATATGGTTGTTGTCAGGATAACATTAATAAGGGCAGCCCTACAGTAGAATAAAAGGGCTATAAGAAAGTATAAACTGTGTATTTCTTACTGTCTTTTTTGGGTTTGCCCCTGGAGATCTTAAAACCAAGTGTCATAATATATCAAGAATCAATTTTCTTTGTTTCCTTGGCTTCCTGAATTTGTGTCTGTACGTTTATTTCTTACCAAAGACAATGTGGGTAATGTACCTAGAAAGTATAGAAAGATTAGACCTGTGAAAAGGAGTCCCAAGTAAATTATCCTCTAATCCTTGGAAACCTTTTTAAGTGAAAACAGGTCACTCTTTTCATGCCTGTGTGTATCACTAAGCTTAGCCTCAGGCTCCTCAGCCTTGGAAGGCTGCTCACCCATTCACCCACTTAGGTTCCTTTCTGCAGCCACAAACTCACAGTGGCGCTGTTTATTCTGCATCAGCTGGAGCCCAGAAGCCTTCTTAGCTTTTAACCAAACCCTCAGGAATACAATTGCAAAATGGCCATGCACACAACCTGTGTAAGGTTAGGTAAATCTTTATCCTCCGCACTGGAGTTACTGTGTAGACTCACACAGTGTTTTGGTAGTGATTTGTGTTACTCTCACTGGATTACTTTTTTTTTTTCTGGTTTTTTTTTTTTATCAAAGTCAATCTTTAAACCTTTCTCACTAACATGCACTCAACTTTTAGTGTGGTAACGGTTACTCCGATATTTTGCACTAGGACATGTAAGTTGTTGTAACAATGATGATCTTAGTAAGATTTGAATTTCTGCTGCGTGCCTGGATTCAGGAGAGTTACTGGTGTTTTAGACATGCCTAGAGTATATCAATGGTTTTTCTAAGAGGACAGATTGTGTTCTTAGTTATTGTGTTCTTAGGAAATGTTAAAGCAATTATACCAACTCTGACATGATTGTCCCTGCCACACTGTGAAAGTTGTGATGGGAAATTTATGTGCTTATAGACAAAGATCCCAGTAAGGTTGCTTTTCCTGGGCTAGCTCATATGGCAGAGGGCCTTTACTGATGTCATATAGCCTTTGTTTCATTACCAGAGGGGAGCTCAGCAGCACTGTTTAAGTGCAGCTGTTCATTGGTCTTGAAATTATTTTGGCTCCTTTATAATAAGTCTTAGCACAGAAGTAAATATTATTCTATTCCAGAGTTTTGTTTCAGCTGTAATTGCCCCACTTATATAGTAAAGCATTTGCACCTGCCTGATGTTTCTTCAGGCCATGTAGTAACAGTGGCAGCCAAGAATGCAATGCAGTAGCTGGTGAAACATCCTCTTCCTTTTGCACATTCCCACTCCTGCAGTAGTTAAGAGGGAGATCTGCTGTTTGGCCAGCTCAAAGCTCATTCATGCTTTGTTTTGCTTGTGTAAGGGCCTTGTGGACTTTTTACGAACTCATTCTCACAGTGCTGTGTACGCCACATCCATGTGTCCCCCCGTAGCAGAACAAATCATCAGGGCAATGAAATGTCTCATGGGACTGGACGGGACAACACAAGGTAAGCACTTCCTGCCTTCCTGCCTTCCTTCCTGCCTGCCTTCCTTCCTTCCTCCCTCCCTCCCTTCCTTCCTTCCTTCCTTCCTTCCTTCCTTCCTTCCTTCCTTCCTCCCTCCCTCCCTTCCTTCCTTCCTTCCTCCCTCCCTCCCCGCTTTAACTTACAGCTGGAGATACAGATTCTGCTCTGAATAGCAAACTCTTTTATACTGTTCCAGCAGTGCTATTTTCTCTTACTTTGTCTGAGACTAATAGAATTAATTCTGTATTCATCCTCCCTGATAGATATGACTGGGATAAGGTGGGAATGGAAGAGATAAAAGGTAGATGAGGGAAGGTGAGCTACTGCTCTGCACTGTTCTGTTGCAGTGGCCTAGAGGGCTGTTTCAAACCATGATACAAGGCTATTAAATCATTCATTGCAGTGCTTCGATGAGGCCAGAATTTACTGACCCAGAGTGCAGAAGGAGGCATAGATAATCCAGTCCCAGTGCCAAATTCTGCTGAACACAAAGACAAAAAGGCAGCAAAGCTCTGGTGCGATGCGCGGACGGCGAGGAAGCTTTTATCATTTTGACAAAGAAGCCAGAGCACAAAAACTTGCTTCCAGCTTGAAATTTGGAAAGTCCCGGTTGCATGTGCTGATGCCTGCATGTGTTCGGTGTAAGGGACCATCCCTGACACCCTTGTGTGCCCCGGGGCCGGACGCGGCTCCTGCCCCGGCGCTTGCCGTGAGAGGGCGGTCTGACACCGAGCCTGCCCGCGGCTCGCTGGCTGCGGCGCTCGCAGATGCCGCGTGTGAATCGCGAAACATGCAGAGAACGTTTTCCAGCCCTTCAAAGCCTGTTAAAAAATGCTCTTCAGCTAGCGTGATCCTGCGCGCAGTTCAGCTGCAGGATAAGAGGAGAACTGGGTTCAAGATGGAGTCTTTTAAGATGTGCGTGTCTGTCTTAGGGCTTAGGGTTTGAAGCATTTTGTCTTCGACAAGCAGGGTTGTTTAATGACACAGTGTTTGGATTTCTGCAGTAAATAAGAGGTTATTAAGTCTTCTGCAAATCCGTTGTGAAATAAATTAGTGCTCTGTCAGTTTTTTTAAAAATTGTCTTGTAATATGAAATTCAAATGAGTAGGAAAACAAATGAATAAATCATATATCACAACTTAGACCATTGCACAAAGGCTAGCAAGCTGGCTGTGATGTGCAAAAATGTTTCTTGTCCTTCTGAGCCAGACTCATTATTTTAGTCTTTTGGCTTTTCTTTCATGTGGGCCTCCCTTCATTAGGCTGTCTTGTGAACTACAAAAAAACCCCACAACCCAAAATACAGGGAAGAAGTGCTGTGCTGGACCACACTACAATGTGTTGCTTTGGCATCAGAGAGAGGAAGGTGATGACTTTAAAGGAGCAAGGAACAGAATGGAGAAAGCGTTGTCTCTCCTTAGATATTTTTAATTCCAAGGACAACGACTTTGGCAGAGTTGTTAGGTCCACTGTCACGGAAGGTGGTGAATCCTGCATGTGGGTGAATTCTTGTGAGAGCATGAGCTGTGGAGCACAGAAGTTTCAAGTAAACCAAAGTTGCTGCAGGGTAGTATTGACCATGTGTTCTCTGGAGGCCTCTCAGATCCATAGGAGTTTATTTTGCCATTAATTTCAACTGGCGTTCTCTTCCCTCTTATAAAGGATTTGGGGAATCCTTTATAAGGAGACATTCACTGATGGCTTGTCCTCCAGAGGTTATTTCTCTGGGAGAGTGAGCCTTGCAAAAATCACTGGGGATGTTTTAAACAATAATGAAATTAGAGTTTGCTAAAACATTCCATGTGAATTGAAGGGTGCTCGTTGGAAACAGGATGAAATAAGGGGACAACAAATGTGTTAACCCAGCATGTTCTTACATCTGAACTTTGTGACTCCTTGGCAGATTGACAAACTACTAAGAGAAGGAAGACTGATCTGGTCATTTAAGTTGCCACTCAGAAAAATACATGTTTTTCATCTTCTTTATTTTCCCGGATATATGACCATTACAGTCCCTTGAATTTCTTGCTAGTTATTTTCCACTAATTTGTTAAGCAGCTGATTTAGAAAAGACTAGCACAGATGCAATTATATAGTAGGTAATGCCAGAGCCCAGAAATGCAGATACTGCTTGTGTATCCTGATGTGTATCCGATTGATTGATGTTCCATATTTTCTTCCTTTATTTTCAATTAGTAAGAATATGGTTGTTTGGAAAAGGAACCAGGATATGCATTTCCCAGATAGGATCAGCACAGGGGCTGCAGGATATGGACAGATGTTTATGGGCCCAGGGGGTACTGCCTCATCACCAGGAAGGAACAAGTTAACACCTTCAGAGTAGTTCTGTGAAACCTAAACTGTTCAGCTGGAAATTACCCACAGCCGGTGTCTGTTCCACGTTGAAAATCATGGACCTGTGGGTATGTCCCACATCAATGTTTGTGACACATTAATGTCACAATAATGTGACTGGGAGGACACTGCAGAGCCCATAGCCAGCTATTACAGTTTCATTTATTTTGGCATGTTTTCTGTGGTGACTCGAGAAAATGAAGGGCAAGAAATGCTAAATTAGGAGAAGGTAGTAGCTCCCTCAAAATTGATATACAGCATTGTTCCTGCCCAGGAAAAAGGAACAGGTTGAGGTCAATATTACCACTATTTGTTGAGCAACTATATGCAAAGAATCAGAAACTGACTACAAAAGATGCAAATGTAAATTCAAATTTTTAGTGGAGTAAAAGTCCTGTTTTTCTCAGTGCCATGTTTTACAGAACTCTGAAAATTGATGTCTTTGTAGAACAAAACACATTTGTTCTTAGTACCATAACATCATAGATACTTTCATAGTTCCTATAATAGAGTTGTTCAAAAGTGTATGAACTTCTGGCAGCTGTATTTCCTCTAGTAATGTCATAAGGCAGCAAGTTCTAGAGTTCAGCTCATGTAGTCTATTAAAAAGAAAAAAAAAATCATTTTATCCCTCTTAAGCCTTTGTGGCCTTTTCATCTCTAATGTGTCTCTGCTCATTTATTAGGAAATATGGGAAGCAGAAGTTCCCATGGCATTTACTCTTTATAATTCATAATGTAGATATTCTTTATGTGTTTTCCTCGTGGCTTTCTCATTACACCACTGGAGATACCTCAGGAAACTCAGCAGCTGCCTTAATGCTTTTATCCCATGATGAGACTGGAGTTGACTCAGAGTGTGTGGACCCCGCACAAATTTACAAGTACGCTCACTTGCATGCAACACAGCCCCTCCAGCTGTGACCTCAGACCTTTTCTTCCTCCCCCCTTTCTGCATGAGGATACCAAAAGCATGTTTTTACGCTTAAATTTGATAGGTATAAAATAGAAGCACTAGGCAGACAGAATTAAGACTGCTAAGAAATCCAAAGCAAATTTTTTTTTGATGACTAGTAATAGACTATACTGGTGTAAAAAAGCAAATTGCAGCATTTGCAAAGGAAACATTTTTTCTTTTTAATGCATGGCAAACAATAATTCACCAACAGGAGAGGGCATTTTTCATGTTTTTATGGGATGCTGAAACATTTAAAAGCTTTTCCTCTGGAATCTACTAGTAAAGGATATTTTGTTAAAAGATAATTCCTGAAGCTGTATAGATGGTGTTTCTTTAAAATGTTCATTTATTTTGCCATTTGTGCTGATTGGTTTATCTTTTTGCCACTACTGGTTTTCATTTGTGTTTTTAGCAAACTCTTGAGTTCTTGCATTCGAGCTCATTCAGATTGTGAGAAATGGCAGAATGCTGCTTTCTATTTTTGTTTGGCATTAAAGAAATTGTTTTCAAAAGGTTCCTTTTTAAGATACTTCCATCACCCTCCAGATAACTGGAGAGCCAACTCCTTAAAATCAGTTTCCATCATTTTCCTCTGCTATTTGTCCTCAACAGTCTTTTGAAAACATTAGTTTTGCTTTGTCAGGATCCCCTGTAAATTCAGAAATTTTAGTTCTACATCACCATGACCTGACATAAGCCAACACTGGTGCAAGGAAGTGCAGTCTTGCCCTCAGTTTCTCCTCCCCCTGCCTATCCCCCTTCTCCTGCCCCTTCTCCCTACACCAGTGTGTGTGCAGCCCTGCAGTGAACTGAATCAGCACTGATGGAGCTGAAAAATAACCAACCCTCCCACAAACGGTTAGCCTACACCCAAACTGGTTCCCAGAACCAATCCTGCCATACGGCTCCATGAGCCCCAGTGTCAGGACTTGAGCAAAATAAATCTGTGCCAGACTGGACTGACCATGAAACTATCGCTGCGAGCTTTAAATCTGCAAGTGGCTTAGAGATGAACCCCTTGGACCTGCTCAAAACAGCTTGCAGAATCAGTCATGCTAAAGCCTGTCTTTTTCAAATTCTCATTTTGCTGCTTCATTCTGAGGGGATTGCTTCTCTTAGGTCTTAAGCAAGCAGAATGCTTGAACCCTGGCTTAATTTTAAGTTAATATTGCCAGTATGTGGTTACATTTCAAGCTCTTAAGCACATTTATTCCCTGCTTGCACAGCACTGGCTCCATGGCTAGGGCTCCCAGTCACGACAACAGTGAAGATATTAGTGATGATAACATGCTGCCACAATTACTGTTTGTCTAAGCTGAACATCACAGATGTTCTCCCAGCAGTGGATGATGAAACAGAGCTAAATTCTGACATCTTTGCTCAAAATGAGTGAGATATGCCGCTCTAGTGGGGACACCTGCCATGTGATCCACCTGCCACAGGATATTAAATGTGTCCATGGAGGGTGAGCTAATCTGAACTAGCAGGAGCTTTGGACTGGCAGTGACTGGCAAGATCTCTGAGGATTAATCAAATTCTACCTCATTTGCAGTCACTTTTTTTCCGTATTCAAAGTTAAACCAGTGCTGTAGTCCTCTAGCACACCCCGCCCATGGATAGATAGATGTTCCCTGCGTCCTGACATAAGCATCAGCTGCAGGCAGAGACCTGTAGCCTGTCCCCCCCAGCGGTGAAATGCTTTCCCCAGAGCCAGCAGCAGGCAGCTCCATGACACAGCCCCCTTTCCCGGCTGTTTTTCCTGCCAGGAGGGAGTGAGGATCCCTCCTCTGGTGCAGATGCTGCTGGCGCTGCGGTGCCCGAGGAATGCGGCGCAGCTCTGAGCCCGCCGAGCACAAAGCAGGGAAAGCGCCGTTCCTAGCGGCCTTGGGATCCCTGGCACCTCAGGAACACCTAATGGGATGCAGATGGAGCGCGCTGTGCTCTGGCTGGGCTCCAGCGGCGGGACGGACCCGCTCTGTGATTAATCACCTGTGCTGGGAGGGAGCAGGGCTCAGCCAAGGCTGGCTGCTCTGTCCCTGCGTTGTGTATCTGAATGTTGATAAGGGGCTGGGCAGGCACATCTGACTCACTCGAGAAATAAAGTCAAAATGAGCGAATCCTTACAGTTTTTCTCCTTTCTGCTTCAGCTGAAGTTGCCGTTTTTCTTCCCTTAACCTTCTCTGAGAAGTGTTTTGCAGCAGTTCACAGTTAAAAGAAGTCCTTAAGGGATTGTTTAGCAGCTGAATTAAGTTGAAATTGCTAGATTTCTAGTTAGCGTTGTATTGTAGAAGTAAATGTCTTCACTTCTCCCCAGTTCACAGCAAAGTTATTTTTTATGAAGATTGTTTTATCTGAGAACATATTTCCTTTAGGCACCCCGGTTTTATAGCATTCTATTTGTGATTTAATGCACATGGAGGTACATGTGTGTTACTCTTATAATGGAACCAGAGGAAAAAAATAAAAATCTGCCCATCTGCAATAGTTTAGTGGGAAAGAGCTATTGTTTCCCAGGTTTTTTTCAGCCTATGGAAGATTGCTTTTTCCTATCTAGTTGTTAGTAGAGGAAGGCAGGGAGTTGAATGCTCCATCCAAGGAACACTGACACTGGTATGTAAAAGCTCAATTGTGTAACTAATTATCCAGAAAGACCCTATGAAACAACAGCTGGAGAGGATTAGAGCAGGTGGATTTGTGTCTTGAAGAGTCCACCACCACATGCCAAAGACCAGTACGGTGTGGGGTTGTCTTTCCTGGCGTGGGTTCAGGAAAAACAGCTCTCCTTCACCTCCTCCACCTGAGACCTTGATATGAAAGGCTACAGGTTGCTTATTCCTCTTTCCAATAGACTGAGTCACAACTTCCAAGGGCAGGAGCCTACAGGAAGAGTTCAAAGGTGTAATGTTTGTGCGGGAATTGAACGCAGGCAGCTTCTCTGCTGATGAGCATTTTGCAGCAGGCAAAAGCAGACGTCTCTGGAAGAGGAAAACAAAGCTTTGGTTTAGAGACCTGATAGTTTTATTGCCTCTTTTGCTGCTAGGATAAGATCCTCAGCTCATGAACAGCAAAGTTCTGTTGAAGTGCACAGAGCTGTGCCAGGTAAAGCCAGGCTAAGATCAGGCCCTTGGACATGTTACTACATTTTATTATTTCTCTCTCTCTCTCTTGCCTTCTTTTTGTATTTTTCTTTCAACTAAACCATATTAATTTTGAGCTATGAAGCTTTCTAAAACCCTGCGTAAATTAATGAGCTAAAGCCAGCAGTATGCAAAGATACATATCACATAAAAATACAATCAGCATTTTTCCCAGAATTGCCAACACCTTAGAGCTTTGCAGTAAGCCAAATATTTTTAAAGTGGTGCAACCAAATGAAAACTTTGAAGTTGCCAGCAGAAGGTAGATTGCTGATGCAGTAAATCTGCTTTTCTTGTACTATCCAGGCAATTAATCCTTCATTTCGGAAAAATCCCCATAAACCAGCTGTGTGTGTTCCCAGCCTCACAAAGATAACTTGTGAAATTTGGGAATTGTTTATCATTCACTTTTCTCTCTGTCTTTCCCTTCTTAATTCATTCAATAAGGAGATATGGAGCACTTAATAAAGTTGTTCTCAGCTTTAGCCGGATACTCTGGAGCATTTAATGTGCTTAGTTTTAAATAGAGGCGGGTTGGTTTTCTCTGTCCAGGCTGTTTTTTTCCAAACATATGCTGTGTTGTGGTTCACATATTTCATGGAATATAACTCTCTGGATATGCTGCATGCTGTGCTATAAGCTCTTTGCATACACTATAAATCCTCAAGGATTTTGCAAAGTAAGAATTTTGTAGCACATATATTTACTGTCTAGGGACCTGATCCTCTAAGTCCCATACAAGTAAATTCTTACACTTACATAGATGCAGCAATATTCTTTTAGCTCAAGGGTCTGCTTGGCAGATTTTCACTCAGTAAATATTAAAGGATGCAAGATCCCAGCTTCAGGAATCAAAGAAAATGCTTTCTAAATGTGGTGCTTTTAGTTAAACATCCCACAGTGAATTTGGACTAGGACCTGATTCTAAACTGAATTCATCACCCTTAATCTGCAGTGTGGGGGGAAAATCAGGCCAATGAGACAAAAATAAACATTTTACTCAGATTCGCCTCCTTATCTGACGTTGGAAGGTCCCATAAAAGAATGAAAAGGAGTGTTGAAATACAGCTACAAATTGTAATGGTTTTATTGCTCTTATAGGGACAGCATATAAGAAGTCTGCGTATACGATGTGTGTCTGTGGTCTTTGACCACAAAACTTAACATGAGAAAGGAAAGTGTTGACATTTGGTAAAGAAATAGGTTCCTCCCAGCCACCCACCCACAAATGCAGTGTGTGTAGCAATCGTCTCCCAATGTGCTTCTTTTCCCTCTAGATATATGTGAGTGCTCTGATCTTTTATTTGGCTCTTTAATGCGTCCCTGCAAATGAAATTAGTATTCTGGGACGTTGCTAAAACATTCAAGTGGCTCTTTTGCATCAGCACTGACTGGCTTGAAATGAGCTCCACAGGGAGTCTTGAAAGGGAGGATCTCGCACCACGAACTGGTTGAGGATGTAGAATCAGGAAAGGAAGATTAGAAAAGGAAGAGGTGTTTGACTTTGGGGGGCGTTTGCCTGAACCTCCTCTTTCAGCTCTGAAGTTTCCTTAACTGGAGTCTAAATTTCCAGCACCAAAAATAAGTAGAGACAAAACTGTTCAGCTCTGGGCCCTGCGCATATGGCTTGATAAATAGTGAACAGCACAGCCTGGAATCCTGCGTGGCTCACACTGTGTTTCCAGCTCTGTGGTAAACACATGAATAGAAAGGAGAAAGGCAGCAAGTCTTAAACTGCACTCGCCAAGAACATCTGCATTTATGAAAAACTTTCTCTAATTGCAAATCTAGTAGTTTCAAATGCTTTCCAACTGAGAGTTTGGAAACTCGCTCAGGGGCTGCTAAGATAGCAAGAAACTGCGCTGGCTTGGAACCCCCAGTGCAGGTTACTTCCCCACCCTCCTCCTCCTAACTTGCACATTGAGGAGGTGCTAATAACATCTTTACAATTTCTAACAAAGGAAAACGTCTCTCTTTAGACTTCAACCACAATATTCTGTAGTTCTCTTACTCCCTGTCCTTACCATCATCTCCCCTTCCCTCCTCCTCCTCCTCAATACTTCCTTCTGTTTCTTTGAGATCTACTACACCAAAAATATTTTTGGAAATACCACAGACTATTGTTTTTATTAGTGACTGGAAAGCTTTGTAGTAGGATGCTTTTGTGTTTCATTTGTTTTCCTTGCTCTGGCGCAGCTGTTTTTGCTTTAGCAGCATTAGAGAGATGGTTAGACTATTTGTGGCCTTTTCTAACCCAGCAGACCTCTTCCACTGAGTGCTTTAAGCTGAATGACTGAGACTGTAAGTAACAGGTTGTCTGAGTGAGCAATTTTGTGCATAAAGTTACAAATGCACTGATTTTATGAGATCTTTTAATTCGTTCAAGGAAAACGCCGATCACTGTGAAGCAAGTCCCAGTTCCCCTATAAATTTCCCAGCCAGAACACTGACAGAACCTTGACTCAGGAGGACACAGAACAAATGAAGTAGCAGATCTTGTTCAAACCTACACATGTTCAGAAATATTAATGGAAAAGAGGTTCATGTAGGTGTGGTGATCCCCACTTCAGCCAAGAGGGAAAAGGAAGAGAAGCCAGAGCAGATGGTGGGGGTAGAATGTGGTCTGAGGACAAATCTGCCAAGGGTGGCTTGTAGCTGCTATAAATGCCTCACTGGCCACTGTGGTTACACAGAGCAAGGTGGGGATTAGGAGACGGGCATCCAGTCAGAGAATGGTGGCAGCAGAAAGTGGTAAATGAAGAATGGAGCGAACGAAACGTAAAGTAAAATGAAAATGTAAACGGAGAGTGAAAACATAACACATCTGTGCAAAAGCAAAGGGAAAAGAGGAAATGAGTTGCGCTGGAGGCTTCAGTGTTCATGCCTGGTGACATAATGTAAGTGATATTGAAAGTATGGGCAGATGAACAGCAGGAGAATGAAAGTTAAGAGTGTAGCTGTGTCCTGCTAAATCCCAGCCTTACCACATATTCTCACCACCTCTGCTGGGCAGACACAAGCTGCTGCACAGCAATTAGGCTGAGAGACTCAATCTGCTTAACAGTGGCTTGGCAGTTTTGTTTCTGGTGAGGTCAAGGCACATGACAGACCTGGCTGGATTTGGCTGTGTGAACTTGGGCTGGCACTGGGCAGGCGTGGGGGTGTGGAGGAGGTGGCACCATCCCTGTCAGCACCTCACAGCAGTGGAAAAGCAGCACATAGGTCAGCTCACTGATCTGATACAATGCAGGTGGAGTGGTGAAAGGATGTATTATATCTCCTGCTACAGTGCCGCAGAGTGTGTTTCTGGTCTCTTTATGCAGTGGGTTGGGAAGAAATTGCACTTGTCAGACACCACCTCCTTTGTGGCACTGCAAAAGAAATGGCTGAAATGTCTTTTCAAGCACATTTTTTCTCTGCTTTTTTTTGTCGTTTTCCTTCATTAAAAATAATTGTTTTCAACTCTCCTGTCAGTTTTGCTGGGGGTCTCATCTGTGGATCTGTGACTAAATGAGGCCGGGGACAATGCAGAGATAATAGTCAGTTACGTTGAGAAAGAACATACTTGATTTACATGTCCTGTCTACTTCTCTGTAGGTGTGTGTCATCTGGGAGGTTTTGTTTAGCACAGCAGAGTCCAGGGAATTGCCCACCTGTCCATCCCCAAACAGGGACTGTTTCTGCCCATGGGAAGGCAGCCCACAAGTACAGGAGTATCAGCCATCTATCCTACAATGCCATAATAATCGATGTAGTTGCATTTAGCTCGTTCCATGTCTTTCTTCTCAGTCAAATAGCAACATTTACGTTTCAGCCAAACTCTTACCCCCAGCCCTGATCCTTGCCTGTTTCTAGACTCCAGTTATGAGTCTTTGCATTGAGTGTTCTCCTGACTGGCTCATTTTAGGGCTCCAAAGAGTGCGTCAGCTGGAGAAAAACACAAGATACTTCAGACGAAAACTGCATGAAATGGGCTTCATCATTTATGGCAATGATGATTCTCCTGTTGTTCCCTTGCTCCTTTATATGCCTGGTAAGATAGGGTAAGTACTGAAAAAGCTTGCTGCCAAAACAAGCACTATTCAAGTTTGTGGGTTGTTTGGTATGCACTGCAGAAGGTGATGTTCTTTGTGGTGGGTGCTTCTCAGGAGAAACATACACTGTTTGAATACACATTATTTGAATTCATCATTTAGTTCTATTTTCTTTTAAGTTTGCCCCTAAGGATAATCTGGAGTTGTTCCAGATGTCAGAATTTTAAAATTTTTCTCTTTTCCTTTTTTAACATGGTCAGGAATAACACTTTGGATGACATTTTGAATTTGACTGTTTTGGTTTTGAATTTGTAATCGTTAAAGGAGACACATTGCCTCTGATGTATGAATTGGTTTAGATGGATGATTTTTTTTTCCCCCATCTGATCTTTGAATGATCTTTACTTTTTTTACCATTCAGTTCCTCTCAAGCAGCATTTGTGCACTGTCTTGGAAGCACAGACCAGGAGTCAGTAGTAGCATAATGTAAATGTTGAGCTGTAGGGAGTATTTGTAGGTAGCTTAGGATGGCTGTTGGCTCTAGGTCTCACACATGCCACACAAGCCTTCCTAAGTGACAGAGCAATTGTGAGAGCAAATAAACCATCACACAGGTTGGTTTATTCTTATTGATGCTCAGGAACCAAGCATTCATACCTTCCACAAGCCCAACCTCTTCCAACCTTAGCGACTGTGAATGCCCACGTGGTTTGATTTGTACTCAGACATAATTGAATTCATTGACATAAATGAATTGTGTCTACCCTGCAGAGCCCTCTCTGCCATCACATTTCTATATTTGACACCCACCTGGCTTCATGAGCCACTAAGCAGCAAAGAATCTCCGTCCTGCTTGTAAAATTCTGGCCTTTAGGGAAATCGGTGGGAATATTCAATCAGTTGAAAACAGGATTTTACCTATTGCTGCATTATATGTGAGTGTTTTCTGTCTGTGTTCAGTTTATTGGGGATAATGTATTTCTGCTTTTTCTCCTTCTGCTTTTTCTCTCCTTAGGGCTTTTGCAAGACGCATGTTAGAAAGAAACATCGGGGTGGTCGTGGTTGGGTTTCCAGCTACTCCTATCACAGAATCCAGGGCTCGGTTCTGTGTGTCAGCTGCACATACACGGGAGATGTTAGACACGGTAAGCACAGCAGATGTCCTGCCCAAATTAACTTCAGGTGCAAAGGAGGCCAGGAGAAGCTGTGCCTCCGTTACTTTGAATCTCAATAATTCATTTTTACATTTGTTTTTCTGGCCTTGTCGCTTGATCTTTAAAGGCATTTGAGCCTTATACGTTTTATTTTCTAAAATAAATTATGGGGCATTTAACTTCTTGTGTTCTTCTATTTCTAATAGTGACCAAATCTGTCATCGCTAATAAAAACCTACATGAAGAGCACAGCAAGACAAAAGTTAAATGCTACGTCAAAACTATCAGAGTAGGAAACCTGAAACTATATGGAAATAACTGAAAATCAAGTTTTCCATACCCATATTTCCATTCCATATTTCCATGTGTTTCTTGAATTGCAGAAGTATATGGGACAGCCTTGGGGGTACAGGTGGAAATTGCAAACAGTATTTGGAACTGTTTGAACCTAATCAAGTTTAATTGGTGCTGTCTGGCCAGTCTCAGTTCTGTATCTTTCTCTGATATCAGAAATACCATTAAGAGTATGTTGAGACTTCCATCATAAACCTCCGTTCCAACACAGAAATGTGTTTAAAATAAACTCTTTGAAATTTTCCGTTTCCTTTCTTTTGCCGAAGGTGTTTTTGGCCTGGCTTGAGATACTTTCTTTCATTCTCAGGCTAAGCCAACTTAAAGGCATGAAACAAAGAGGCTTAACAATAAATTTCAGGCTTGGCTTTTCCTCTTTTTGCATGAGTGTTGACGGTCGAAACAAAAAATCCTTGAGCACGGGCAGGCATTTGAGTTAAATGTGCCTCTGCTTTATGCAAACGAGCCCTTGGGCCTGCAGAGAGCTCCTGACTCTCCTTTTGCACATGAGATGGACATGGGTGTGGAGGCTGGAGCCCTGCCCTGCTGACCAGCTCCCATACCAGCGCAGGTTGCTTTAAAACAACATGGGAAACCTGCCTTGCATGTGTGCAGTGTAAAATTCCTGCTGCTTTTGAAGGTGCAGCAGTTATTAACAAGGTACAGTGCCATATAAAGGTAGTATTTCATAGACATAGCTACGTTCTTGTTTTGGTCCTTACCAGCTTTTGCTGTTGAACTGTGAGGAGTTTGGCTGATGTAACTGGTAACAGGCAACGAAGTTGACCATCTCCTGCGATTGCTGGTTTGATTTTCTTTCTTTCTTTCCCTCCACCCCCAAATGTCAAGCCCACTTGACGTTTTTGGGCCATTTTTGGGGCCACCACTGTGCATTCACTCCCTGCTCCCTGCACCTTGCTGCTTCCAGGGAAGGTCTGACACTCCCCAGTCATCACTGAAGGTGCTTTTGCCACAGTGCTCGTGGCACTCTTGCAGCATGGGGGAATGGAAATGCCTTGAGTTTAATTACTTGCAGGAAGAAAGCTTTCAGGACAAAACACTTTGTGACTGTGCCCAAGGTAACAACAGGTAACAAGCACAGTGAACGTGTTTCCCTTTGGCAAAATTTGGTTTGTATCTCAGCCTGGAACTAAAGAGGAAAGATCCATGAAAGGGCAAGCTCCCAAGAAAAACTTCCTTAATGACCTGGAAGCTATCTTTCTGCATAAACCATTACTAAATTACTTCTTTTTGTTCTAAATTACTTCTTTTTGTTCATGAGCTTGTTCTAGTGGCTTTACAGAGACAGGCTCAAAATCAAAATTGCCGTTTCCTTCTTTCATGCCAGAAAGTTGGCTGCTCTTGAACAGGGGTCAGATGTTGCCAAACACTGAGCTGGTTCCATATGGTACAGAGTTCCTTGGGTACTTTTTGAATCCACTGAGAGCTGGGGAAACAGCTCAACAAATTGCATTATAGTACTAATGAACAAAAATTATTTGTCCCTGCGACATATAAAATAATGGCATTCACTAAAATCATCTCAAACTCTTATCTTAATAGTCTTCAGACTATTTATGCTGACTCTGCTCAGCACTGTGAGCTGAGTACTACCTAAGAAAATGCATTGGCAACTCCAGTCTTTGGGGAGCTGTGGAGAAATACTGAAATATAGCCTCGCACTTGTCTTTTGCACAAGCAAAGATAACTTTTTATCTTGGTTGCTACCTCTTTGTGCTTTTGGAAAAAGTATTTTTTTTCATCTGTGCTCAATTAATGTACTTTCTAATAAACTATAACCTACTAAAGGAGTAAATTCCTTTCTCATAGATGCTGTTGTACATCTACAACTTCACTGTTGTAGAATGAACGCAAAATTTTCCCATTTGTCCTTTGAACTTTCTTCAATTGATTTTTTTTTTAAATAATCTTCTTGTTCTGCAGTAAAGTAGAAGTTACTAGAATTTCTTTTCCAATGGGATTGACAAAGTATCATGGTCTTGCAGGTTTTGAATGCTCTGGATGAATTGGGTGATTTTCTACATCTGAAATATTCCCGGTATTCCAAATCAGCTCATCCTGAACTGTATGAAGAATCTAGGCTTGAACTTGAAGATTAAGTTTTCCACCCATGAAGAGAACATTATGATGCTATGAAAGGGCGGAAAACCTGAAAACTAAACTATACAAATGCATTTCTTCCCTTCTAAGGACAATTTTTATTTCTCAGTTAATTGAAAGGAGGGGAAGCTCGGGTGTTGCATCATGTTGTATCAAATTTCTGTGTTCAAGAGACTGAAATATTGATACAGATTTGCCTCCCCAGGAGATCTGTCCTTCTTAAAGTACTTTTGATGCAGAGCGAATGCATCCATTGATCCAGTTGCTAAGGTACAGCTTTTGATATGGCCCTTTTTTTATGAAGAGGCTTCAGATAGTCTTAATTGTGACTGAAATAATAAAGTTTTAAAAAAGTTAATAGATTCCAGTGTAATATAGCTGAGCTTCATCAGTGAGACTGACTTTGATCTGTTAAAGAGCATAAATCGAGACACCGGTGTGGACTGCTACAAAGGAATGATCAGAAAGTGACCTCTTTAACTAAGTTGCACTATCATGCATTTCTCCAAGGACAGAAGGTGTTAGAAAAAGGCTGATGCTGAGAACAAGAGAAGTAGCCTGATGAGATCATGTGTTTCTGACAGCAGGTTATGGGAAAGGGAAAATTCCTCCTCTCCACAGACCTTTTCTCGGTCACCTAAATGCGCTCTCAACTTTGAATTGTACAAAAATTTGGGCTTAGACATAAACAGAAATGCTTTTCTGCCAACTCATTTGACCTACAACCTATCACATCTTATCACTGAGTTCTTCAGCAGGCTTGCTCCCTTTTTGTGGAGCAGTAGTAAATAATTTTAATAAACATTTAACTTTCCCGTAAAAACCTTGATCAAAACAGTCAGATACTTGCAGTTCACAAACTGCAGATGACATTTATGGGCCAGTTCCTAAGTTTCTTGAACTACTTATGGGCCTCATAAATTCACTAACAAGTACATAGTGCTGCAGCTGTTACTTATGCAGAATGTGAAGTTCAAGATACCATAAGCAGTTCTGCCACCTGTTAAAGAGAAAACGCCACCATTTCTATACATGCTACAGCCATCCATGAAATAACATTACTTGAAATATTTTTGTCTGTTTTATCCATGTCAGGTGTTGTTCTGTCCAGGGGATTTTTGAGTCATTTGTTTTTTAAAGAATTATTGTGTCTCCTGAAGAGGAAGATGCCCTTGTCCCCTTGTCCACTGCCCGAGTGACAAATGCTCAGAGCTACCTGAAGGAATTGTTCCAGCCAGCAGTTTCCCTGCAATGCCAGCAGCCAGAAGCATCAGGATTGTGTGGGCTGAGTTGCTGGAAGGAGATTGGAGCCTTTCTTTCCTTTTTTTTTTTTTTTCCCAGCGTTGAAAAGCAGTTCTGCAGCTTTAAGAATGAACTCCAAACAATTCCACGCTATCAAATGTCATTGTAAACACATCAGAGGAGAGATGTTTAGCTTTCTGTTGCACAGATGTACCACACTTTCATGTTCTCTTGAAAGCTGTGGTGTAAACTTAACCCACAGCTGCAATATTAGATTTAAGAACAGAACAATTAAATTGCGGAGTACCAATTACACTATATTACTCCCTGCTTGTTAAAGCAGCTTTCAGGATATAACAAGGCTGACTGATTATGAGGGCCCATTTTTTGTTGGATTTTTGTTGTTGTCGTTGTTGTTGTGCAAGTTAATAAAAATCCAGTGGTGCTGTAACTTTAAGAATTGATTACAACACATTCCGGAATATCGAATGTCTGCTTTAGGAAATGTTTATCAAGGGCTGGGGGAGGACTAAGTGGTGTGTCATGTGATTCCTCACTGTGGTAGATGGATTTGAAAAGCACTGCAGAGGTTCAGGGGAGCTGTGTTTGTGGATAAGAGCAAACTCAATGTATAAACATTTAAATACTCGAGCACAGGACAAGGAGAAATTAGGAAACATGAACTTCATCTTGGAGTAACCTGGCAGTTTGTGGTGCACGGCTTTGTTACGTGCAGGGTGAGTGCAAACGCTGTGAAAGGAGATGGGCTGAGAAGTTTCTGCAACCTGTTCCTTGAGGAAAAAGTACTGGATTTGATATATTGCTTTTTGATCTCTATTGCTGAACATCTGTGGCCAGATCCTCAGTTGACTTCTGACCTTCCATCTTGGGGTATACAGCCATAGTTTATATTTCAGCAAACATTATTACACGTGCTGTTGCAGGCAACACGCTATTTCTCTCAAAGAGAGGCCTGAGATTGATTAAACTACAGAGTGATCACTTTCTGTACTCCAATAGAGGAATGTTTTCGGTCTAAAGCTGAATTCTTCCTGCCCTCAGAACATTACTCTCACTCATATTAAGGAGACAGGACAGCTATTTTTTAGAGACTGTCAGTTGATTTATTATGTGCTCTCTTCTGATTTCTTCCATCCCTTACACACCAGAGAAAGTACAGACTGACTGCCCCTGGGCTTGGGGAACAGTTAGGGAGAAATCTCTGCTCTACTCGTGCAATAATAAAATTCCCAGGAAATTTCAATCTTTTAGATTTTCCCTATGAGGTTTATTACAGTCTGGCACTTGCTTTTCTAAAAGTGTGGAGTTTTTCCTGGTTGACATCAATTTTAATAGATTTAGAGTTGATCAGCATTTGAAGATTCTATTTCAGCTCGTGTCTGAAGAAGTCTGATGGAGTACCCATTAGGGAATTTCACCTCTAGCACAGGATCACATATTTCCTAGAATGTGCTGCCTCTTCAGGCACACATGTTCTTAGAAAACATAGTTCTCTGTAGTTGCTTTAGAAGGTATTGAAGAGCTGCCTTCCATAAATTAAAAAAATGCTCAAGTTGTCATGTTTTAATCCAGTGGAAACGTAAGTAAAACTGCACTAACTTTTTGTGGGCAAGCTGCATCCTGTTGTCTTATGTAAAATCTTGATTGACCTTTATTATATGGGAAAACTCTATAGAGTTTCTGTTTGACAGAGAAACTAAATCGTTTGCCCTTTCCTGTACCTTTATCTGTCCTCATCTTTTAGAAAGTCTTTCCTTCTGAGCTTACCAAACTTGTCAGGGTAGATCCCCTCTCCACTTCTGTCTTTTCCTGTTGTTATTTCTGTTCTGCTGTTTTCTGTTGGGGGAAAGCACACAGGCAGCTGCAGTGGAGCGGAGTGCAACAGTTGAGTTTCTGGGCACTGCCTCACTGCCTGCTTTTCCTGGTATTCTCATTAGCTCTTGCAGACTTTAATCTTTCCTTTTCAAGTAAAAAGTTTTCTGCGGATGGTGCTAAATTTCTGTGCTGAACCGAATCTGAACTGCCCAAGCTGTGGAACCAAGAATGGGCTTGTTCTGTCATTTATGCAAGTGTAGGTCAGGTCAAGTCTTGCTTTGAAGTCAATACTGTTGGTTTGAAACTAGTGCAATTTTGAGAGGAACCTGTCAGTGTGAGGTGGGGTGAGCTGCCTGCATTTGTTTCAGAGGGGTTTGAACACTGGTGTCTCTGGACTGTTTCACAGCCGCTGCTCTTCACAGGGGACCAAGATATGGAGTGGATCTATTTAAGGTAGGATTTCAGCTGGGTTTTATTTTCTTTTTCTTTTTTTTTCCCCCAAAATGTGTTTGGTTGAAGGTGTGTTGCATATTTTCCTGTCCTGCTGAGACAGGGAAGAAAAAAAGCAGTGAGGTAAGAAAAGCAGTCTGTACTAAAGGTGTTTATGTACTTTCCACCCTGCTTCGAAATCCAATAGAGATTCTCTAATGTATGATCTGCTTTTTATTTGTGCATGAAGTTTAATTGTTCCTCAATTTAAAACACAGATCAGGACCAAATTTAAAAGGAAACCACACCACCAGCTGAGAAATGGCAGATGTTATGCCATTATTGGCAGCTGAACATTGGAGCCTCCAGATGCTTTCACAAACAGCATCTAGGTATTTCCCTCATTTACTCACACATCCAGGGTGGTTTGTGCAGATCAGTCACAAGTAATGAGAACTCACTTTATCCATTTGGGAAGTAAAGCTTCAAACTTGTCAAGATGGTCCCAGAACCACCATCCACCTGACCACACAAAATAACAGTTCAGCACCATCAGAACAGGAGTCCGGGGTCTGAGTCAGGCTGGTTGCTCAGCACTTACTGAAGAGGGGAGTGTGTGTCCACATATGTAGCATGTCACTGACAAGTGGCATAGAAAAGCAAAGGTAAATCCATTTATGTCACGTGCCAACCAAATGAAAAGCGTAAGTGTAGTGGCACAGGATCTGGAGAGATGTGGTAGACCTGGAGACTTGGACTAGATCCAATTGTGTACAGAGACCTTTTGTGCAGGCATTATAGGAGCTGTTAAATCTTTTTAACCAGCTGGGTGGAATAGTGGAAAACATGCTCTTCAGTATCAAAACAGTGACTTTGAAGGAGGCAAACAGAGACATCCCACCACCTGCCTTGCTCCAGTTTGTTTATGAAGAGAAGGAAGGGTAGATAGGGTGCCATAACAGGTGACCCTGATACTTGATGCTCTATTCACAGAACCTTTTCAGAGAGTCACTTCTACCAGATGCTGTGCTAAGGCCCAAACCTGTTAATGGTTGTCAATATACCCAAATTCCGCAGCTTGTGCTGCAGGGCTGGCCAGGGTTGCTTGAGCCACCAGCTGTAGCCATCTGTGCTGATGCTCAAAATTACTTGGAGATTGTTTTAGTGACAAGAGTGCCCAGAATCACTGATGGTTGGGATGTCCTTATCGGGCATCACTGCTGGGACTGCCTGTGCTGAGGTGACAATTTCCTGTGCTGCTGTGCCAGGCATACCTGATGTGGCCCCAGGACAGGCATGACAGTCTGTCCTCATCTGTGCAGATGTGGGGCTTGGGCTGTAGGTCACTCCAGCAGATGAGCTGCTTTCTGGCAATTCAGCTCAACCAGAAGATTTAGCCAGGAAAGCAGGACTCTTTATGAAGTCTAGAAGATCGGTTGTCACAAGTCAAGTACTTGTAGTAACAGAGAGATGCTGGTGTGTGTGATGGAGCAATGGTGCTTTGCTATTACTTCCATTGAAATTGTCTCAAGGAATTTGCTATGGACATGAGCTGACTCTGCTGTCCTGTGGGTAGACCAGAGTATTTTGTGTCTTCCAGTTCCTGGAGCACAGAACTGATCTCTCACGCCATGATGTGCCATCGAGCTTGTTGCCCTGATCTTTGGTGTGTCTGTCTCCCCAGTGCAGAGCACAGCCTGGTGAGCCTGTGGGCTTCTGACATGACCCCTCATGGTCTGTGACACAGCAGTGAGTAAGTGTTCCTTGGCACAGGCTGGCTTTGGTGTGCCGACATAGCCTCGTCTGAAGTGGGTTCCTCGTCTGTTCACCTCTCAAGCAGCTGTTCTGGAATGCATGGAAGTGGTGAAATCAGTGGGGAGATTTCAAAAGCACAGCTTCTCCTGAGCGTTTCCTGGAGCCTGCTCTGACACAAGGATTGTGTCCTCTCGTGTCCTGCTCTCGCCTTGTTGTTACCACACAAACCTCGTGATGTCTTGGCTCCCTGCTCTGTGCAGAAACTGTTCCATGCATTGCTGGGGTTCCTACTTTCATGTGGGAGCTGCTTTTCCAGCAACCCTCACACCAAGGACACAGCTACTCTCAGACAGAGTTGCCAGAAGAGGCATGGTATTTTTTATAGTTCCAGGACCATCTATTTACACTTGGCATTTCCTGATGTGCTGAATGTCCTGATACAAACTCTCTGACTCCCACTGCACACTCCAATATTTTAAAAACTGCTCAGTGAACCACTGTAGCCTAAGCATTAGAGCTCTGAACTGGATGTGAGAGAACCAGTTCTGATCTGCCTCTGTTCTGCTAAGCAATTGCAGATGAGACACATTAGTGTTCCTTGCCTCATTTCTCTTCCTCTGTAGAACTCTGATAGCAATCCTAATTAGTTTGTAAAACAATGAGTCGAACTGATGAGAAGAGCTACAAGAGTGCAATGTTGCTATTATCTGAGTGATCTTTTAATTTCCACATTTTAATTTCCACGTCTCCATTAATCCTGTAAAAGTCACGAGTACTCTGTTTACCAGACCTAGTGTATGAAACAGTACAATGATGAAGACTAATTATAAATCATAGAAAAAATATTCTGGTAAACAGATTCCTTTAACATTTCCATTCTGTGCAGGCTTTGTCAGTGTCATACAACGATGATGCCAGTTGGATTAGAAAGCTTTTCAAAATGTGAATCTGTCTTTTCAAAGATTTGTAGCCAAGCCTTTTCAGTTTGTTAAAATGTAATTAGTGTCTGCTTGTTAATATAATGTTCATTGATTCTTAAAGTACACACACTTTAAAGCTAGAAATAAATAAATAAAAAGAGAGATAATTCAAACCAGAGTGGAACAGCTCGGACAGTTTTACTCCTTTGCCAGGATCCCAAAGCTGTTGTGTTCAAACAATGCCACAGTTTGAGTGGAAATGTGAAGATTAAATCCAAACCCTACATGTCAGCTTTTTTTTTTTTTTTTTTTTTTTTTTTTTTTTTTTTTTTTTTTTTTTTTTTTTTTTTTTTTTTTATTTTNGTTGCAGGGATTTTTATTGCCTAACAGCTTGTGATAGTCTCCTGTTTCTCTAGCATGAATTATAAACCGATGCACCTAGCAAGGATCCGTGGAATGTTGGTACCTAATTCAGTTAGGCTCTTCTGAAGAATAATTTCAAAGGAACAAAAGAGGGAAGGTTCACAGGATGATGGATGGTTGCAGAATCTCCCAGTTGCACATCAGGGTGGTGTGGCACAAGATGGAAGGTACATAAATACGGAACATAATTTGGCCACACTCACGGACAAAATGATGCCAGTTCTAAGAAGACAAGTGGACGTAACTTGAAATTCAGACAGGAATTCAAAGATGTGATTGAGGAATACCCTGAGGAGAGAGCAGAAGCAACACTGGCACACAACTCCTCAGTAAGAAGGTGGCCTTGAGAACAAAAGATGGAAAGGGATATCCATGGGACAACTCTAGCCACGGGCAGGAGAGAGGATGAAATTAGCCAGTGTGGGAGAGATGAGGCTGAGCAACAAATTTATTCAACTGGAGAAGGAAGACAATTCAGAGGCAAAGAAGAAAGGAAGGGAAACTACCCCCCAAAGACCAAATGACAAGACAGTGGAGACAGCCAGGACTGAGACTCCACAGGAGAGAATGGAGGGGGAAATAAAAGACAGACTGGTCTTCCCAAAGAAGGAGAAGAGATCCCACCACACCAGTGGTGTCCATGGACAGCAGACAGGTTTCTTGGTGGTTTGGAACATAGGAGGAACGATGTGGAACCAAAAAGCAGAGAGATGCCTTGTTCTTCCATGAGTAGGAATGTTAGATGTGAACCGAGGGCAAAGAAAATGAGGAAAACTTGTGGAATTAAGAATTGTCTTCTATGCAGGACAAATGGTACTGTGGAAACAGGTGAAGAACAACCCCAACAGAGAGAGGACAATGATTTAAGTTACAGATGCTCTGGGTTTAGGTTTGGGTTTTTTTCCACACAACTCTTCCAGTCCCAATGGAAAATGATAAGCTAATAAAAAAGTTATATTTTCTCAGAACTAGCCCTGTGAAGGAAGCTGCTGAGAGGAAAGCAGCTAAAGCAGATTCCTCTGAGGGCAGGCTCCATTTGGCTACTTCTGATACTTGCCTTCCAGAGCTGAAAATTGCAGTGAGTAAAGCCAGCTTTCAAATGTGAAATAGTAAGAAAAAGGCACAAGAGCCCTGTCTGGTTTTCATGTTGGGTTTTAGCAGATGGGTAAAGGAATATTTTGGTGGTGAATATAGGGACACTGGACCCCAAAAGAATAAAGGAATACTGGCAACAAAGTATTCATTCTGTGCTGGTCCCAATACATGAGGATGTTTTGTTTTTTTTCCTAAAGGTTTTGGAATTGCCATTCACTTTATAATTGCAGATTTGCTGTGTGATGCCATCGACAGCGAGCACAGAAGGAGTTCAGCTGTGTGATAACATCTAAGCTTTGTATACAATGTAAGTGTTCTGGTCTCTATCTGTTCTTTAAAAATTAAGAGGCCACCTAAGTTTTGAAACAGTCATGCTGTCAGTGCTGACAGGAGATGTAGTCAGTGAAAGCACTTTACCAAGTGGTGAGAAAGAAGGTACAAAAGGGCAAAGGGGAATCATTGAGTTCAAGATTGCCTATTTGCTTTAGAAACGGCTGTTTGTAACAATCTCCTGGTCTGAGTCTTGCCGAGTCATCCCACCAGGCTGCAGACTTGGCTTGGCTTAAGCCATTTCAGTAATAAATCTCCATTACCTTGGCTTGCTTTGACTTAACCAAGCTGTAGATAAAAGCAGCTCAGTAAGCAGACAGGAGATAGAAGATCATATATTGCTGCAAAGTTTAGGTGATGGTAACTTCCAAAACAGGGATGGTGCTGATGACCACGAGGGAGCACCAGCTGCTCTCTTTGTTACTTCTGAAGCCAGCAGGAATGTTTGTCCATGGAGTTGTCCGTGGACAAAGCATGCTGAGTATGTTTCTCATCTACCCAAGATTAAATCACCAGCAGCCAAAACAACAGTCACTGAAGAGTGGAGAGCTCAGAAGTTTTGAATGTGGAGACAGGGTCTTCTCAAAGTCAAATTTTATCTTCATGGTCATCTTAAGGATTTGCATCTGAGTGATGTCACTGGGGGGAGTCCTGGGGAAGAAGAGTGGGCAGGGAAAATATTCTTGGCTCACAACTTACATAGTCCTCTCAGTCTGCCATTAGAAGGAAGCTTAGATCTTATAGGCACAGGACAATGGCAATGCTGGGGTAAGAAAGCACTGAGTGAGAGCTCTGAAACATCCACCTGAGAGAAATGGTGCAATGAAATGAAAGCAAATTGTAATGGGTCTGTTAGCCATAAAAAGAGGAGCAAAAATTTGAGTCATGATTAATGAAGTTTACTGCCTATTGCAGCAACAAAATACAGTCAAAGATTCGACTGTGAATGTGCCCTGAGGAGCTCAGCATGGTGGCAGAGGTGTGATGAAACAGAACCTGCAGCGCTGAGATGTACACAGCAAATGGATGAGAAGCCAGGAAAAATAAAAGGCCATTTTGGAAAGACTTAAAATAATTGAGGGGATAGCCTGGATCCAAACACCCTAAAACTCCTTGGCACAGGGGAACTGAAGACCTAGAGGAGCACTACAGAGCTTGCTTAGGCAACGCACAATGGAAATTTGCCCATGGAAGAGAAGTTGTAGGGTGTGTCACAATCAGTCAGCAAAGGATTAGTTAACACACCCCGGGGAACAAGGCAGGGATAAAGTGATGCTAGGTGTACAGGGCTGGATTTGAGGTCCCACAAGGCCCTGTCCAGCTTAATCATCTACGATTCCATGGAGACAGCAATGAAAGACCTGCATTGTCTCCCTGAGAACTAATTTCGCTAGGTATGGGCTTAGGTCACGTATTACAAATAAGTCTCTTTTATGTAGGATTCTAGTTGGGAGTTTGCAGTGATTGATGGGTTCATTAAAACGTCATCACTGCAAGGGACAAGAATTTTCTGTTTAAAAATAAATAAATGACGACAGAAACAGCAAAAGGGCCTTCTGCTTTTTTTCTGATCCTCCCTGCAGCTTAACATGCTTCAGGAGACCACTTGGTGGGGGAGAGAGGAGACAGGATAAGAAAGGATTAGCAAGGGGTATCAGCATTTCACTTAGATCTTTGGCTACCTGGTCATTCTTGAATCCTACCTCCCAGTATCTTTCTCTTTGTTTCTTTGAATGTCACACAAGCATCATTTTGGTGCCTAATAATCCGTATACTCCGATCTCCCGTTTGGTCTGGAAAAGGCACTTGGCCAAATTCTCACATGCCTATAACTGAACTTTATTGTACAGATGTGAACAGAGTTGCACTTGAAGATCCAGCCCACTGGATTACTGCTTGTGCAGCTGTGCTGTCTTTTTAAAGCCAAATTAGTCTGTACAGAAAGATTTTCTCCACAGAATCTGGCTGTCATCCTTGTGAAAGTATGTTATATCTTCAAGTAGATCCCATGGGCCAAATGAATTGTACTGCTCTACTGATGTCAGTCGTGTTACCCCAAGTGTGAATTTGGCCCCATTGTTCTAAGGCTAATAGAGATTTTTATTTTGGGGGATTTTTTTTTAATGAAAGTGGATCATAAAATATTCTCAGATTTTCATCTGGTTTTGCTTATAATAATTATCCTTTCCCGGAGCTGAGTAGTAAAGAAAATATTCATATTCTCCAATGTCTGGTATAAATTGCAGAGCTTGTTTGCTGCAGCCCAGGACGTGGGCTAAGGACAGAAATTGATGCATTTGCCCGTGTCTCTACGGACATGGCAAAGCCTCCTAAAGTTCTCTGGCCTATGTCAATGAAACACATTGATTTGCAGTGGCTTTTTGTACTTTAGAAGAAACTCTTCTGGCAGCAAATGCATCAAGATAGCATTAAATTCCACCCCTTGTTGTTAATGGAGATAAAAGACATGTTCTTTTTAACCAGTTTCCATCTTTTTGAAATAATATCTGTATGGCTGACAAAATTAATACTGAGGGAGAGAGCCAGCATATTTTTGCTGACAGCTTGCACCCAATTAGGCCAGAGAAGATGTGGGGGGCGATTACAGTAAAATTAGCTGAACCAGGCAGTTGTTACAGTAGGTGATTCCTACTCCTGATCTAATAACATACCTGAGGGGAGGTGCAGTTGGGATGCCACTGCTGTCATTTTGGAGAGAGAGGCTGGCTATCCCTGCCTGGCCACTGTTGGATGGCACTTGCTGTGTGTCACACCTGGTGTTCCCAAATCCGCGTTGTGTGGAAAAGCCAAGAACCGGAGTGGTCTGGTTGAATTATTGCATCACTGCTCAGTCCAGTTCTGAGGGACACCAATGAAAAAGTTTAACCTGATATGGGATGTGTCCTGAAATGTCATATAAGGATTAGAAAGAACTTTCTTGTAGCAGATTTTCTGAGAGAAAGAGTCTCAGTCTGTACTTAGAATGAGACACTGAATAAAACAGTGAACTCTACCCAGCTGAGGCCTGCTTGGCTGAGCCTTGGCCTTGAAGGCCCTGAGGCCTTGAAGCCTGTTGCGCAGGTGAAATTAATTGTGGCGCAAAAGAAATTAGATGTTAAGGTAGTAATGTTAGATACTGGGTTTTCTAAAGGTCACTGAGAGCAATTAGTAGTGGGCACGGTTAGCCACCTTAAAAGTAAAATTAAACAGTGTTTGTTTGCATATACTTTCTATACTGTATTCCAATAGAAGTGTCGCTCCAATTATAAACTATATAGAACTGTATATAACCTGCCATCTTAAGCTGAATAAAGGGATAATGTGTGATTAACCATATTAGTCGGATCATATGTTGCTCTGGCTCAACCTCTCTTTATCTCAGGGCCTCCCTGCAACACTTTCTAAAGTATAAATTTATTTATAGCAAACCTTAACAGCTGGAGCTCTCCATCCCTCTCTAAAGCACTGGGAGGCCTCACAAACTCTTGTTGACCAAACCTTTTGGTCAGTTTGATATTGCCATGGATAATCACTGAACAGGAGTGCCCCTGATTTACAGAAAGGCGTCAGTCAGAGACCTTGACCTCCTGAACAAATCTTAAAAGAAATAGGTGTGAAAATGAGGCACGTGGAGCTGGTACTGCCTCTCCAGTTTAGGAATCTGTCTCTGTAGGTGCATTTGAAGCTTCATGTGGGGCAACTAGCCTTCAGAGTTCACAAGAGCTGCAAGGAACTTCTGACCCATCAAAAGGAGCTCTTTCTCTCTGAGCTCAGCTTCCTTTTACCCTAACACAATCCTGCAGGGTATCTGGCCCTCTGGATGTTTAATGAAGAATCAAGACCAGTTCTACATCAGTGGTGTGGAGAGTGGGAGTTATTCTTGAAGGAGGATTGCTGATATTGGATCAGCCCTAAAAGTAGCGGTGAAAGCTCTTCTGTGATTATGCAATTTTCTTTTCTTTCTGTTGTGAGTAGTGGTGGAAGAAAATGCACAGAGATTGACCCTGTGCCCATGTAAACAGTGTATCTGTGAAAACCATACTTCTCGACAAAAGGAAAATAACATCCTGAGATAGGAGGTACCCTAACAAAAAGGAAACAAAAAAAGAGGGATCTCTAACTCCTAGTGAAGTATTTATTCTTTTCTTCCCCCCACCACAAGAATGAGCTAAAGCAGCTGAATCTATGTGTTTTGTAAAAGTCTATGGGGAGTCTTTAAAGATGGATCATTAGCCAAAAAGCTTTCTCTTGCTGGATTTGTCCTAATTTGATATAAATGTTTAATACCCTTTTCCCTTCACGATTTAGGATTTTATTTCAGATGATTTTAGTGTCAAAGACAGACTCGATTTTCAGTAGCATAAATTTCACTCTGGTGTTTATGGGAGAGATGTCAGCTGGACATAGCTGCATGTACTGCAGGCCATGCTTCATGCTGTTCTTCAGAGCTCTGTCTACTGACTGCTGCTCCTCACTGCCTAGGAACTCACTTTTTTTGCTGTTTATCTGTCAGGCCTTCAGGACCACTCTGTCACTTCAGTGCCACTCTACTGTCCCATTAAAATGGTTCCATGTGTGCACAGCCTAAAATACACAAGTGCAAAACGGGAGACCATTCATTTTCTGTGGTAAAATAATTTTAAAGGCTAGCCTTTAAAATTAGGGTGACAGAAAGTTAGAAAAGCATGTCTGCTGTCAAAGACTTCTTCCCAGTGATGTCTCCATGCTGTGGTGTTCTCCTAAAGGGTGGATCATTGTCTCCAGTTTTAACAGGTGATGCCCTGGTGGCCTTAAAAATGGTTGAAACTGGAGCAAAGCTTTCCTAATGAAACTCAAAACCAGGTAAAATTGCCTGCGTTAGGAGCTCTCATAAAATCCTGCAATTCAGGTCTGTTGTGCTGCTGTTCACAAGCTGGGGCATAGTTCAGTGGGAATGCAGGAAATTTACTGTAACAGGTGGAAACCAGGCAGGGCTTGGCAGTCCAGCCACATCACACTGCTGCTGAGGTCAGCCCCACTGAGCAATCTGCCTTTGGAGACTTTAGATGGACTTAAATTGCAGAAACCCAGTGTACCTTTAAGGAAGCTGAGTACATCAGAGTCAAAACCAGAACAGATTATTAATCCACAGAAACAAATATTATCCATTTCCGTCCTGACCTGGCTGAAGCCAAGTGTTACAACATTTGTGTCCGAGCCTCAAGTATGAGATTTTTGTCTCCTGTTTATAGCACACTCTACTTTATATCAACATCTCTTGGGAACCCTCTTACCTCATAAGGTACCAGGGAAATTCCAGAGAACTGGAGCTGACCAAATGCTTCACTATTTCAGAAGGATGAAGGAGGTGACTCCCTTCTCCCAGGACCCCCAAGGAAATACAGGCCAGTGAACCTGATGTCAGTTCTGACAACTGCAAGAAATCAGGTGCACAAAGGAGCTAACATCAAGTTCAGGAAATGGTGACATTAATGACACCAGCCAGTATAGTTTTGATCATAAAAATGGTGGTACAAAATAATTTTTACATGTCGCCACCCAAGATGCAGCACATATTAAGTGAATAAATTGTTATAATAGAAAGGTATCAGGAGGGCACTTTCATCAAGGTCCTGCAATGATTTGTTCTTGCCCCCAGGCCATTCGTTATTGTTATCAAGGGTTTGGAAGGAAAAAAAAAATAAATCAGCTGCTGGAAAAGTTACAGATATGCCACAGTGGTAAATAAACAGGACGGGTCAAGTCTGGGAGGCAAACTGCAACACTTGGCAAAGTGGACTCCTCTGAACATGTGTTTTAAAGCAGCAAAATGCAAGGTCATCCATCTGAGAACAAAGTGCAGATGACAGTTTACATCCTGGAAGCAGTGACTGTGACAGCCTTGGCCCAGACACAGGCTGTGGGCTTTGTCAATGCATGCACAAGAACAGATTAAATCCAATCTCAGACCTCCTAAAATCTGTGTTAAATCTCTATAATCAGTTGTTCTCATTAGCCAGACCACTCTGTTCTCAGCCACTGTGTAACCTTCAGTGAAAATTTATTTGCCTGCTAAGGACAATTTTTCCCCATTTTCCCACAAGTTGGAAAAAGACAGAAGTATCTGATTTTGAACTCGAAACTTAGTTGTTCCTTCTCCCTCTGAAATGCCTTATCATCTGTAATGAATATCCTGAAGGTTGCCAGTTATCACACCAACTACCTGACAAGAAGCCAAGTTTTTAGGGCGGCTCTGCCAATTTTAAGGCAAGAAACAAAGCCCTGTGGAAATCAGAGTCAAAACATCACTAAAGATCTGATGGATAAACAGTGATGTTTGATTGGAAAAGGTCAGTCTTGCATTCTTGAAGCTCATAAACCCTTCAAAGCTGAGCAGTTCATATTGTTCTTCCTTTTAGGTAAGAAAGTATTTCTCAGGTTTTCAAATGGTAAAAGATGCCAGCATTAAGTTATCTGTGCAAACTAAAGTAATTTTCCTTGTGAAAGAGGATTAGGCTGGCTTCTCATCACATGACTGTTCTTGATTTTTCCACAGGTGCCCTACCTTAATGATTTGCCATTTTCATTACTAAATAATACAGGCTCCCAAGTTCTCTGTGATGTCTGAAAATGCAACACAATCTGTAAATCACTGGGGTGCTCTTGGAAAACATCCCACTGAGCCATCACTGAGCAGGTGAACTTCCAAAAACCAACATCAGCCAGCCCCCACAGGTGGGGATATACGACAGGCGGGGGATCAGAGAGATTTCCTTACCCTCTTGGACTTCTTCAGAAGCGCATTAACCACAGGAGAAGCTGCCACACTGCACTGGTGACAATCCAGGCACTTCTCTGGAGGTTCTAGCTTGTTGGTACAAGTACTTTTAAGATGTGTTGTTAAGCTCTAGGAAGGGGTAGTGCACACTTATACATGTGCCCATATTCCTCTCCCTAAGAACACTCCAAGATTGTTTTTATCCAAATGTTTGTGTGATTGAGGGTAACGGAGACACCCACCTCCCGTACCCAGAGCAGGGCTGCAGCCTTTGCATTAATCACTGGAAGTGTCATGTTTTCCTCTCTGGACAAGGCTTGTGGCTGGTAATTCAGAGCCTTTGCCAGCTCATCCTTTTTAGAAGATCCATGTCTTTCCAGCACTGGTGAATAGCATCCCTTTTCTGAGCTTTTTGGTGAAGCTGGGTTCCCTCTGTAGTCCTAATGCTGCACCTTTCTTTGCTTTCTGTGAGCTACAGCCTGTCCTTCCTTCTGGCCTGATCAGCACAAGTCAGCTCAGAGCTGAATCAAAGCACAGCTTTTTTACTGAAGGGACTCCCAAGTTCAGCCAGACCTCTCCCAGCTCCCGTGTGTGGCAGCAAAAGCAAGGACAGAGGCACAAGCTGGCAGGGCAGGACTGGTTCAAGGTACACCAGGGGAAATATAGGCTGGATTTCAGGGAAAAGTTCTTTACAGAAAAAAGGGTAATAACGTATTGGAATGGTCTACCCGGGGAGGTGGTGGATTCACCATCTCTGTGTTCCAAAAAAGACTGTGTGTGGCACTTGGGGCCGTGGTTTAGTTGAGGTTAGGGTTGGGTTGGACTTGATGATCTTGGAGGTCTCTTCCAACCTAATCATTCTGATCCTGATCCTGATCTTGATCCTGGTTCTAATTCTGATTCTGACTCTGATTCTGATTCTGATTCGGATTCGGATTCTGACTGACTCTGACTCTGATTAGGTAGCTCAGCACCAGAGCACAGTGCTTACCCTGTGTGATGGTGACATGTCCCTTTTTGCCTGGTTGGTTGTTTTTCTTTCTGTCTCGGTGTGTTTGGGTCGATGTTAGGGGCTCTGTCAGGAGGGGCCATGTCACAGAGCCTGACCGCTCCTGTCTGTTCCTTGTTCTTCCAGTTGCCTTCTGGGAGGGCCAAGGTACCCTCTGCTAAGATTCTTGGAAGTGAATGGGGTTTTTAAATCAAAATGGCTCAATGTGTCCATTCCTCAAGCAAGTGGATTTGGCTTTCTGACAGAAGATTGTGATTGTGAGAGCCCTCCCTGTATGGATTTTTTTTTTCTTTTACCGTCTTCCAAGCAGATTTGCCCTGCTATGACTCTTGTCTTGCAAAGGCAGGAAGGCTCCTGGATTTCCTGTCTTTACCCAATGAACATCACTTAGCATCCAGCCAGAAGGCTTGGTCAGGATGAAAACAATACTGAATTTTTCAGGTCTCATTTATTTAAGAGAGTGAAACGTCTTTCTTCTCAAAGTGCTTCTCTTTAGCTTTCATTTCCTGTGCACAGAGTAGCTTTGTCTTGAGTACAATAATTAAGTTGTTGACCTTCCTCAGAGGTCAAACATAGCTTCCCTTTAGAGAAAGACAAAAACAAGCAATAATTGATACTTTGACTGGTTTAAGATATTTGCTCTGCATATCCGTGATGTTGCTGTAACTTCTGCTGGATATTTTTCTTGAGATAATTCAGGGTGACACGCTGTTGGTCCATTTATTTTGGTAGGAACGTAATATTTACTGGAGTTGCATTTTCCCCATTCTTTAGGAGAAAAAAACATTCTATTGTAACTTCATCAAAGAGCACGAGGTAGCATGCATATGGTCTAATGAGAATGTTTCGTGGTATTTTAAAATGGCATTTTTACTCTATATTAGTGATTTTTTTTTTCTCTAATCATCTGAGAATGTTTTTTCAAGATCAAGAATAGGAACAGAGAAGCCCAGAGATTTTCATGAATTATACAGGGCAAATTGCTATTCTTTTCAAGCTGCCATTTTTTTTTTAATGTCAACATTCACTTTCTCCTCCTGTTAAACACATTTCTAATTTTTATGGTTTTCTTTAATTCTTGTTTACTTGTTTTTAAATATGACTGCCAGTTTATATTAATGTTCCTAATCCATTCCATGTGGGATATGAGGTGATGCTAGCAGTTCAATTCCCAGGAGCTGTGTCTGTGTGCCTCAGTGAGGCACTGGCATCATCTGATCAGTCTGAATAAGTATTAGCAGCAAGTTTGACTTCTTTTTTTATGGAAATGTGAGATCTCGTTCATGGCATGGAAACTGGGGGGTTGGATTACGCTTTACAAACTGGGCAAGAAATAGAAATGACGGCAGGTGGGAGAAATCTGTGAATTCCAGTGATAGGAGGCTCTGCTGTTCATTTGTGCAAATGGCAATAGATGCTGGAATTGTACAGCGTGTGGGAGGAAGGAAAAGCAAACAGGAATCCACCCCAGCTATTGGAACAGGATGGGGCAGCCTTCACACTTTTGAATTATGAAACCTTCTCTTCTAAACCCTCATATTCCCTCTACCTTTCTTATTCCTTCCAGAAGCTTTTTTTTTTTTTTGGACTTTTTAGATTTCCTTTCCTGGAGAAGGCAGTAGAATGAAGTCTGAAAGGGCAAGGTGTAGAGCCATAAAGAAGCCCAAACGTACATGTGCTCTTGGAAGAAAGAGAACTAACTCCCATCACAGCTGAGACCGAAGTTTGCTCCATTTCTTGCTGTTGTTCCTCTTCATAGCTATCAATACATGAGCCATCCCCTCCTCACTCACCAAAACCCTTAAATTCATCACACTGTCCCATCATGGTAAATTAAAGTGAAATATCCCTTAATGACGGGGGGGTTAAATGGAAAAACTCGGGCCTAAACAAAGTATCTTTTTACTTTGTTTTGTTTCTGAAGCAAAAGAGCAAGGCTGGTATCTAATTTTGGACCCCAGGGAAATGCCTGGATACTGAAGTGGTCAGCACCACGTACAAACTCAGTGAGAGCCTGATATTCCCCACTGCCAGCAGCCCCTCAGGCTTGTGTGGGCACCCCTCAAAACCCCTAAGTAGAAGCTATGCTTGCAGCTCCTTCAGCCATTTTAGGGCTTTGTAGGTAAATGTGGTCCAGCAGCATCAAAAGGCAGTTCTGTTTCTAATAAAGATTAAAAAATATTTTTGAATGACCCTCCTTGTTCCTTACTATTATACGGTATTAAAATATAAGAGCGCAGCCAAGGAGAATAGAAAACAAAGAGAAAAGCCTTTTAAAAAAAAAATTCCACATTTTTATATCCTTTCCCTACTAACCCACCACAGAATTCAAGGGTGGGGGATTCGAGGGCTGAAAGAATCTTCATATGGTGCCAAAAATTCCCCACAGATCTCTCTGGTCCCTCAGCATTTGGCTATTTAAAGCAAACACATTGTGTTTTAGATGCTAGTTTAGATCCATTTTCCATATGAGGAGGTGGGATGTAATTAATTAGCTGTTCTTTTGATTTCTAAGTATCACATGTACATTTCATAAGGGCATGTACTTTTGACAGAGGCTGGAAAAAGGAAATAAAATACAAGTTGCACCAGTTAAGTCTTCTGGGTACAAATGATGGATCAGCAGGGGATTGTCATGTGTATTTTATTGCTACCAATGCTGATTGAGTCACATGAGTGTTAATACAAACCTAGGGGAAAAAAAAATCTGGATGAAATCACAGTAACAGAGTTTAAAGTGTTTATTTTAGTCATAATTGCACTGTTTTTACATAATGTCTTTGATCTGTAGGTTGAAAAGAGGCAAAGCCAGTAGTCCACAGTAGAAGTAACCAAAGATAAACTTCTCTGTGCAGTTTAAGAAAATGAAGTGTACAGTCAGAGATACACACACGAACATATAGAGCAGGGAGGTGAAACCCAGGCTTCAGCATGCCAAAAACTACAATTCATTGCCATCTCAGCTAACGGAGTCTCTTTTCTGGATTTCTGCATGTATTTCAACCTTTATGTGGATCATGTACCAGAGGAAATCACACGTAAGAAAGCAGTCACAAAAAAAGGAGGGAGAAACCTTTACATCTCTCATCCAATGTGACAAAAATAAATAATAAATCTGCAAAACTGGAACAGTCAGCCAACTCCTCCAGACCCTTCATCAGGACAGAGATCCAGCTGCTCTTGCTCCATGACGCTGTTGGCCACAGATGGTTTTGGAGACCCCTCAGAGGGTCACCTCCAGACTGGGAGCCAAACTCACCATGACAATTTGATGTCTATGGTGACTTAACCAAAATGCCTCTTTCTTGAAGAAGCAGCCAAGTCCTCTGTGTCTGCTCTTGTACCGGGACTGGATTTGCTCATCAGCCTTCAGACCCAGGGAGCTGCAGCACCAAAGCAACCGGCCTGTGACCTCTTGGGTCAGGGGATGAACCAGAATAAACAAGCCCCGTAGTCCCATTTATCTCTCCCTATTTTTTGCCTCTTTATTTTGTTTTCTAAAGCTAAGGAGCATCCCCTGACTGAAATGCTCGAGGACTGAGGGCATAATGATACTCTTTAATTGCACAAGTCCTTTGTCATCTTTATCTCTGCCCAGAGCAGAGGAGGTTTGTAGAGGAGCCATGGCCTTTATGTGAGGTCTGCTGATAGAGCTGGGAAAACAGACCCTGTTGCACAAATGTTTTCTCTTGGAGGTGCTTCTCTTCTGCTGTGGAAGACCAAATGTCTTTAAGGCATTCAGTGGGTCCCTCCCTGTATATTTGGTGAAAATGTCCGGGCATTATTTTGTGACTGCTCTTTTCTTCACTCTTCTGCTTGCGTGCAGTTTTCCAAAACGATGCCTGGAGGTTTTCATGCCTGGTTCTCCCAAAGCCTCTGTAAGAGCAGAGGAAAAGGCAGGTTCCTTTGTGGGGCGTTTCAGAGCCAGAGCCCACCACAGCTGCACCAAAATGCTGAGCCATTCCCCTCTTGCTGAGCTCCAGGGGGACCCAGGGAGGCTGAGAGAGGCCCACTCCAACCCCCCCCCATCAGCCCACTGTCCCATGCACTGCTGGTCTGTGAATGGACGTAATTGCAAAAGTGAATCACACTTTAATGACAAATGCTTCAAAAACAAAGCCATAAAATTCTTGACTCAGTTATTAACTTTAAATGAATTGTTTAGGTTGTTTCCTTCCACACACCCCACCCCCCATTAACTTATTCTTGAGGGGAATGTATTTATGGAGCCATGTGCTTCTCACATGGTTGAGGCTAAAAATAGCTTTAGAAACTCATTCCAGCTAAAACTTAATTTAAAATCCAGTTTGTCAGCCTAGCACATTGGTCTTTTAGCCTGTTTTTTTTTTATTTGTAATGATAGCCTTGACCAGTCTTTCGAGGGCTGATTATTTCCGGACTTCCTATACTGTTCCTCTATTTAATAATATATAAATAAACACATTCCTGAGCTCAAGGAAACCCCCAAATTACATACAAAATTTATTTTCTCTCTATGGCCTGGACTTCCACTTGGGCAAAAAGCAAACTTACTCATAAACACACACAAGCAGGAGAGACAGGCAGCACCAGCCCAGGTTTCTGGCTTGGTTTGGGTTTTTTGGGGGGAGAGAGAGGCTTATCAATCATTGCAAGTATATTGTCTAAGTACTGAATTGTTATTCCCCCTTTTTTTTTTGTTTGGGTGTTTTTTGTTTGTTTGGTTTTTTTGTTTTTTGTTTTTTGGGGGTTTTTTTGTTTGTTTGTTTGGGTTTTTTTGTGGGGTTTTTTTTTGTAAGTGATCAGCAAATCAGATGCTTCAAAATGTCTGAACCCTCGTGGGTCAAGTCCTTCTGCTGTTTATTTCAGTATGAGTTTTGCCACTCATTTTAAAGCAGAGACTGCAGCCCATAATAGACAATTACGCAATTCCTGGATGAAAGGGATGTTTTCTCCTTGCCCCAGATAATTAAGCCCAATGCAGAATCTTTCAATTCTCATCACTAGTTGTTTTTTGGTGTTTTTTTTTAATTGGTCTTGAGATGACCGTGTCCTGAGCTCCAAGGGTTGAAATCCTTTAGAAAGGAGATTTTCAGCCTGCAGTTTATGAATCTTTGGGGCAGCAACAGGCAGCTGAAGGAAGCAAAAGTAATGTCAGTAGGCTCAGGAACTGCGCAGGGATCCATGTGAAACAAATGCAACATTCCACATTAAAAACCAGATGGAACACCACTGATTTTACTAATATTATCCTATACAGGGGAGGGATTTTGGTCACATAATGCTTAGATTTGCAGAGAAATTTTTTGTTCTTCTGGTTTCAACACTTTTCTGTCTGATTCCCACTGCTCATTTCTACAGTGTGAGGCATTATTTATTTAAAAGCATGGTCCTTTTTGCTTCCAGAATTCATGTCAATTAATGATGCTGCATTCTCTCTGTCCAATAGGACGGAAGAGGTAATTTCCCTTTGTGAAAACCAGTTTCTGTTTTACCAGATCTTTTTCAATCCATTTGTATATCTGTTCCTTTCCTTCCTTTTGGTCTAGGTCCCTCCTCACACGTTTGTTTCAGCTTTGTTTAGCTTTATCAGTTTGGGGTTACCTGCTAAATTTAGCAATCACTTCTTAGGTTTATATATACATATATATGTGTGTGTGTGTGAATTTTTCTAATTAGTCTGCTTTTTTTAAAGTTTACTGTTCAAATCATTTTTACTCAGTGGCAGAATTTTGCCCTTTCAGCCCTGATTGTTTGTTTCATGCCATCAGCTCTGGCAGGAATCTCTGCAAGGCCAGGTAAGCATTGTCTGGTATTTTGCTGAAACAATCGAAGAACGTCCACGGACTGGAGAGGCATCAAATCTCTTTTCAGGTTATTCTTGCAAGTCCTTTATTTCTTTAAGGATTGTAGCAACTATTTGGCTTGATACTGGTTTCTACAATAATTAGATGCCGTTGCAGATACAACCACTGCTCTACTCAAACCAGAATTGTTTGTAGCCCCACTGCTTCCCAGAGGATTGCCATGTGTTCACTAGAGACAGAATTAAAGCTGCTGTACTTAACTCATTTATAAAGATACTGTAGGTTCGATAACCACAAGAAGGAGACAAACCAGAGCAATTTAAACATTTACAGATTAATTTTTTCCCCCGAGATGGTGTCCAGTTATAATCAGTTTTTCAGGCAGTCATATAACATAGGTGAGCTTGCTTGGGATTCTTGGGGCAAGCTGCAGGCTCAGCACCTTTAACCACTGCTATTTTCCTTTGTGAATCTGCAATCAGCAGCTTGAATTTCACACACATCCAATTGATCTCTTCACATCTAATGTCTCTAATTGCATTATTAGGCAGGAATGACCACGCCTTCCAGCACTTTTATACCCTGTATTTGGTTTACAGATTCATTCTCTGTCTATTTCAGTCGGGGGGTATGGGGTTTTTTTTAGTTGAAACTGTTAAATTAGTGAAAACTCTAACGAAATTGAGGTTAACAGCAAAAGGTGCTTTATCCTGGTATCGATTATTCCTGCAGATTGGAAAACACTTTGTTTGTATCATCTCTACCCCAGTCATACCAGTTTCAAACTAGAAGAATTAAACTGAGGTAAAACCACTGTGTCCTTCAGCTTCGAAAAGCAAAAGTTAAAAAGGCAGAAATCAGATTTCAAGCATGTGAGTAAATGCATGCTAAAACATAGCATTTAACATGAAATTATTTCTTAATGGCATTTTAATGTGGTTGGAAGGGGCACGACACTCGCTACAAAAGGCAGGAAATTCAGAGTTAGCGCCTGTGCACCATCACCTCCTGTGTGCTGGAATTACTGCTCTGTGACACCTTTGGGGTTTGGCTGCTTCTCCATCGCCTACACAGTCCAGTTTCTGCAGCCTCCTCTGTCAGGGGTGGCCTCCAGACCCTGGGTGCCATGCAGCAGCAAATGCCACCAGGGGTGACACTCCCAAATGCAGCTTTCTGGACTCTTGCTTGAAGCTGGAGTGCTCAGAGCTGAGGAGCTGGGAGTTAAAATCTGCAGCTAGCAGTGTTTGCCTTCTGCTTTGGAGCCCCTTTGCCTTCATTATTTCCTCTCTACGTGTCATCATTAGCAATGCCAGCTTAAAACATATCCCGCTAATTCAGTACACTTAAGTAGCTCGAAGTTTGAAGGCTTTAAGGGGGAAAAAAAAAGCAATTGTGAGGTTCAGGGTGAGAGCAGAACAGCAGATAACAGCCCAGGCTCTAACTCCCACAGCCTCCCCAGCGATTAAATACACAGCCAAAAGCTGAAGTGTGGCCCAAACTCGGCGCAGCTCCAGGGGATTAGAGGCAGGTAGGAATGTGAGGACAAACTCTGGCTCGCTGCTTGGCAAGGGACAGGGATTTGGAAACCCAGGCCACCGCCACACGCACGAAAATCAAAGGACAGCAAGCAGGAGACAAAGCTCTGTTCTCTTTGAAACAAAATGTTCATGGCAGGGAATTTTTTTTTTTCTCTTGCTTTGGGCAGGAAGAATTGTTCAGGGCTTCCCCAAGCCCAGGGACCAAAACAGAAAGTGCAACAATGGGCACGTGTTTAGGGGAGCTCAGCAAACACAACTCCTGCACACAAACTGTTAAACATAATCAGGATTTGGAGTTTTGGCTTTGGCATCTTCTTATGCCCTTTAATGAAACTACTGGCAATGAGGTAGTCATTTTTTTTTCCCCTTTGGTTTGAATTTCTAAAAAGCATAATTTCAGCAATTTTTCTCTGTTCTTACACACACACACAAATTGCTTTAGACAGGAAGAAATTGCTTTAGACAGGAAGAATTTTCTAAATTGAGTTAGACTTGAATCAAATAATTGAAAACCTATTTTGAAAAAGCACTGTGGTACTTTGCATTCTTAAAAAAAATTCTTGTATTCCCAATTGTTTTTCAGTAAACTTTCATCGGTCTGTTTAAAGTTCTGCAAGTGTGACTATTCAAATTTCAAACATCTGGCTTCAAAATCGAGTATTTCAGAAGTACCATATCCCCCCTTACTGCAGAATTGTCAGTAAAACTTCGGCAAAGACCAACTCTTTTCTTTGCCAAGGGGCTGGTTCTGCATTGTTCACTCAAATAGGGGGTTTTTTTCCCCATTGACTGGAATGGGAGCAGAATCCATCTTGAAACAGTAGCCCCCCTGGTTTAATCCATGACAAGAGACAAACAAATAGACCCTTTGAAATGAGTTTCATCTTTTGTGTCCCGTTTGTCCTCTGAAGCAGGTGTCAATTGGATCTTTTCCTGTCTGTCTGTGGTTGAAAAGCAACATGTTGTAGTTAAACCCACTTGTAAATCGTAGTATTTTACAGAAGAACTCCCCCGGGGATCTACTAAAAACCTACTTGAGTTTAAGAACCAGAAGTCAAAAAAGGGTTAATTTGCTTTCCCGGCCTCTTTCTCTCCCTTTCTCATTCTGTTTCAAGTGGTTTCTTGTTTAAAAAAGATCTCTCTACTTATATGTGTCATGCTGTATATGTCTCCATATACAGTAAAAAGATTCTTCATACACAGGGTCTGATCCTGCCTGCACCGAAGTTCATTTATTTGTAAATCACGGAAAAGAATTTCCTTTTATAGTGGGCCCAGCCACAAATTTCCTATTTTCTCGAGCCAACAATCTTATCAAGAACCTGCTTTGTGGATCTAGGGCTAGAAACTGCCTCAGATTTTTTAATCTTGTGAAAAGGTGACTCTGGAACTAAAACTGCAAGAAGCTGGCCCAACTGCCCTGCCAGCTGGGCAGACTGGTTGGCTATCCAGAAAAAAAGAACCACCAGCAGCAACAATAAACCCACAGATGTCACCTTTTGAAAGAATGACATTGTGTGTAAGAAAATGCACTGGAAATGTATGAAGTGTTACATGATATAACTGCACAAAAGGAGTGACTTTATAAAGGCTTGATCAGAGGGCCCTGTGCTATTTGCAGTGACGTGTGCCCCTTGTTTGTACCAGTCTATCTAAACCCTTCCACGAGGATTTGTGTAGCATTGCACCACCTCCTGAAGCCAATTCCAACTGCACAAGAGTGTTATTAATGAATAGAGAAGGAAAAACCCTTAGTTGCTCATTAGCAGCAAGTAACCCTCTCGGTCAGCAAGGTGGAGCTCCAGGTATTGCTTTTTCCATGCTGTTGTGCTTCACACTTGCTCTTGTCTTTGGGGTACTAGAGGAGTGAAAATCTCCTACAGACAGGCCAGCTGCCTCGAATAAACACCTACTTTGATGTGCAGTGATTTCCTCCCTTGCAGGTACCAGAGGGCTGCACATTCAAACCATTCTCCCTCCGTCTCTCTGAGTGCTGGGCATGGCTGTAAAGCCACCACAGCCGTGTACAGAGGAGCTCCCAGCCAGCCCAGACCAGTGTCTCCAGCCAACCACAGCACTCTTCCCAAAACTTCTGCTTCTGGCAGGACCAGGAGAGACGTTTGTGTGATTTCCCCAGTTCATGGTGAGTGTCTGTGATCCTTGCCTGCACCAAACAGGTTTCTGCAAAGGCTGTCTGGGCACCTTTCTGCAGCTTCTCTCCGTGCTCTGACCATCTCAGACTGTCACCACCTCACTGTGGACAGCAGGTGAAGCTGTTGGTATCCAAACTGCCCCTCAGAGCACCAGCAATGTGCACATTTGTTTACCAGACAGCACACTGGAAGTCAGGTAGCAGAGAACAGTTTTCTTAGAATTAAACACTTTACAAGAGGTCCCAGATTCTGTTTTCTTTCTCTGTTGCCTTATTTGACATAAAGTCATCCTCCTTTAAAGGCACATTCCCCAGTTATTCCTGCCCTCTCCTAGCTGGGACATTCCCCAGGGAGTCACTCGCTATTTGGTGTTGAGATAATTATTATTTTAGGTACAGAGGTATCGCAGACATGGGCACTGCTATGAGGAACCCTGCACTAAGGGACAACACAAAAACACCCTGCTGGAAGAAGCATCTAATCCAACTACCCATCCTTAGCCCAGCAGAAAAATAATTTGACAACTCAGCAACTTAACAAAAAGCATTAAACATATTTGCTGGTTAAAATGATTTCTTCACCTGCTGTAGTAACTCTGAGCCTATCCTTGCAGTTTCCTTACAGCCAAACGCCTTTGCTGAGCAGGTTGTCACAATCCTTGCAGAACAAAGATTTCCTTCCCATAAGAGCTTTTTCCCTGCATTTCAGAAAAATGTATGTTTTAAAAGACTGGTCACAGATCATTCAGATGTCTCTGCAGGGAATACAGCACTTGTCATCAGGCTCAGATTTGGGGCCAACAGCTCTCAGAGAAAGGCAAATGGCAGGTGAAGAGCCTGCCCTCACCCTCCATATTTCTGCCATCTTTATTGAACAAACTCCTTCTCTAGTGACAGGATTGTGGCATTTTTCCTCCTATGTCAGCTTGTGCTATGCAGTGCTTACCTGGAAACTTTTGCCTTTTAGAAGAGAATGTTTATCATTAGTGCTATTTGATTCCTAAAGCACTGGCTCAAAACTGGGCTGAGAAACTTCAGTGCAAATTCAGCACTTCGGTATTTAATTACTGGAGTGTTAGAATATGCAGGTTTCAAAACCAAATGTTTCACTGATGTGGCATAATTATGACTTGACAAAGCACTGCACGAAGATCTTAGGAAATACAAAGTGTTGGCTTCCAAGCAGAGGAACTGACTGAGCAAAACCAATAAAATGAAGCCCCTTGATCCCCTTTCCAGGAGGTATAACTAGACTGGGCAGATTCTTACCTGTGCCAGTGCAGCAGCTCACTAACAGGAGTTCAAGTCCCTTTGCACAGGCTGTACTACAGGTGTGTTAAATCACCCAAGTGAAGCCAGGTGACAAAACCTGAAGCCATCCAGAAATGAGCTCTATTTTCTTCACCTCTGGGAATGAATGCCTTCCTGTAATGGACACAGGTAAACTCTTCTTATAGGAGAGAGGCCTTCATCTCACCCACTATCACAGGATTCACTGTGAAATCCTCCTTTTCCTTTCCTGCTGCAGAGCTGTCCATCAGCCTGAAACTGGCCTTCTGGTTCCTTTATTATTATTATTACTATTACTACTACTACTATTGTTATTATTATGTTTCTGATCTCCAGAGTCACAAAAGCAGTCTTGAAAAAAGCCAATTGCAAGCCAGTAATGTGATATTTTCCCTGCAGAAGTGAAGGGTTGGAAACCATAGGTGCAGAAGGTGTGAATTGCTCTGTTTATCTCTCTTTTTTTTTTTTTTAAACTCTCAAAATCGCTGGCTGCCACACTGCTGGACATAGGACAAGACCTGTCAGAAGAGATCAAGAAATTCAAGTCTCAGTCAAACAACACTTAAGGGTAATTTACAGCTTTTTCAGCCATCAGCTGTGCCAGCATCACCTTCTTCCTCTGTACTCAGCTCCCACCAGACCTGTTTGGGTACTGCAGGCAGCCTGCGTATACACAGGGTGAGCTGCAGCCTTATCTGTTATTTTATGTAATAATTTGAATTTAGTGATAAATTTGGCTGCCCTGGGCCAGGGGGCCAGCTCTGCCACATGGCTGGCACTGCTGCCAGAAAGCCACTGGGAACCACAGTAACTCAATCCAGAGTCAGAACCCTTACTCTGTTTGAAACACTCAGCTCCACAACACCAACTGAGGCACTTCTGCAGTGCTAAAACTCTTCAGAGGAAAGGCGCTTGCTGGTTTCACTGTATTTCTCCAAAGAGGCAAAAATTGCCTTGTGGCAAGCTCTTGTGACAGTCAGCAGAATTTGGAGTCTTTGGGCACTCCTGGAAAACCTTGCCTGGCATGCTGGTTCCCACAGTCCCATACTGCCACAGCTTGGCAAATGCTCCAGTGCAGTTGCACATCATCAGTACAAAAAATGTGCAGCATATAGAAAAGTGAAAATGTGGCAGGGTGTGAAATAAAGAGAATTTGGTATTAAAAAACCCAACCTAGCTGTTGGGGAACTGGGCTGGACTGTTTTGTCTGTTTTCTCCATTTCCATATTCCATAATCCAGACTTGTTATACATTTCCGGTTTGGCTTCAAGTTTTAATAAAGTAGCTGCTGATTTTCCAGCCTGTCACACAGGCACGACAAAATTCAGATATCTTGACCCCAGCTGGTGGCAAAACATGTAGATGGGAAGAAAAGCACCAGTCTAGGAGAAGCAGGAAAATGGAGAAATCTAAGGTAATCAGTTCATTTAAAAAGAGGGTGGTTACTATTCAAGTAGTAATTTATTGAGATAAAGGAACCATGAGTCACAGAAAGACTTAGGTTGCCTGCAGGGGAATGTTAGTCTTTTTTCTTTCCCTTTTTTTTTTTTTTTTTTTAAGAGAAGACCCTTGTGTGTGCATGCAGCTTACAGCTAAGAGGTTGGAGCTGGAAGCTAATCAGCCATTCTGTCTCCTATCTGCTGATCTCCTGGCGTTGGGGGAAGGGGAATGTGGGCAAACAGGCATTAAATTCCACCGGCAGGCGACGGGGGAAGGTATTCCTTGATAAGCAGCATCCAAGATGATGAGCCGTAAGCAAAGCCCCTGCGAGGAAGCAAGGGAAGAGGTAGGGAAAGCTTTAACCATCTGTCTCAACCCAGCCTTGCTCAATGCTTGCCAGAGCAGAGGTCACCACCAACAATAATAACCCTGGAGAAGCCAGACGTATGCTTTCCATTCACCAATAATCTACAAAGCATTTTAGGGTGAAATCCAGGCTCCTCTGAAGTCAATGGGAGCTTTGCCAACGACTTCAGTGGAGCCAGGTTTTCATCCCTGATAAATTTAAAGCAACCCCCAGGCTTAAAGATGAAACGACGGCATCCTGGGAGTGGGTGCGGGCTGAGGACCAGCAAGGCTTCTCTGAAAAGCTGTCAGACCTTACAGACAGGATGTTTTCACAGTCCTGGAGCAATACCAGGATGGACAGTAAAGGGATAAAGTGGACAGTCAGGTAAACAGCAATAATTTTTAACTGCTGGGACTACTTCAGTATAGGACCCCAGTGAGTCTTGATACTGTGACAGAAAACCCAGTGGTCCTTCTAAGTTCTGAGATAAAGCATATAAAGTGAGTTATGGTGGTTTATATTATATCACACTGATTTCTTTTTTCTCTCCCCTTCTTATCCAGACATTTTCATGTTGGCCTTGAAGGTTGTCACCTGGTGGCACTCATCCAAAATGAGGATTCTTGACACTTGACCAGGTATAATCAATGAAACGAACTGAAATGTTCATTTCAGTCACTAGGACCACCCAGCCTATGCAACATGCTGTGTCTCAGTTCAGCAATACTTTGGTTTTCAGGACTCAACACCAAGTGCAGATGCCTGCACAGTGATGAAGAGGGGCTGGCCCTGGGCATTGTGGTGGACAGTACGTGGGGTGGTAAGCTGTGATGGCCACAGTAGGAGACAGGAGCATCACCATCAGGACATCAGCGAGGACATCACAAATCCAACCCTGGGCAGAGTTGGTTGGCCTGGAGCACTGAAGGTGGTACAGTGGCACTTTTGTTGGCAGACTGGTGTAAGGGAGACCCTGAACCCTTCCTCTGGCAGTGTCACAGCTGCAGCCAGCAGGCTCCTGAAACACATCTGGGGAGACAGTCCTCACCCTGTGGTGGAAGCTGCAGCATGGACAGCCACTACCTGCTCTTGGAGCTGTGCCATGAGGAACATGGGATCTGTGCTCTGTGGGGTATCTGGGGAGCTCCCACAGCTTACTGACTGACATCACATGAGCTGAGCCACACCACCTCACCGGGCACTGTGATGGTCATCAAAGAGCTCGGGCTCAGGGCAATCTCCCTGGCACTGGTGAGAAGCTGGAAGTGCCCAGGAGCTGAGTCTGCCTTTATCATGAAGGGAAGAGAAATGCAAGGTAAAAGCTGGAGGCGGAGGGGTGAGGTGTGAGCTGTGAACCTTCACAGGGAAGGAGCTATCACAGGAACACACCTCTCTTTCCCCAGCACCACTGTCAGACCCACTTGCTGATCCACCTCCCTGTTGTGCCCATAACCATATCCCAGGAGCAGCATCCCCCTCAGGCTAGCTATGGATCTCCTCTTCCTGGTGAACCCCAGCTTCATTTTCCAGGGACTAAATGGCAGCTGCTTGAGCAAGTGTCCACCCAGCTGGGAAAAGAGAACTTCCCCCTTTGCTTTTAAATCCACCTCTCCTTCAGGTCTTGATTCAGCCATCTGGATTCATCGATGAAGTCATCTGCAGATTGAACAGCGTTTGTGAATTTAAACAGGCATCACCAGAGCATGTGTGTGCATACCCCTGCCTGGCTGCCCCAGACAGCCACACAGGCAGCAGTGCCATTCCCAAGTGCCACTTTTACACCAAGTTTTTTTTCCAGTGGGAAGAGGCTCTGTTTCCTCGCTGCCATCCGCTCACAGCTGAGAGCAGCACTGCTCCGTCCCTCCCTGGCTTTGCACAACAGCTCAAGGCATTAATGTGCCACGAGGAGACGAGCACCAGTACGGGCCCATCTCATCTGGATTAAAGATGTCTTTCGGTTCATGAGGCAAGGGAGAACTTGCGCTACCCAGAGCTCGGCGGCAGATCCATGTGTGTGTTTCAACCCAGACTGTCACTCAGACTGTTTCGCATTACGAGCCCTCGGTCTCGCTCTGGCTGTCGATTTGTACTATTAAGCTCTGAAATACGGAACTCGTGCGCCAAGTTTCCACTTTTCTTCAACAGCCGGGATCCACTGACAGCCACCAGGCATGGTCAGACTTTGGCAAACCAGGAGGACACTTGTGCCTCTTGGCTGCCAAGCCTGCCTCCTGTAGCTGCCCTGCTTCTGCTCGCTGCCACCAGGCTCACAGCGACAGTGGCAGGAGGAGAGCCAGGGCTGAAGTTGAAGTACAAATCAGTGTTTTTATCTTCTCAATATTTTGATTAGTCCAAGGAATGTTTGGGTTAAAAAAAAAAAAAAGGCACCACATTTTTTTAAAAGTCACATGACAGGCTGTTATGGCTTTGTGCAGTATGGAGTATCTCTGTATGATCCCAGAGCATCGGTGCCATACAGGGTGGGGTTTTTTTGACAAGTGATCTCATGAGATGGGAGTCGTACCTCTGATGCACTCAGGGCAGACCCGTGGGACACCCTACCCTGCACAATCATCTCTGCTGATGGTTCCTACTGCAGCGCTAACATGTTTGTGGATTTAAAAATCCTTAAATCTGAAGGCTTTGAGGCTTGTGGCTTTTGGTCACGTCTTTAATGATACCCCAGTGCAATTATTTTAACCATATTCTTGCCCGATTCCTGCGCAATCACTGACAGTGGTTATCACTGGAAGGGTATGAGACGTCATTCTGACTCGCTCACGGCCACAGCCTTCAGATGCTCCAAGACCTGCAAGAAACCAACCTCCCATGAGTTCTCCTCGTGCCCCAAAAGTGCCTGTTTTCCAGGTTTTTTTCAAGTTTTCCAGGTTGGGCATGGGGCTAAGGCTACCATGACGTGCCTCAGTCCCAGCTGGCGCTGCACGCTGGAAGAACGTCTCACCCTTACCCTGCAGGAAACCCTGTGGAGGACACTGGCCTCCAGATGAAAATGTTTCAGATTGGGGGATACCTCTTCCCCAATTTAGACATTTTAGACCAGTTCAGCCTCCCAGCTGTCACATACTCACAGATTGTTCATATCCTCATTTTTACACATTCCCAATAGTGCAAGAACGACAACAAAGATTCCAAAATTCCCATTTTTTATTAGGTGGCTTTATTTATGCTTCAAGTTGATTTGAGCTGTGTTTGTTCTTGTTACACTGAGCTGCACCTTGAGCACTCACAGAGGTCCAGCTCCTTCAGACCGGACACGGAGATATTGACTTACAGCAAGTGATAATCCAACCCTCATTTTCACATATTTTCAAGTCCAAATTACTTTTAAATTCGAGGGCCTCCCATCTGAGAGAGAAACCTTTTTCCACAGTACTGACACAGGTCAGTAATCAAGAGTAAGGAGTGTCAATTGCCAGTGGAGTCCCACCAGACCAAGTGAAAGGGATGTGCCACTCCAGGGGAGATCCATCCCAGCCGAGCGGAGATGGAAGCCGGGCCGCAAGGTGCAGGCATGTGTGGGATGGGGTGCGGGTGCAGCAGTGGGGTGTCCCGGCAAAGCAGGGCACGGAGAGGAGCAGGTCGGGACGAGGGAGGAGGGGAGCAGGGTTGGGGGGGGGACACGCTAGGCTGGAACAGGAGCTGCAGAGAAGGCTTAGGAAAAGGGGGGGAGCAGGGAGGGAGGATAGCAGGGGAAGGAGGCAGGGCAGTATAAAAGCATCCGACACGTACCTCTCCCGACACAGAGCGAGGGGGCGAGAAAGTGGGTCTGGAAGCAGCAGCAGCAGCAGCAGCAGCAGCAGCAGCCAGGAGGAGCGGCAGCCGCTTGCAAACACGCACGCACGGTGGCAGGAGAGAGTGCGGCGCTGCCCCTGCCAGCCCTAGGGCACTGGAGGGAAGAGAGAGGAGAGATGGAGCCAGGTATCCAGCTCCCCGGGAGGGAAGCGGGCAGCTGAAGCTTTTTGCAGCCCCTCGTCCTCTGCCCCCTCTCCCATTTCCCACGGCTGAGCCAGGGGGTAGAGAGAAGGAGGAAGAGGAAGGGGGTCGGGAGAGGGAAGCTGCAATCTGCCCCTCTTTTTCCCCAGGGAGCCCGCAGCCGCCCCGTCGAGGGCTGAGAGCCGGCGGGGGTCGCGGCGCGCCCCTCTCCGTCCCCCCCGCCCCTCCCGGGGCCGGGGCAGCGCGGGCCCGGCGGGGCGGGCAGGGCAGGGCGACGCCTCGACGGGCGTCGGGAGGGGAGGGGGGAGCGGCGGGGCGGGCGAGGACACGGCGGCGGCGGCGGGGGAAGCTGGTCCAGGGGCCACCCCCATCCCCGCGCGCGGAGGGAGGCGATAGCCCCGAGCTCTCTCCTCCCCTCGGAGCGTCCCGGCTTCCCCGCCATGTGAGACTCGTCCCCGGCCCCCCCGCCTCGCTCTGCCTCCCTCCTCCCTCTCCCTCGCACACACGCTCCCGGCTCCCCCCGTCCTCGCAGCGTCTCCCCGCCGGCCGCCGAGCCCCGCTGCTCTCCGCCGGCCGCGGCTCCCCGAGGCGGCGGGGGATCGGCCGCCCGCTCCCTCCTTCCGACGGCCCGCGGTGCCTCTGGCTTGCAGGGCTGCCCGCAGAGACGCCGCCGGCCGCGGGTACCTGCCGCCCGCCGCCGGGCAGCGCCGGGACTCTGGCCGCCGCCGCGGCATCCCGCCCCGACGTGGCTCCGCCGTGGTGTGGCGGCCCCCGCTGCTGCTGCTGCTGCTGCTGCCGCCGCTGCCCCGCGCCCGCCGCCCGCCCCGCCGACACCGAGAGCGGCGCGGTCCCCGCCGCCCGTCCTGCGGCTCCTGGGGCCGGGGCCGGGGCCGCTCCGGCGGCGGCCCCGGCTGCGCCGGCGGCGGCGGCCGCCGCGGCTCCTCCTCCTCCTCCGCCTCCTCCGCGGCCGCCGCCGCGGGGCCCTAAAGCCGCCCGGCTCAAGAGGATGGTGCGGCTGGCGGCCGAGCTGCTGCTGCTGCTGGGGCTGCTCCTGCTCACCCTGCACATCACCGTGCTGCGCGGCGGCGGCGGGGAGCCCCACGCCCCCACGGGCGCCGGCAACCACAGCCAGCGGCAGGTGAGTGCCGCCCCGCCTCCCCCACCACCCTCCCGCGTCCCCCGGGGCCGGCCGGGCTGACGGGAGCCGCCGCCGTGCACCTGCCCCGACCGCCTCCTCCACCTTCTCCTCCTCACGCCGTCCCGGCCCCGAGGGTTCTCCCGCCCGAGGGCTTTCCCCGGCCGCTTGCGGGGTGTCCCCCGCTCCCCTTGGCTTGTCCGGGACAGCGTTGGCAAAGGCAGAGCTGCTCCGGCGTCGCGGTTCGATGCCGTGCGGGAGGCGTCGGGGCCGCTCCCACGCGTGTTCCCGCAGCAGGAGACGGCCGGCGCACCTGGGGAGCCTGTGGGACAGGCAAGGGATGGATGGAAGCAGCCCTGTCAGGGGCACCCCTTGGTGGGGGATAGCATTTCCTAGAGTGAGAGGGAAGCAGATGGGTGTATGGTCTCGGGAAATACTGGAACTAAGTGTGTGGCTTTCCTTGGAAAGCATCAAGAGGCAGGCTGACATTCAGTCCTGAAACAGGCACGAAACTTTGGGTGAGAAGTGCAAGTGCTTGTGATGTGAAGGACAGCGCTTGTGACCCAGCTAGCCCGTTCCAGTCTTTTGAAAGACTTCTCCCATGAAACCAAATTGTGTATTTTATCTGACAGAGGTAAAGGACATTTTTTTTTAAATGTCTCGATATTTTTGCAGGTCGTTCTTTTTATTTGGTAGCACATGTTGCCATTCATTTATATAATGGTTGGAGACAGTGATCAAAGTTGCAGAATCACCAACATCCCCAGACAAAGTTTGTAAATCTCTGTTCAGTTGCATGTGCCCTGACCAACCCTCTTCCCATGTATCCAAGTGGTAAAATAAAATCCCTACCAAGTCATGCCATGAACTGACAGAAAAATGTCTAGTTATTATCACCATAAATTTATGTGAACTGTCCATCATCTGGGTAAGAATCACAGCACCAGCAGAGTATAAAAGGAAAGCAAAAATAAGGAGAGTGCAGGCTATACTGATCGCTGCATGCATGTGCTCCCCAGCTGGTGGCCCACAAAATGAACCCACTAGCCACAGGAGGGAACCCAGAGCTGCAGGCTCAACATCCCAGTCACAGCCTGGGGTCAGGTCCCCCTAGCTCAGAAAAACCTCCTGCTGAACTTGGTGGGAGTCCTGCCTGGGAGTGCTGAGCCCTGCACTGCGGGTAAGGCCCCACCGTGCTGTCTCTGCAGTTTTATCACCGGCTTGACATTCCAGGATGTTTTGGGTTTTTTTTAATATCTGCAAGATTTCTGGTAATAATGTTTTATAAATGATGCTTTCTTTCCTCATGGGCACTGGGAATGCCTTTTAAAATGATGTTCCTTGGAAAAGTAAATTTGGAGAGGTTTTTTATGAGGTGTTTGCTATCATTAGAATAACCCTGAATTTGCCTTTTCTTGACAGGCTTGTAACATAATGAGAGAAACATCTGGGCAAGTGGGAGCTCTGGGTGATGCCATTTCCCTGAGGAGCTCCTTTTAGAGCACTGTGGTGAGGTTAGGGTGAAACAAGAGGAAAATCATCTTCGGATAATTATCCTGGATTGTTATCATTGTAGTTGGCTGTCTCATGAAAACCTGTAGATTGTTGACTTCAAGAAATTTTTTTTTTCTGTCCAGTGATGTTTTACAGATTACCTTAATAAACTCTGTGCCTTTAAGCACCGTGATAGCTTTAGCAGTTCATATTTTCATAACGTTTTGCCATTTGTAGAATTGAAATTTTTATATACTTCCCAACTCAATTGATTCTGCAGTTATGTGTTTGAGAGACTATGCCTGTGCAAAACATTACGGGGGAAAGGATATTGATTAGAGCAATTGGTCAAACAGATGGAAGTCTATCCATTTTCTGGTTTTATAACTTCCAGGGGTTCTATTGCTTAGCTGGATTCTGTTGCTTTAGAAAGTTGCACTTAGGCAGGCAGATGCTCCCATTCAGAGCATCACAATATAGATCTCAGTGAGAAGTTTGCACTGGGATCTTCCGATTTTGGCAGGTTTTGGGCTGTATCATGGCACGTGCTGAAGTGAAATGCCAAATCCTCGTGCACTGCACTCGGAGGGAGAGAATCAGTGTGGGAAACAAAACTGCACAAACTCAGACCTGGTGATAGGAGCACTTCGACATCTCTCAGGGTTTTTCTGTCTTGGTACGTCTGTGGAGAGGAGTGATTGTGACAAGTGAGTAGATCAGTGTTTCATTTGATGGGATTTCACTTGAAGAAGTGAGGCAAATCCCAGAAAGAGTGATCTTTGCAACGACTGTTTATAGATGATTTTCAACATGGCAAATTTGTATCAAAAGTCCCTGGCAATTATCAAGCAGAGGATGCTGTGTGTGAGGACTTGTTTGTACAAATGAGATCGTCAGAATTGGGTCCTTTTTGCATTAAATGAAATCAGGAAGAATCCTTAGTAGTCTTAAAGTATTGTTGGAGATTTAAATAGTCTAAAACACTTGTAAGCATGTGAAGTGTGATTCAGTAAGGAAGAGCTTCTCTTTCTCCCATCCCTTGGTCCTTCAAATGAAGGAAGGATTTTGTAGGATAGGTTTTGATTTCTTTTGGTCTTTCAGTTGGGTTAACCTCATGCAATTAATTAGACTGAGAGAGGAAAGAAATACAGAAAAAAAGAAACACCTTTCCATCCTAAAATTAAACAAGTTATTTCTTTTCCTCCCTCTTGTTTTTTTTCCCCTTTGGTGCCCTTCCCCACGCTGTGAGTGTCTCCAGAGATTCCAGATGTCTGGGATTGTCTTGTGCTGCTGTGACTGGCTGCAAAGGAGCAGCAGTGAGGAGAAAATCCCAATGTTCTCCTGTGGTCCTCTTTGGGATGGGTGAGGTACAAGCACAGGCTCCCTGGGTTCACTCTGGTGGCTGGACCTCGGCGTGGCTGCGGTTTCGTGGTGCTGTTACAACTGGGTTGTGGCAGGGCAAAGGAACATGGAATGGGAAATCCACACTGGAGCTGTAAAATAGCTCACAGTCTTGAGTTATGAGAGGGAATCACCCTTGTGTTGCTCCATCAGATTTTATTTCCCTCCTTCCGTCTCTTCCAATGGGGGGAAAAGAAAAAAAAAAAGAGAATCAGTGAGGGTGGAAGATGTTTTTTTTCTGCTGAGAATTCTACTAGGTCTACTTTAATTGTCATCCAGAAGCTGTTCTGGAGTATGTTTATGAAATAAAGAAATACAAACTTTCTTTTCTGAAGAAGAGCAAACGAAGCTATATTAAGAGATGGAAAAAAGCAGCTTGGGTATGTTTTTATCTTTTTACATAGCTCTAAAACCAAGGCAAGGCTTGAACATAAATTTTGGAAGACATTTTTAATACTTTACGATGTTCTAAAATCTGTGTTTTCATTCTGAGAGAAAATATTTCACCATGAAGTTTATCCCCATTGCTTCTAATTTTTCCATAGCAGGCCTTGCACACCAAGAAAAACACTGTTTCCACACTAAGAAAAATGTCCTTGTAAAATGCAGTAACAGAGCCACCAACAATATATGCCATAGCACATGAAGTCAGATTCTCCACTAAGACACTTGCAGCAGTATTACATTAGCCTGAAACTCGGTAAAACTGGGGCCGTGTAAGAAAACATAATTTGAAAAGCAGCACAATGCTGTAAACAGATTTTTTTTTTCCTTTAATCACCCTGCTCCTGCCCTTGCCCCCCTCTGCAATGAGCGTGCAAGCAATTACAGCGTGTCAGAAACGCTCTCTGAGCCCCACCAGGAAAAAACACATTCTGCTGCTTATAAATGGTTGCACAAGAATCGCTCTCCAAGCTGCGTGAGGAGCCCTGTAATTTTCTCCCAAGATCCCCAGTTCAAGGCCATGAGTAGTTTAGCAATGGTGTGCTGCTGTCTGCTACCTTTGCTGAGGTGCATTTCAGTCTTTCCAGGGCTTCTGCATCTTGCTGACCCTTGTACTGCGTTCAGGCAATTTGCAAAACGATCTCCAGTCGCATACAGTGGCGTATTTCAGCTTTCTGGCTTCCTCAGTTAAGCAGGACTCGAGCTGTTTACTTTGGGAGCATTTTAGACTCGGTTTTTTTGAAGCTAATTTGAGCTCTGGAGCTTTACATTTGGTTTGCTCTAATAGGAACCGATTGTCTAAGTCATCTTTGAAAACCTGTCAATTCCACAATCTGCCTTCTTGTTTTCCAGACTGCCTTCAGCACCTTAGTATAAGGTGCCAGGAGGTGGATGTACATCATATATTTCCTATGAACACTAAACCCTTCTCTGCCTTAAGAGAAGTTTATGCATTACATGAGCAGCTTTCAGAGCAGGTGGCTTGTGAATTGGGCAGGCTGATCCTCTGCAACCCAAAGTCTCTTTTGGTTCCTTGTCGCAGGGGATGCTGTCTTGTGCTTTTTTGGCAGTGACAGTGAAACCTGCCTGCTCTCGGATTTTCTGTGTAGGTTCTTAGCTAAGGATCACCCTTTGGCATATGTTCCTCCAGTTATGCACTACGATTTAGCAATGGCTCAGACCATGTGCAGTTCATTCTCTCATCTCCCAAGGGAGGGAATTAAGTGTGCTCTTTAGTGGCTTTGCTGTTGGGCTGTGGCTTGTTCCAGGATCCAGGAGGAAGGAAGGGTGATTTAGCTTTACGTGTGCTGCTGCTGCATGCGTGGAAGCAAAGGATAAAATGGGAAACAAGGGTGAAGGACTGAGACTGCTGCACTGAGCAGAGGACCGTTTTCTGGCATCCACTGCTCCCAGGAGAGATTCTTTCACCTTTCAAATCTGGCTCCCAGAAATCTCCAGAAAGCATTCATTTAATTTCTCTTCATACCTATCACTTTGATTAACTTCCTAGCCAACTAAAGTATCCTTGGTGAAAAAGAGCCACTGCACCTTCAGGGTAAGATGTGGCAAACTTTTTTGAATCTTAGACTACTGCAATAATTCAGAACAGGTACCCAAGTATATTTTATTTAATTGTGGCTGCAAGGAGCAGTATTAGGCAGGTATGAATGTAACTTCCTGAGTTAAATTTTTGCAAGATGTTTGGATGGGGCACATTTTGCTGAGCATCTCTTCAGCTCAACAGCTAGCAGTTACTGTACTGCTTGTCTTGGATCATCACTGGTAAACACCTGGCATTAAATCACAAGGTGCCTCTATTTTGTCTCTGTAACTATAAGCTGTTTTTTCCTGTAGTGCTTCCTACTGATGAGTCTCTTTGAGTTATTAATTTCTGTTTCGAGCAAGATTTAGGATTGTTTTCCTGCTCTTTATAGTATTGGGCTATTTGTAAGAAAAAAGTAGAGTGTGTGCTCTAAATTCAGTCTGGGCCACCACAGTGTCTTCATGTCCATTCCCGTGGTCCTGGAGCCAAACACAAAACACAGTGGCTACTACAGGGAGAGATCCAGTGACATTCCCTGTTTTGCCTTTCTCTTCTCTCAGTTGATCTTTACCTGTGCTCTGGGGCTGTGTGGGAGGGCAGAGGGGTTAAAGCTTGAGCAGAGGGGCTTGAGCCCTGTGGCCAAACAGATCACTCATGGCAGGGCAAGAAGTGGTAGGTGTGAAATTGGCTCCTGGGCCAGTCTAGAGCTGCAGTGATTGCCCTTGGTGAGAGTTGAGAGGTCAGGTGTAGGTACAGAGATCCTGGGTGCAGCTGCACTGGTACTTCCCACTTTGGTTCATCTAACGTGGATGACCAGCACTAGTTCTGGAGTAGCTTTTATTTTTAACTCTTGTTGATTGTGTAGACAAGTTTGCTCTCCACAGGAAGAACACAGTTGGTCACAGAAGCTGTATCAGTGGTACAACACACTATTACTGACCCCTTGCTCTTACCTGACTGGCACAAAACTCTCTCCATTGCTTCTCCTGTTTTGGTTGCCAGCCCTAAGGTTCAGTCACATTTCCCTGTTCTGTCCTTTCCCAGTGCCAGCTGTCCACAAAAACAGGAGGCCCAAAGCTGCTGCTCTGCTGGTGGCCTCAACAATTTTGTCATCATTGTGCTGCGTGGTGCTGGTCATTGCTCCCCTGTGGGTTGTGACATTGCTCTTAAGACCTGCAAGTAGGTAATAGTCCCAGTACTCAGAGGTTCATCATACTGAGCTGTTTGACACCTCGCTCTGCTGTGGAATTCCTGTGCTGAGGAGACATCTGTTTAACCAGTACGGGTTATGTTGGATGTAGATCGGGAACTGTGGTTTGAATTCAGCATTCTTGTTTTGTCTCTGCTCATATCTACAACATCTTTATGTCAGTAATCAGTGCAGAATTGTTCCAAAAGGGTGGAAAACACAGAAAACAAGAAAGGATTGTCAATAAGGTGGAAACTCTGGCTGTGTTATGTCACAGCATCTGAAAACCTCGTAGGAAGTGAAGTGAAGTGCAGAAGGCAGTAGTACTGATGATCATGCAGACAATGCAGGCTTGGCCTGCCAAGGTAATGTGTATGTCTGAAAATCTTTCTGAAATCATATGTGATAGAGAGGACTTCTGAAAACCCATTCATTGGTATGCATTCCAGTGGGAAGAAAAAATCAGTTTGCAAATCTCTTATGTGTTCTAAGATGCACTGATTTGTGAACATTCGTGCTCGAGGATTTCTCCTTGGTTTTCTTTTATTATGTAAAAGTGCACAGAGTGCAAGTAATGCTAGGAAATTATTTCCCCATACTTCTCTTATGCTTACATTCTTCTGCATCACTTTAAAACCTTGAAATACACTCGTATTTCAAATATACAGACAGGCAATTGAGATGTTCCCTAACACAAGGATCAACCTAAAAATTTGAAGCAATGCAGTTTTGCTTTTTGCTTACATCCTGACGTAGCAGCTTTGGCAGGTTTAACTCTCAGAGCTGGTTGCTTTATGCTTTTCTGTGTGTTTTGCTATTCATCCTTGCAAACAGATGTGGTAGTACCCTGTTGTGCCTCATTTGTTCTCTTCACTGTGTTGGTCAGTGTTTATTTGGTCCTTTCATTACAACTCTTACCTTGCTGTCTACTTTAAGACCACACTCCATAAAAGCCCTTCAAATTGACTGAATAATGTTCAGTAATCAGAAAGATGACTTTTTAAAAGAATTACTCTTCAGTGGTGTGAGGTTTTTTCCTTATTTTACTCTTCATATCTCAGCCCAAGCTTATGGGCTTGGTATGAGGCTGAGGTTGCAGCTTTTTGGTGTAGCTTGTGGGCAATGTGCAGTGCAATGGGTCTCCAGCCTGAATGGAGGCCCTGTCAGAAATGAATAATGAAGTGTAACTTTAAAGCAAAAAATACAAAGTGCGTCAGTAAAAGGCAGGAGGAAGCACTCAATGCAGTGGTTACTGTTGCACTTTAAGACCATTGTGCCTATTTTACAAGTTTTAAAGACAGTAAATGCCAGGCTAAATTCATAGTCCAAAGCACAGAGATGAACAACATTTCCAAGAAACAGCGTAGTGAGCTCATTGGTACATCGGCAAGAGCAGAATGTTTCCAGTGTTGGTATTTCCATGCACTTTCGATTTGAAATACCAGAAAAAGAAAGAAAACAAAATGAAATGTAACTTATTATTGTAATACGGGTTGGCTCGCCACAGTGGTCACTTCTGTGGCACCAGAATGCTTGGTTAGAGGAGCTGGTGTGGGCGGTACTGGTAAGCAGTTCCCTTTATCCTTTTGTCCTTGTTTTTCGAGTGCTTGGAGAACTCATATCTTCCTTATTCTTCCCTTCTAGCAGTCTGGCTGGATGAAAGCAGGCCTGGAGTTGTTCATCTCTAAGCCTTTAATGTAGGGAGGTGCTCCTGAAGATGAGAGGGGAAAATCAGAGATGAAATCTTTCTCTCACACTCTTGGTGCACATTGAAAGGCAGAAGGAGTTCAAACATCCCTTGGCTTTTATGCTTCTGTGCTAGATCTGCCTTCTCAGTGTGTTTAAATTGACCTCGCTCTACTGCCTTCCACAAAGCAAGGCAAGTCAATGTGTCAGCCACAGAGCCAAGATCCTCTTGAGTATGAATCTTTCACAGCTCAGTTTTTCCACGGAACCGATAAGCACATAGCACATGTCATTGAGACCTCCGTCCGTAAAGACGAGCTGGGCCCTGGCGTGTGGCTTTCTTCATGTTGCATGAATTAATTTCCATCTGTTGCATTTCATCGCTCTGAAAAATCCAGGACTGTTTGTTCCACAGTAGTTCCTCTTCCTTGGGAAGAGTAACATTTCCTCTTTGCCAGCATGGCTGTTGAGATCAGTTCTCGTGACAAAACCAGCGAGTTCTGTGTGAGTGTCTATAAAAGCCAGATCGTGCCCCATCTGCTTCTGCCACTGGGGCCACTCTAAGAAAAGTGGATTCCTCCTCTTCTAAGGAGCAGTCACGGGGTCCATGTCATCCATGGGACAGGTTTCAATTCCCAAATGCTCCTTTCAGGCATCTTGCCTTTGCATTCCCATTGAGTCAGGTGCTCAGCTGCTGAGGTTGGGCACTCAGTTAAAACAGCTTCTCCAATAGAGGAATGCCCAGGAATGCTGAGCAGGAGGTGAAGTGCTTGCTCTGGAAGAGCTGTGCTGCAGGCTGTGATGGAAGGAAGTGACTGACAGCAGTGAAATAACAGGGAAGAGGATCTAGTGATAAGACATAATTATTGTTTTAAGCTAGTGCGTCAAAAACTATTTACACAGCTTCAGTACCTTTACTGCCTTAGAAGTAACCCGGCATCAGCAGTTTTTGCCTGAAGAAACCATCATTACTCCACTGGAAGCAGCTGCCAAAGTTTATAAAGATAAAAGATAAATTTGCTTGGTTTTACCTGCCATCTGCATCAGTGCAGGATTTTAAAATCAGCGTGGCATTGATCTCGATATAACATTAGTAACCAGATATCTACTCATGTCTGTTTGCACAGGCTACCCAAAGAAACAAAAAGGATTAATAGTTTAAAACAGAAGATGAAAACCATAGCTGTCTAGCATAGGTTCTGTAACACCCCACTATACTTGCCTCCTACATAATGCAAATTGTCTGTGCACTATTTAATTTCATAGCCAGAAATTATTCATCTTCTATTTAGCAACATGAGAGCAATAAAGCTGCCACTGTCTTTAATGTCTGCTGATACAACTCTCATCTGAAAGTGTCTCTGGAAGTTACCTCAGTAATCAGACTGGAGTTGTTTGAGGTGCAGTCTGTGTATCAGCATGGTCCTGATTTTAAGATTCTCTGGCCTGAAGAAGTCTGTAAAGGCTCACTGCACAGAGCAGGCTATAACAAAGCAGTTAACGATTCTCATGACGTGAATGCTGTCATTTCAGTTTATTTGAATGATACTGGCATTCTGTCTTATGTATATATCGCTTTTTGTAGTGATAAATCTGCTTGGTTGGGGTATTTTTTTGAAACCAAACTCAATATTAGGCAGGGTATGCATCTTAGCTAAACTATAACCTAGCCAGTCCACGCCTTTTGCCCTGTGAAGTGCCCGGAGTTTTTCAAAACATGTAACCACAGTGATATTTTTATAAAGGAATGTTCACCTCATGGGATTTTTTTAAGGTGTTCTATTTTTTTTCCAAGTTACGGCTTCACTTTATTGTACATGATGTCCAATAAAAAAGATATATGTCTGTGATTGGACTTTGAAAAAGGGCCATGGTGCCTATTCCATTTAAAGGGAATGAAGTCAAGCAGTAAATTTGCTGGTCGCCCTTTTCATATTGACTGTATCTTGGCCAGCAGTTGGTCTTTGATGTTGTAACAATAGAGCGAAGGCAGAGGAGGAGGAGGATTAGGACCTCCATAATATAAAAACAAGCCTGTATTCATCATGATTTTTATAGAGCACAGTCCCTGTCTATTGGAGGTTTGCAGTATAGGCTTAATGTTCTGCAGAAGAGTACAACAACTTTAACATTTGAAGGTGGCTTACAATTCATCTATCATTACTCCTACCATCTCTGCTTAATTCAGTTTGTTTAGGCATTCAGCATTTAACTTTTCCTATCTTGTTATTCCTTTCTACAATAGGAAAACAGATTTTATCAGGACAGAACTTCTGGAGTATCATTTTCTATTATGGGGGTTGATCACTGTGTTATTTATGAAAGGCTCACTGCAGCTGGCCTGTAGAGTATCTATTCCTCACCTTGTGCTCTAAAGTCCAGGCTTTTTTGGGGAAAGAATAGGGGGCTTGATATGTGTGTGTTTAACATTTGTGAATGGGACCCAGGGCAGCCACTCTGCCTGTGACATCAGGCATATCAAAAGAATAGTGCCAGAGGTTTCAAATGAGCTGTTCAGCCTGGTAGAGTCCTGGAGAGTTTTGATGTGTATTGAAATGGTAGCAGCACTAGCTCCCAATCCAAACATGGAGGAGGAAAAGGGTCATCCATTTCCTGAAATTGTCCAAGGTACCAAGGTGTGCTGAGTGGGAGCAGATAGGGTTCAAAATGTGAGCAGAGCTTGGAAAGAGACTAATAATCCATAATGTGCTGTTGCAGCATTGTGTGCAGCATAAAAAATGTGGAAGGCAGCATGAAGGGAGTGTTCCCAGGGATGCTGCAAGGGGATCCACATCAGAAGCCCAAAGGCAGCTCTTAGGAAACCATCTGGGGCTGCATCAGGTTAATTTGCTTTACTGCACCCAATTCCAGTGGCTCTTACTTAAGGCATGATCCTGAAGCCCACTGACAAAGCAAAACACCTGGAAGCTTGTCTACCAGCTTCCAGAGATACCTGTCCCAAGGAAGAGAAAGGGCGGGGGGAAGATGCCAACCTGTGATGTATTTGCCAGTTCAGCACTTGATTTAGGGTAGGATCCTGTGCCTTCTAGGTGTCCAGATCAGACCAGTGAGTCCAAACTCATGAGCAAGTTGCTGCTTGCCAGCTAAGCTGCAGTATCTCCTTAGATGTCTTATTCCACCTTCATCCCACACAAAATACAAGGTGATTTTCTATTTTTAGGAAGTCAGCACTGAGCAAACAAGCCCTGCCCAGAGCTCTCGTCAGGGTGACAGCACTCTGTCCTCAGACCAAGCACTCCATGGTCACCAAACACATGGCTTGTCAGTGGGGAATCTGGTTTTGAGTTAATATCTACCATGATGTCCATTAGAGAGGCAGCATCTGGTGCAGAAAATGCACACCTTCCATTCCTGTGCTCAGCTCTGTGTGTCCCTCGTCAAACCCAGACACAGCATTGTCTTGGCTGTTTCTGCTTTCCTCAGCTGCTGAAGGCAAACTACATGAGGCTCAGGCAGTATAAGGTGGGAGTTCTGGCTAGTTAGATGTATCACTCAGTGTTTTAGAGGGTTTGCCCTTGAGAGATCAATAGCTCTGAAAAAGCTGCTGAAATCCTTCAGTGGATGTGAACTTGATTCCTGCTCTTCTTTGATCTGGCATTCATGGCATTTGAATAACGTAAATCAAAGCTGCCTTTCTCACCTACCCATCCCTCTTTCTTCTTCTGTCTCCTAAGAGGATCATTTTTTCATGTCCTTAGGAACAGAGCTTTGGCTGTCTCAACATCAAGATAAAATGGGCTCATTATTTGCATAACATCTGAGTAAGGGCCAGATTAATACCACCTCTCTGATTTTTTTTTCCCTTCCTTTATCCTATTCCTACAATAAAATACAAGGGGAGTATGCAGCTGAAATCATGTGTTTGCACACATATGGGCTGAGTGGGGGAAAAGAGCTGCATATGCCAGTTCCCTGAAACGCACTGCTGCCATTGATAAAAGGAGCCACAATCACATTGTTATATTGGGTTATAAACCCCACAATACTACCATGACAATTATTGCAGTTTGCTTGTGAGAGCTGTATGGGAAGAAAATATATACATTTATCTCTTTAGCAGGGTTAAGTAGCTGGAAGTGAGTTCTGAGCCGTAGCCCTCAGTGTCTCTGCTGTTTCTGCTTTGGGATCTCTCTCTGTATAGAGCTGTTCTCCCTCCCTGGATCTGGCTTATCCATGAGGGTCCCATCTCTGTTCCTCACCAGAGGAGGTGAGGATACACAAAACTGAGTTTCTTCTCTTTCCTCTCTTACCTTGCTGCTGTGTTGGGCTGCTGGGATTAATCTAAAGATGCTTTTTGCCTGCTCCCATACACTCTATTATAATCAGTGGCGTCTGGGTGGCTTCAGGCACATGCTAAGACTATAACAAGCCTGAAAAATAAAACCATTTATCCTAAAAATAGCTCAGAACTAACTAGCGATGGTGGGGTGGAAGGGAGACAGAAATGAAGATATTTTCATTTCACGTAAGTGTCAGATTCAAAAGCATCTGCCTTGTTCAGTGCATGTATGGTATTCATTTCCTGTCTGCAGTCGATTGGAATGCCCCCCGAGTCGTTTGAAATTGAAAATCGAGTCATGCTTCTTTAATCAGCTCTAGGAAATAGCCCCCTCCCTTACTGTTCTAAGAAAATTTATATATACACGCATAGAATTCATAATGCAAAAGTCCAGGGCAGATCTTTTCGCCCCTCTCAGACAGAGAAGGGTCTTCACAGTGTCTTGCCATGGTGTCCTGCCTATCTACTCACTTTCTCTTCTTCCCCATCATGTCACTGGAGGGAGGACTTTCTCCTGTGAATCCACGTCCTCTGCTTTCATGATCTGTCACTCGGGCAGCTCGGGGAGGTGGAGAGAAAGGGCATGATGTCCAGTGCTGATGGCTTGATATGAAACCACAGCAAGCATTGCCTCTGTGTGCAGATGCCATTTATGCTAATTACTTCCAGTTGCTCCTGTATCAGTCTCCAAAGTTTTCTAAATGGAGGGGGCAAAGCCGTGCACTTGAAAGAGCGTTTCCCTGCAGGAGCTGAGGTGCGTGGTCCTGAGGCAGCCGCTCGGATTTCTGCTGCTGTTTTGCTGTAAACTCCTGGGTGCAGTAACCCCTTTCCAGCCAGTGTTGTGAGGCGCAGATATTGAAGGCAAACAAACACTGCCTTTCCTCTGCCTTCACCCTCTCACTTCCATCCAAAGGAGAGTGAGTATTGGTGGGGAAGACGGCTAAGGGAGAGGCACATAAATTATCTCGCAGCAATTTGATGGTGTGTGTGTGTGTGTGTGTGTTTTGAGCACCAAGACTCAAGTGATTTGCCTTTTTTCAGGCACAGAAGTAGCTTTGCCAGAAGCACAGGAAACATCATGTTTTTGGAATATAACACTTGTCTGCTTTCTTGCTTTCCCGTTATTAGCTTTTGCTTATGTGATGAAGTCATCATGTAACTTTTAGTCCACAGGGACTAAACACTTTCTAGTCTCTAAAAACATCTGCCAGTTAACATAGCCAGAGTCATAGACACTTTTGAAAGCATAGGGTGGATATTCAGTGGCATATAAGAGGGAGACACAGAGGCTGGGAGTAGCTGTTTCTTGGAAACTAACAGCTGAAGGCAACTTTGGAAATTGAAAAGGCTTCAAGTAAGGTTACTCTTTTAGCTAGGGAGAGATGAAAACTTCACTTATTAAAGCTGGTTCACCTAGTGAAATCCTAGCTGTAGTGATTTAGTGGAATAAATTTGCAAAAGGACATAGTTTAAAACCCAGGAAAATAACTTAAGATGTATGTTTGTTCTCTCTCATTTGCGCTGACGTTGTGTGTGCTGATCTGCAAAGCCTGACCAAAGGGTTGTGTACAAAAAGTATTAATATTCTGGATTTCCTTTGCAGTTTTGATTGCAGCTTAAGGCACCTTTTCCCATTCTGTTGGAACCTAATGCATAAATTACGATGCAGATTTCAGATGATGGGTGAGATTAAGCTAGTTTAATTAAATTTAGCGAGGGTATAAGTAAATTCTATTTAAAGCTTTATTTTACTACCGATTTTATGCAAGTCTTTAATAAGGCCTAAAAAGAATTAGAACATTCAAAGAATTTGCATTTTGGCACCACAGGTTATTGGCATAGAATACTTGGGCTACTCTACAGCTGTACCTTTGCCCATTCAGCCAGTAAATCACTATGTCCTGTGTGGAGAGCTCAGCCAGGCAGTGATTGCAAGGAAGATCTTTAGAGTCATGAGGAATAACTAAATGTTTACCAGCAGCTTAGGCAACTGAAATTATCTGTTAACTACAAGCAAAACTTGGCACCGAGCATCTGTTAAAGCCCTACACAATTTAATTCTGTGTGCTTGGCCATCCCCTGGATGGCTGAGTATCTGCTGAAGAACAAAGCACCAGTGTTGTATTACGTTAGAAAATTTGCTAAAGGGCCTCTGTTTTTTTCCAGCAGACATCGAGCTGTAATCACCACCAAGTTTCTATTATCAAAGTGTTTATACAAACTGGCAGTTCTTCACCTCCAAGCTGAGCCATACTGTTTGTATTTTCCAGCTGAACGAGAACATGAAATACAAGCAAACAACAGAGCATTAAAAAATAGCTGTGATGTGAAATGTGTGTCCACAACATGTAGCAAAAGGTTACCAGATCTGAGCATAACATGGTTGGTTTTCTCCTTAAGCTCAGAGTTAAAAATATTGTCTGCCAGAACCATTCAGATGTGGACCCGCTCTTTGCCAGTGGTGTGGAGGAGACCACCAAGGCCCAGTCAGCAAAACTCCCCAGCAGAATCTGAATGAAGGATGGACCAAAGCTTGATGACTGCCAGTGAATAAACTGGCTCAGTGGGGAAAATAATAGTGTTAGAGGTGCTCTGGCACTCGGGATGTATCAGTTCACAAGGTTCAACAAGGCTACAGCCTTTTCCTCCACCGCGGAGGGTCCTGACGTAGCGTTGGCCACGTGCCTCAAAAGTGCTGTCTGAGGCTTCCTAGATGTGAAGGGGCCCTCAGCCCTACAGCCTGAGGATCTCTGCAGTCATAGCACAAGTCCAGGCTACACATTCACTCCTCAAGATTTTCTGTGTAGCCATGAGGGCTGCACAGAGAAGTTTTTAGTGTAGAAACCGTAAAATTCAAAAGCTGTGATAATTCTGTGATAAGATGCCAAGATGCTTGGAGATCCTGGTTCTGCTGGATATGCAGCTCCTGAGAGATATTTCAGCACAAGGCAGACAACCAGCTGTGCTGGGCTGGGTGTGTTCTGGGGCACCCCAAGCACCCCACGGTACCACTGGCAGCCAACATCTACAGGGACCACTCCTCCAATAGTGACTGTGGATTCATGTCTGCCGTGAACTTCTTACTTACCACAGGATTTGTGACTCCATCCTGTTCTCCACAGAATCCACACCCTCTTCAAGAGCCATCCAGTGCCTGAAGCTTGTGTGTCCCAGAGCAATTCCCTGTGAGGTGGCTGGATTTGGTCTATCCATGGCCACTTGGTCACACAGGCAGATGTACTGCGAGTTGGAATTCCTAACACTCTCATTTTACCAATTCTGCTGGAGAACTGGAGAATAATAGAGAACTATTAAAACACGGACCATGATTAACAGAACATTATTATGATTATTACTATTATTATTACCAACTGTTATCGGTGATTTATCTTTTACTTGCACAATGTTTAAAGCAGATGCTCTATTTTGGACCTGCTTAGTGAAAACAGTTGTGTACATACAAGCCAATGCCGTCTGTTTTAAATTATTTTTTTAGCAGTGATCATCTAAAATGCACTCTTTATTATTGGAACAATTAGTTTGTGCAGTTTTCTGATAAGTAAGATAGGTAAGGCTTTTTTCACTTCCCTGCTATATGTGAGAGACAAGCTCATTTTAAGGAAAAATGAAAATATCTTAGTGGCGGAGTGGTTGATGTGACACCCCTCTGGTCTGACTTTCTGTCTGACTGCCTGGACTGTATGTGGCATTAATCATAGAAGAAATCTTTCTCTGTGTATCTCTGATAATATTTCTCAGCTGTTACCCTCACTGCCTGCTCCTCTAACACTGCCCTCATACCTCCCCCTGATAGGTCCTGTGCTGCTTATACTCACAATAGATGAAAAACATAAATAAACTCCAGGAATTAGATCACCCAAGTTCATTACACGTCTTGGATCTGTGGAGGTGAGAGTCTCATGTAGTATCCTGGTGTGTTACTCGGCCTCCCAGGACTGGTTAATTTTAAAGTGATCATTTAGCACTAACCTGAAAACCCACGACAGCCTTCAAAATGAAAACAATCTGTTTGGGCAGGTGGGAAATGAAACCAGTCCTAATGGCTATAATGTTTTTCTGTGAAGGCCCCAGGCCTCATTTTGTCTTTGATAGCAATATAATCTTTTATAGCATCTGTGAAGTTTCCTAATAAATAAAAGTTCCTTGTTGCTGGTGGTTGAAGATGCTGTACAGGTGCATCACGAAAGTGCAGCGACAGACCCTCAGTTTTCAACTCAAGACCTCTTGTCAAGATCATTTTACAAGATATTTCAAAGGAGTATACAAGAAATAAGAAAGCAATGTAGCTGAAGCAGGGATTTAGTAATAGATTCCCTTGCTGCCTGGGAGCTATTAGAACATAAGTTGTATCAGTTTTCCAAAATCCTCTCAACTCCATAATTAGCAAATGTGCCCTTACTTTGGCAAGTGGGGAGTGAATGAAGACAAGTAATAAGTATGAAGGGCACAGAAAGAGCAACTGCTTGAGAATATTTTCTGTAGCTACAGTCATTCCTCCCTTATTCCCTGTCTTGGTTTTTTTTTCCAGAACTGGAAATGGTATTAAAATAAGGAAGAGAGGAGGGAGATGGACTCCTTGCTTGCCAAAATTGCAGAGAAATTCCCTTTTCCCCTAGTTTGGTATTTTTACAAGTTCCCATTTCTGTTTAGCTTCTCTGTGGGGAAGAGAAGCAGTACATTTCCCTGCAGCTCATGTCTATGGTGACAGAGGGAGAAACATCATGGGAAGGCCGAGGAGGGGGAGTTAACCTCCAGTATCCCACAGAACATTTTTCCTGCATGCAGGATTGTCTCTTGGGGCCTTAAACCCCGCCACAGTGCAAGTCCCGCCTGGATCACCAGCACTGAAAATTATCCTCACAAAATCCCTGTGAATTGCTCTTCTTTTTGTGGTTTTATAGATGGACACAAAGGCGTTGATATGTACTGACCCATTGCCCTCCCTTTTTCAGAGATGGGTGTTGCAAGGTGCGTTATTCTGTAATGCAAACAACGTGTCAAATTCTCTCTCAAGGGTTTATTTTGTTGCCTTGTCACGGAACTATGGATTATATATTCCTGCCCTTACACACTGTCCACACTTGGAACACTCAAAAATCCTAAGCTGTTTTTGTATTAGGAGCTTCTATAATTATCTGATCCCATGGGGCTTGCAGAACTTCAGCTTACAGCCAGTATGAGTAACCTCTTAAAATCATCTTAATGGAAAGTTTAAACATTGTGAATAATCCTTTTAAATGTAGGGGGAAAAAAGTGTTTTATCTTAAAATATTTAGAGCAGATGCATGATTTGAGTAAGAGACCAGTGTGCCTGAATTAGAAATGTCATAACTTCAAAGAAACTGAGTCAGTAGTTCTGAATGAGTGACATAGCTTTTAAAGGAAGGCAAGCAACACTGCTTTCCCAAAAGCACCAGGAATAAAATTGTGTACTCTTAAAAATAAATAGTGTGAAATATAAACATGGGAAATAACGTAAAAATAAGAAGAGAAGAATATCACATCGCCCACCAAAAAAAAAAAAAAAAAAAAAATTCATCTATTAGCTTTGGAACACAAACCCTATTTTCTTCAGAAAGGATACTGGCATTGCAATAAGGACAAACTTTTTCCTGGTAGATGGGTCTTGGAAGAGCCTGTGCAGAGCTAATGCAATAGCACAGTGTGAGCACAGTCTTCCCTTCACATGCAGTTCAAGCTCACTTTTATTTGTGGCAGCCTTTTTAATCTTTTTACCAGAAATGCACATTTCTAGTAATACCTCGGGTCAGCTTAGACATGACGCCAAGTATCTTCCTGAAAAATGGAATTGTCTTCATTTTATTAACTGGGAACAAATGTCCTTTAATTGGAAAATGTCCTTTCACTCGTGGTACCATGAGCAGATAACTGGAATGATCACACATGCTGAGCATTTCCACTTGCTTGTGTTGCTATAGGACACAGAGGCCCAAGGATTCCTGTCTTGGGCTTTTCTAGTGCTAAAGGAACTGTGAGAGTGATGCCTTGGGAAGGCTGACCTGGAACAGAGACTGGACAGAGCTAAGAGAATAAAGTAGGTATTTATTAAAATGCCTTTAGGATACGCCTTGAGCAGGACAAGAGCCTGGCCAGGGCTACACCCAAGACGGACCCAAGGTGGACCCAAAATGGACGAACAGTCACGAGGTCTCACACTTTTATAAGTTTTGGTCCATTTGTATATTGGTTTAATCGTCCAATTCCAGCTTCAGATTATGAAGCCCCATCCTTCTTGTTTTCCCTGTTCAGCCCACCATGGTTTGTGCTTTTGGGCCTGAAAACTTGTAACAGTTGTCCTTGGTGTCCAGCAGGAAAAGGATTTGTTTTGTCTACCCACTCTGTGAAGAGAGCTTGCTAACACTTAATAGGAGGCTCAGAACTGCACCCCTAGGCAGCACAGAGTCTGAAAAACATGAAAGCTCAAACTTAAGGCATCAAGAGACAGCACTGCCCTCTAAACAGGGCACAGGGCATTGTTTAACCTGGGTCATTCCTGCCAGGCATTGAAGTCAAGCTCTGTGCCCCAGTCCGTGTCTGCTCTGGGGCTTGGCAGTGGCTGCCATCAGAAATGTGTAGCTGATGTGTCACTGGGGTCTCTGGGCAGAGTGGTCCATCCTCCCTTGCCTGCAGCAGCCTCTGGGATGGAGCAGTTATCTTGTCCTCCCTGCGTTTTCCTTCCCGGCATCGAGCAGCCCCGTCTCGCTCGCTCTGTAATTAATGACAGCCCCTGCCCCAAGCAGCTTGGTAGTGGGCCCGATCAGCCTGATGTCATTGCCTCACCATGACAATTTCCTAACTAACTCCATGTGATATTCCATCTGTTTGACACTATTAAAAACTTTTTATATGGCCCTTGTTGTTGTAGTTGCTGAGGTCCCCGCAAACATCACCGTGAGGGAGGGAAGGCCTGTTATCCCCACTGAGGCACCGGCAGGCCGTGACCTGTCAGGATCACACACCAAATCTTGTCTGAGAGTTAAATGTGGGTCCCCAAGGCCTCCAAAGGCCTTGGCCAGCTCTAGCTGCATGGTATGTTGATGTGGAGAATCAGGATGCTCCTGAAGGGGCAGACAGATAGGGAAAGTATGGAATTGAACGTGAGAATTTTATTAGTTTTTAATAAAATCTTACTTTGTTTTTTAATAAAGGTGAGATTATAGCCATGATACTCCAGCAAAAATAGTTAAGTACCACATATTTTTTTGTTCCTAACTGAAGTAATTTAACCAGAGCACTATTACACCCTGTAGTTAGTCAGACATAACTGAAAAGCCATTTAATCCTCAAGCACCAAGCCTGTTAAATTCTATCTGAAAAGTGTTAGTTTAAGCATTAGCATATGAGAAAGGAACCTAAAGTTAGCTAAGTGGCCCTCGGTTTCATTTCCTAGAGCTTGCTGCTGTGTCATCTGCTTTCCACTTTATATTGAATAACGGGTGGGCCACCAAAGGCATCTAAAGTCCTTCCTGGTCTCCAGCAAAGGGAAGAGCCTGTTCCAGCCTTCAAGCAAAGCAGACTGTCAGGAACACACACATTTTTAGCACTGCACACATGCATTAATTCAGAATTTGTATCTGTGCTGTAGATAAATGTATAAAATTACCCTTTTGGTGCTTTCAGAGTGTAACCCTTCTGGGCATAACAATAGAATGGCAATATTAATTCTGCTAAATTGATTTTGCAATTTACAAATAGAGTGCAGTGAGGAGGATAGAGGAGAGCTACCTTCATTTTTACTCGAGATGATTTCACTTAGTCTGAGATTAATTCTTCAAGTTGAGTTTATTTTAACTCAGTGAATATTTTTCTGTAATGTGCACGGGTTACATTGTAACGTCTCTTTAAAGGGCAATTTAGAACTTCTAAGCAAATAAACACAAAATAAAAGAAAAGGCATTGGAGCTGTTATCTATCTGAGAGCTTAGCTAAAGGTATGCTGTGGCTTAATTTGAACCAGGGGAGCTGGATGGAGATTGTGTTTAACCAGAAATGCTGGCAAAAATATGCTTCAGTAGAGCCAGAACCACATGTGGCCATTCCACTTTAATTGTGCTTGTTTTAAAAGATAGGTCTTTAACATTTACCCTCTCCATGCTTGCTGTCTCTTTATGAACTGAAAATAAAAACTCCCCAGGCAGTCGTACTAAGACCTCAAGCTAAAATTTTTCAGCTGAGTCAAACCCAAAACCTGAATCTGCCCCATGCTTTTTTTTTTCTTTTTTTTCTTTTTTTTTTCCTTTTTTTTTTTTTAGCCCTAAGAAGATTCAACTTCTCTGCTGTTTTTTTCCCCAAGTCCCCAGGCCAGCCCTAGCCCAGGGAGGCAGTGTTTTGATACTAAATGTGTCTCCTTGGTGAGGTCAAAGGCAGTGGCTACTGGTTCAGAGGCAGCCTGCTGTAATATACTACAAAACCCAAAAGTACGCTCAACAATAACAAAAGCATTAACCGCTGACCCACAGCTTGGTGAAATTCAATCCCACCATTAGGCAAACATGAAAATGAGATCCCCAGAGGAAGGAAGGTTCAGATGTTCAAGACCAGAGAAATTGGGTGAGGAACACAGAGACGAGATGGAAGTTGCTGCAGACTGAGGGGAGAGAAGGGGAGGTTGCCAGCTCAGCGGTAGGATCTTTTAATACCATAAATTTCAACATGGCCTTAGCAGTCAGTGTTTTTGCTTCACTTTGGAACAAAGCAAACTAAAATGATTTACAAGATGGACGCCTTTCAACATTTTTAGGGACGTGTTTAATGTGGTACGATTTGATTTCCCAGGGGTTACTTCAAAGCCTCATGTTTCTAGGTTTGTTTTAAGTCTGATGCGTGTGTCCATGTGTAGGTGCTCACCACGGGGCTGGAATGGTTCAGGAACCTGAAAGAACTAAGTCCCCAAGTCTGACTCAGTTTTATCTCATGTCAGCTGGTTACAGATCTGTGTTTCAGTGGTGAACCGTGGGTCTGGGTGCTGTGAGGCTGCAGTCATTGGAGGGACGGGGGAAACTGGCAGGACTGCACTCTCTCAGTTGTCATTATTGGGCCTTGCTTTTCTTCCCCAGAACACACTGATTGCAGAGGACCACTCTCCTGAAGACAGTTTCACCCTGAACCCCGAGGAGGGAGGAGAATACCCCGACCTCCAGGCTGCCCACCGGCCGTTCCCTAAGGAGCAATTCAGGCAGGAGAACGGGCACACGTCCTTGCAAAGAGACGGACCCAGGTCGTTTCTCCTGGACCTCCCAAACTTCCCTGACCTGTCAAAAGCAGATATCAATGGGCAGAATCCCAACATTCAGGTACAAATTTATGTTTACATCTGACTTTTTTTTTTATAACTTACACGAAGTTGTTTTACTGAGCCAAGAAGACTTTCAGCCTGGCTTCCATGACGTGCAGCCAGAACAATCTGTCTCTACCAACAGGGAATGTATACAGTACAATACAATGTAATACAGTATTATATACAAAATATATATAATACATGCTTTTTCTCTGTAAGCCAATGCACATATTGCAATTTTTTTCTGAATTTCTCCTTGGATAGTGTTGATTGCATAAGTGTGGAGTTCAGTGTAGACCTGTTTATGATATTAAATCCACCTTTGTGATACTAAACCCATCTTTGTGATTGCCATTTTGAAGCATATAACCTTCACTGAGAATAAGTGGGTATTTTAATTTCTGCCTTCAATTTACTGTTATAAAATTTGTTTGTGAGGAGATTTGCTTTTTGTATGCTGTTATGAAATGCAACCATCCCCAAAGGCTGACAGAGAACAAGTCTTTCAGTTTCAGCTCAAAATGTATTTGTCTGTATGGAAGCGAGACTTAGATTTAATTTCTGCAGCAGCAGCTTCTAGTATAAAAAAAGTTGTCTGCAAGAAACTTTGTTATATATTATTCCTCAAACTGTTCTTGGGTTTGGAACAGCCTCTTACAAACCACTTGCATCTTGAAACTTCAAGGATCGGAAAGAGGAAAAAATGAGTGATTTGTTTTTAATTCAGAGCCTTAAAGCAAAATTGGCATTAATAAGCAGTCATTTTAACCAGAACAATAAATTCAAATGTTGTTCTGCCTAAGATGTGCTTATAAAAACAATGCACTAGTAGATCTGGTTTTCTGGTTAAATTAATTCCTGGCTTCTTATAGTCCCCCAGCCCACAAAATTACCATCCTTTTGATATGTCTAAGAAGTACGTATATAAAGATGTAATAGATCTGCTGGGGAGAGGCCAACGTGCTTAAGAGGGCTGGAGCACCTCTGGAGACAGGCTGAAAGGGCTGGGGCTGTTCAGCCTGGAGAAAAGAAGGCTCAGGGGAGACCTTAGAGCACCTTCCAGTGCTGAAGGGGCTCCAAGAGAATTGGAGAGGGACTTTTTACAAGGGCATGGAGTGATAGGACAAGAGAGAATGGCTTTAAACTGGCAGAGGATAAGTTTAGTAGTTTTAGGAAGTAGTTTGAGGAAGAAATTCTTTTCTCTCAGGGTGGTGAGGTTGCCCAGAGCAGCTGTGGCTGTCCCATATCTGAAAGTGTTCAAGGCCGGGTTGGATGGGGCTCTCAGGCCTGGTGGAAGGTGTCCCTGACCATGGCAGGGGAGTGGAATGAGATGATCCTTAAGACCCCTTCCAACCCAAACCAGTGCGTGATTCCATGACTGGGTGAGAAGAAGCTGCCTCCACGGTGCCACTCCTTCACTTTCCCCATGGATGAGTTGGAACACTAAGAAATCTCACAGATTTGGGTCGAGGGCAGGTCTAACACTTGATGGGCCGAGGGAGTAAACGTGTTGAACGTGTGGTGATGGAACACATCTCTCATGCTAGGACAACCATTCCAGAAAACTTTAGGAAGGGAAGGTTGGAAGCTGTAGGGACCCAGATCGTGGCATGAGGCAAATCGTGCAGCATCACTGTTTGAACCGTATGTAAACCACAGAGGAGGACAGGAGGAAACAAAAACCTTCCCTGAGTGGTAACAGCATACAGTATTTAGACACAGGGATAAAAGAGATGGAAATAGTTCACTGCCTTGCCTTCATGGTAACTGCTGCTGCTATAACATCTTTTTCTACCACCTGATCTTGGAAATGTGTCAGCAACTATGTCAGCAGTTTTACTGGACTCTGAGAGCTGGGAAGACTGGTCCTGTAAACTGGAAAGAGGCGACATTGATCCCAGAGCTCTTGTGCACAAGGATGAGCCCTTTCAGAAACAGGCTCTCTAAGTTCTGCATTTTATTTACTCTGAAATTACTCTGCTTGCTTAGGTGCGTAAATAGTGATTATACAAAGCTTCTTTAAGTTCTTGGTTGACAGTCTTACAGCTGGTCAAGCCTCGTGGAGATAAAACTCCCATTAATTCCTTACAGAGTCAGAGAAAGTTTATTTTTTTTTTTGGCTAAAGGTTGTAAAAGTTGGTCTACTCTTTTATAAAAAAACAGGATTATAGTTAACTCTTGCTTTTTAAACAGTACTATACTGACCTGAACAGAAATAGTGACACTTGTTGACTTGCAAATTTCTCATCAGCTATTTGGCAGGTGAAAACAGAATTAATGCTTATTTTTCTTTTTGCATAGTCGCTCCCAGATCTGTAAGTTACAATCCTGGGAGTGTTGATTTAAAGAGTCCTCCTAGGACTGAGAGGTTGGATAGGAGAAAACAGCCTCTGTTTTAAGATAGCACAATAGCCACATTTTCTTCTCAAAGACTCAAAACCTCTTTTTCCTTCTACTGCATAGACTAAAAATAACATTTTTTTTTAATAGAAATTATACCTGGGGAATTAAAAATCTAAGAAAGAGGCATGAAATTCTTCAAAAAAAGCAGGTGGAAAAGATACTCCAGTGAGTTCTCTTTAGGGCCATTCCTTCTCTGGTTCCTGTGAGATGGCACTTGTATCATGCCAGGGTGTGTGCTCTTTTAGTGATGAGCTGGTGAACATCAGAACAGCATCAGAGAAATTCAGATTACCCCAGATACTGCCATATTTATTAGATGATAATATAATGTCTCTAGAAAACCCTCAGAAGCAACAGTCAGAGTTGCAGTAATCCAAATGAATGTGACTTTTTGCATACAGGACAGCCCTCACTGGCCTCCCTGTGGTGTTCTGGCCTTGTAAAATCTCCCTTCATTAAAAGTGGCATCTCCTGCTTCAGCTGTGCTTCCACACTGGTTGTTGAGAGTAACCACAGTAGCTGCTGTTGAGCACAGACTGCTTGGTTTGGGATATTTTGTTTCTCTTTTTTGTCATTTTAGCAATTCTGTCAATGTCTGGAAGACTTCTAGGTGAGAAGGTGATTACAAAAACTGGTCACACATTTTTTTGGATTTCCTTTCACAAGTGGAAAATCCCTGCTTCCTGGGTTTGCACTTGCTTCACAGTCCAGCCAAGGGATGCCTATGCAGATCCTGTAACTGGTCAGGGTTGTTATTCAAAGTCAAAATTGTTCTTTCCCCTGAGTAGCAGAATGCAGCCATGTGGGAGGTGTACAGGAACCTGCCTGTTTTCCATTTCTGATGGGTTTTTCTTGTCTGTTCCAAACAGCCTTCTACAACCTCTCCACTCTTTGCAGCCAACCTTCTGTTTGTAGCCAGATGTTTCAGCCTGCCACAGAACTCTTGCTCTTGTCCCTCTCCTTTTCTTTTTTCTGCTGGTTTCCCAGGTTTGTGTATTGCAGCAGGAGCAGGGAGTGTGCTGCTGTGCTGTTGCACTGTTTTGCTGCTTCCCTGGCAGTGCTTGACACCGTGACAGAAGAGCAGAAAAAGGAAAACTCAGAGAAAAATAGAGTGGTTTGGGTTGAAGAGGACCTTCAAGATCATCTAGTGATGATGGGCAGGGACACCTTCCACTGGATCAGGTTATTCAGAGCCCTATCCAGCCTTGTCACACCTCCAGGGGCAGGGAGTTCACAGCCTCTTTGGGCAATAAGTGTATTTTGTTGATATTAATGCTCCTCACTGAACTTACATCTTGATCAAGCTTCATGACCAATAGAGCTGAAACACAGCTGGGCGAGCTCCAGTTGTAATGGATGTGTTAAACATTTTGATGAGGTGACATGTTCTGGGTGAAAACTGCACAGAAACAGGTAGGATTCCTGTTCAAAACCATGTTGATGACCATGTTAAATGGTAGGAGTGGTTTTAAACCAGAGGTTAATGCCTGCTTGGTCTTTGTAATTTGCCAGGAGGCCTGTGGCCATATCCACCAGTCACACCATTCCAGTGCTGCTGTGTTAGCTTTGTTACCTATTTGTTACCTATTTTCTCTCTTTGATACCTGCTGGGTTACTACCTTCTCTTCAAAACATGTCTACACAAACCCACCCACTCTAGGAATGTACACAGTGACAGAGAACAAGGTTTTGGAAAAAGAGCTGCAGACCTCAGCTCTTCTCCAGCTTCACCCGTGGCCGTTTCCCTCACCTCCACCTGCATCATAATGTCACTTTTCACACGTTTTATTAGATGCACTTTTTAGCTATCATTTGCCTTTGCCATTTGAAGCTGCTGGTTTCGCTGCATTGGAAAGCAGCACCCTCTTGGTATTGTCACAGAGGATTCAACAGGGTCTGACCAGTCCTGCCAGTCCCATCTCTCATTTAGCACAGGGAGAGCTGGAGGGCTCCAGAAGTGCTTGTTTCTTGTAAGGCCTGTAAGGTTTGATACCCTGAGGTAGTGGCAAAGCAGCTGCTGCCAGGGGCAGCAGTGGAAACACAGGGCAGCCTTGCAGGAGCTGGTGGCTCCTCTGGCCAGATGCAGAGGCTTGTGCAGGCAGAGCTGAGGTCCAGGGGGCTGGGGTTCAACCACTGTCAATGCCAGAGCTGTGCAGGTTTCTTTATGCCGTGCTGTAACAAGACCTCACTGCAGAGTGCAGAATTCAGAGCTGGAACCACATTTTTATTTATGGGGTTCGGTTTGGCTCGTTGGAGATGGCAAATTGGATGGACAACATTAAACAGAAATTTCAGGTCTCAATTCACATTGTCTTCTTTGCTCCCAACGACATTTGAGGGACCTTCACTTTTCAAGTCCAAAAAACTGTTCTAAGTGACCTGACACAATCAGCAGTAAATTAGTGTCATCCCTGGTAGCATTTTAATTAAAATTATGTGATGTAAAGCCAGATTTACCATTTCAATCTCTTATACTGAACTCGTTTCTGTTCTCCTGTTATACTTACCTCATTGCTGGCTTGCATGTGTCTATCTTACCAGAATGGCAAGTTCTGTATTGAAAATTTGCATCGATTGCATGAAAGAAACTGGATAGAAATGTTGTAGGATCCGCTGCTTGCACAATATCACAAACATAATCCTTCCTGAAACATAATCTTCCAGTCACTTAGGGCAATGTTTACACCACTAAAGTGAATTCAGAAACATTGTCTCAGTAAACAGGGACAAAGAACACAGAACTTTTTGTGCACTCCAGCAGGCTGGGATAATATTTATCTTCTGTATATTTTTGGCCAGGAGAAAATTGGATGTTGGTGTCTGGAGACATCTGTGCGTGATACACTTGTTTCATTAGAAATTGACTTCAAATCTGTTGTTTTAATGTGCTTATGCCAATTGCTTTTAACAGTTTTCAGAGGAATGTCCTTATTCCTAGCTCGTACAACCATAAAAGAAGTGGATTTATTTTAGGTTTGGATACTTCTGGGGATGATTGTGGATTTATACAAGAACTGTGTTACCACAGATATTTTGGGAAGCTTGAGAAAAAAAAAAGAATCTTTACAGTTTTGATAATCGCTGGAAGAAGAAATCAGCCTCTAAAATGGTCTCCAAGATAGAATTGCTAAACCAGATCTATTTTTTAATTTTTAAGAGAACATGTTTTTGTTGGAATACTTATATGGCATGAAAGCTTTTCCAGAGCTTCTTTAAATGCCCGGTTTTTATTATTCTAGTTCTTGATCTTTATTCTCTAGTTCTTGATTTCTTTATTCCTTTTTATAAACAGCCCCCAATATAGAAACTGATCAAACAAGTTGCATGTTTCAGTGCCAGTTACGTGTACAAGTACGTGTGTAAGTGCAGTCACGGACTAACATTGTAAGTCTATCTGTGAGTACTGGGAAAAACTCAGTGAAAGCTCAGTTTTCAAAATTTTAGACTGAGCTAAGGGAGCAATTGCTCACCTGAAACAGCAGCCTCTTCTCAAAATTCTGCCCTAACTTCTGGGTCATAGAGGGATTAGTAGGATTATGCACTGATTTCCCCCCTGCCTCTGGAAGGTCCATTAAGGCAAGTCCCTGAAAACACCAGAGTGAATTGAAGCTGGCTTCTAATTTCCAAGAGTGGCAGTTCAGACAATCCCAGGTTTCTTTACAGAATTTCTTTCAGTGTATGATTTTTATGCCACAATAAACAACACCTTGGTAATCAAAGCTTAAAGCAGTGGAGAGGGGAACATAGGTATGTGTCAGACTGGGTTGTGCTTCTGCTGCTTTTGGTTTTTAAATTGGCTGTGTGTTGGAAAACTCATTTTAGAGGCCTTTCTAATAAGCTTCTTCAGAGCTAAAAACAAACTCAAGTGGCTGACTTCACAGATATGTCTTGGAAGTAAGTTAGTGGCAGTGTTGCTGGAGGTCTGGTGGGGTCTGATGACACTGGAAGTGTGTGTGTTCCACCTGCCTTTCCTCACCAGTGTGGCACCAAGCTCAGCAGACATTTCTCTGCCCCTGCAAACCTTCTTCTCCTTAAACTGACTTGGCATCATCAATCATTATTTAAAATCAAGTTGCTGTGGTTCTTCAAATTGTCCCTGGCTGAAATAATCCCTGTGAAAGTCAATCATGCTGATTGACTTTCACACAGCTACAGATTATCAAAGCAAATGGAGCAATTTTTTTTTTTTTTAATCAGAGGGTTTGTTTTTTTTCCACTTTGCTGAGTCATTGTTCAGAGAGTTAGTGTGGTGCTAAAAATACTTGCTGCTAAAGTACTAGAATTGTACTGATTTCCAGGTGGGGAGTACTAAAGCCCCACCACTGGCAGCGTTTGCCACTCAGTAAGACGATTTCCTTTCATTTATTGTGAAAACTCTGTTTTGCTTGGATAGAGGGAACAGTTTTGAATCCCTGAACTGACTCTGATGTTTTTAAGCTTGTGAAACCCATTTTAATTTTTGGTCTGTAGAAACTGAGGTTTAATGAAGTAATCGTTCCAATTCCATATTTAGGCTGGGAGTGAAATACCCCTCCTGTAAAGATGCCATTAGGCTGACAACTGCACTTTCCCTTGCTCTTGCTCTTTTTCCCAGTGGAGCTTCATAGTAGCCTGCAAGTTTTTTCATTTCAATGGCCTGGTCTATGGTAAAATGCAAAGCATGAAATAAGTTCAAAATCTGTCTCCAAAGAAAGGATGTGTGGGCATTGTTTGTGTTTGCAGCTCTGAAGATACCACAGTTCTGCTTTGCCTCCTATGTCACACTCTGTGGATCACAGGTAGCTGTGATCTTTTCTATCTTTTCCTTGTGATTTTACTAATAACAATTGTATAAAACTAATTTTTTATGCACCATGCACACCCACAGAGCTGTGTAAATGACTTTTAGCATAATAGTATATTTTTTCTGTTTTATACAACCTGATTTTCATTGTGTACCATCTTGAAAGGCTGGAAATGCCCCCGTACCTGTTAAACATCATAGATCTATCTGAAAGTCACTTCTGGTTGTTTAGCCTGTCCAGTGTAATCACTGAACCACATTAGCATGAAACATCAGAGAATTTTATGATCTGTCTGTGGCCAGGCAATGCCAGCATGACTCACAGAGCCAAGATTTCTGATGGCTAGTCTCTGCTTCTACCTAAATAGCCACCTATATGCACACACAGTATTTATCCAAGAGTTTTACAATTACACGTCATTCAGCACAGAAAGCACTAATCAAGGGTTGCTCCTATGCAGAATGATATTGACATTTGTGATGTCTGTGAGGGAATTGGGCAGCAAACTTTAAATTTTGGTTCTGAGCTTCTGTTAGAAACCATAAACAGGTTGACCATAACAGGTCATTATACTCTTCCAGCATGACAAAAGGACCTACTTTAGAGGGCTTTGCAGCAAGTGGCTTACTCAGCAATGGTCAGAGGAGCTGCTGGCTCCCATCACTGCCACAGAGTGTGGTTTCATGAAGCAGTAACAGCTGGGCTGCTGCCAGAGGGGTGAGACAGATGCAAACCCAGAGGTACCTGGGCTCTGTATCTTGACCTTCACACACCAGGCCTTGCTTATCTTGAGTCAGCCCAAGTCCTTAGAACAGGCTCTGCACACTAGTGTGCTTCACACTTGCCTCAAATTCAACCTCAGCATAGAGTACAGGTTTGGTTTTCTTTTTCCTGCTCATATATATTGGGCTCCAAACACATTTTCCTGTAAGGCAGAAAATTCTGCTGCAAAGATTTTAGGCACAGCGCGGGTTATTATTTTGTGCAGTATTTTTCCCAGCCTTGGTTCCAAGGTCTGATTATTCAACAGAGGTAGCAGAAGGAATCACTCAGCCTCTGCATACCTCTGGGCTCAGTAATTCACGTATGATTTATGACAGGCAGACCCAGTGACATCGCACAGCCCCTTTGCCAGGCAGCACCTTGTCTTTGCTGCACGGGGAGTTTCCTACTGACAAGGAGGAGGCACTGACAATCAGGCTGGTCTGTTTTGAACCCCACAGGTTACCATTGAAGTGGTGGATGGCCCCGAGACAGAGACAGACAAAGACCTGCAGAAGGAGAGCAGCAAGCCCAGCTGGCCAGCCCCGTCGCCCAGCTGGAGGAACTGGTGGCAGAGATCTTCCACCTTGACTCGCATGAGCAGCGGGGACCAGGACTACAAGTATGACAGCACTACTGAGGACAGCAACTTCCTAAACCCTCTGGGTGGGTGGGATGGCCACGCACCCAGTCACCGGACCTTCGAGTCCAAGGAGCAGCCGGAGTACGGTAGGTTTGGGCTCCAGGCCTCGTGCGGGCACCTCGGGATTGTGAAAACAAGCCTGGGGGAAATGAGGATGGTGAGGCATCGCTGAGAGCAGGCCAAGCAAAATAGGGTTTTTCAACATGTGGCTTCTGTTCATCAGCTTTCAAATACAAATCTGTGCAGATGCACAAGCTGTGCTGTGGTAGCTGCATTCCACTAGTAAGTCTATAATCTTGAAAATCATACCAGTTATCCCAGAAGAGGGCCTTTTTTTAGTCCGAGGTGTGCTTTTTTTGAAAGTAGAGGAAACAAGGTTTCGTGTTTATTTTTAGAGTAAGGGTAAGTTACAAATTTAGCATCGTGCGGTGGTTTGGGGAACCAGAATATAACTGTTGGATAAATAAGCAAGATCTGAAACGTGGTAGTATTTGGTGGATACACAAATAAGATGAGTTATGTTGGTGCATGTGTGGGGAGTGGCATGTGCAGCAGGAACATTTTGTATTTGCGTGTGTAATATTCTTCCAGATGTGTCACGGGGAAAACAATTGTTTTCAGCTTGTTGTATGAAACAGTTGCAGAAACTAGAAACAGAGAGGAGCTACAGCTATTCCCTGCCCTGACAGGCTCTGACTATCCATATGGGAATGACCCAAGGGAGGTGGGCTAAGCTGTGCTCACAGGAAGCTCAGAGCCCCCTGAATTTAAGTTGAATTTAGGTTAATTTATTAAATACAGACAACTTTTAGTCAAAACAAGGTGTCTAAGCCACGGTACTTTTACCCTGGCGTTTCTGTTGTTATTCCCCTGCTGCTGCAGAGTGCCTGGGTAAAATAAACTTATTTTTCCCATGATTTGGTTAACTTGAAGTACCAGAGTCTTAAAAATCAAGAGAGAGTTTTTATGGAATGGTGTGTTTAAACATATACATATGTATTAAATTTTGTGGCCAGAGGATTAAATTCTATCCCTTCTTTTTGCACCTACATTTATTTGTGGGCAGGGTTTATTGCCAAGAATTCATATCTTAGGTAGTTATTCATTTAAGTTAAATAAAATTGCTTTCACAAATAATTTTGATAGTAAACACATTGAGAATTACAAATATGAAAATAGGAAGAACAGGTTGAGCTGCAGCTGAAAATCTAACATGGTATATTCAGTAGTGTGCTTCATAGTGCAGTGTAAACACGAGGTAGGTAGGTCAGAAAATTATCCTAGAGCTCCCTGCTGCACACCAGAGCATCCAACTAACTAGAAACAACTCCTGGCCTTCTGTCTGACCTAAAATGCTGGGCTTGTCCAGGAGGATGTAGCAGCCCATGAGGGGTGTAGATGTTCCACCCACTGACACATTCACACCTTTCCTGTGTGTGTCTCTCTCTCTCCTCCTGCCACTGCCAAGGGTGCTCCCTGCCCTTTCTGGGCCTCCTGGGCTGGGCTGTTTGACAGGCATTGCCTCTGCTCACTTACCCTGCTCCTTGCCAACCACGTGGAGATAAAAGAGTTGGAAAAGGGCTGGGAAGAAGAGCAGGTATATAGAGCAAATCACATTTTCCTGAGGCATCTGATGCCTTTTTGGACTATTGTGGTGCCTGCCTGCTGGCAAATCCCAGAACCATGGGATTTGCACACTGCCATTAGCCATGTTCACACCCACATCCCACCACGGCCACCTGATTCCAGTGTGGTGGCTTCCCCATCATCAGCCGTGTCAGAAAAGGAGGAGGAACACATAAGGTCCTTGCTTTCTGTGAGGAACTCACATCTAGACAGCTTGCTCCCAGTGAGATATATAACCTCCCCATACTCCTGACAGTAAATGTTTAATAGCACCCCACAGGGTTGTCGTCAGTCATTACATATGGTACAAATCAAGTTACGTGTTCTACTAAGCAGCTCAGGAAGCCCACAGACAGCATGGCCCTGGGGGAGCAGGAACTGTGTGTAGCACAGAGGCCAGGGGAGGCAGGGATCCTCCCTGTCTCACCTAGAGCTATAGAGCAAGGCTGCCTCATAGCCACTAAACCAGATTTTACAACCACGGTGTTGGTGTAACCCAAAGGAGCTACAGCTGCGAGTTATCATCACAGGGTCAGTAAAATATGTCCCATAGGTTGCAGAGAAAACCATCAAGCCAAATGTTCCCTCAGCTGTGGAGGGGGGGCGGTGGGAAGGCAAGAAAGCTGGGATGAGTTCATGGGCTTGGTTTGGTGGCCTTCACATGGTGGGATGTGCAGCAGTTTCCACAGCACACAAAGGAGTCTGGTTCTGAAGAGTTTAGGTACTCACGGCAGCACCAGCCTCTGTGGTGCAGACCTGGTGTCCAGTGCCCTTGGCTGTCTACCAGAAGAGAATAAAATCATGTTTCTTTTTCAGAAGGTTCCTTCTAGAAAATAGTCAGATTGATGTTATTGAATCATTCACATGAAACACTCAAAATTGTGTGTTGTTCCTGGTGCAAGAGGATCATGCAATTCCCTGTTCTCATAGCAGTATTTGTGAAATATCTGTTCCCTGTTCAAGGGACTGAAAAACAAAATTGTGATTTTTCCCTCGTGACCCTTTAGCTTCCCATAGCCCAACACCACACATCTTGCCCGAAAATTGAGTGTTGTTCTGCTATTGTTGTGTGTTTTGAAAAGATGAAAAAGAAAACTCAATTTATCCTTTGCCTGGTTAGCCTGTGGTCCACAAACACATTCCTATACGCAGGGAAATGACGTGAATAGATGTGTACTGCTAGTTCATGACCCAGCTTTGCAGCTGAGGATCCTCAGCTGCCAAAAGGTCAAAAGAGAAAGGAAATATTTTTTCAAATAATGTTGCATGCATTTCCCTGAGGAGCATCAAGTGTGAAAACCATTTAAACAGCAGGCTCGCGCCTGGCACTCGGCCCAAGCTTCAGGTAGAGACATCTGGATCCCATTCTTGTTTTGCCTTCTTAATAAAAAACACCACACAGTAGTTTTCGGGTAGCGGGAGCTTTCGTTTCCTCCTTTCCTTCCTCAACGTTTGTCCCCCCCGCAGATTACATGGACGGCGAGGGCGACTGGAGCCCGTGGTCCCCGTGCAGCGTCACCTGCGGCGGCGGCAGCCAGAAGCGCACGCGGGCCTGCGGCTACGCCTGCACCGCCACCGAGTCCCGCACCTGCGACAGGCCCAACTGCCCAGGTGGGAACCCCAAACGGCCCCTCCTCCCCAGACTTTCCAGGAAAAGAACTTCCTCGGAGAAAAGTGGAAAAAACTCTTTATTTAAACAAACAAAATGCCCACAACTATAAAGAATTAACAGTATGGAACAACTAAACCTCTCGCCGCTCCGAAGAGAGATGGCAAAACTGAGGCAGTCCTTGCCGTGGGTGTAGCTCAGCTCTCTCAGTCTCCCACCAGTCCTAGTCCCTCTGGAGGTCCAGGCCCCAGTGGGCTGCAGGTGCCAGCCCTCGGTGCTCCTCTGGGTTTTTCAGTTCAGAGCAGATTTAAACAGTCCCAAGAAAAAGGAAAAAAAATAGTCCAGGAAACTTCTTTGCCTCAGCTAGCTAAACTAACTAAAAGGAAAAAAAATCTGTCCAGCCTCCGACGAACCACACCATCCCAAGCAAAAAAAAAAAGCAGAGTGAAGGCTTTTTTCTCAAACAAACTCCACACTTCTTTCCCTGCTTCGCTCTCAGAACCAGCCTTAAAGGCACAGAACTAAACATGCAGCACAAACAGAACAGACAATTGGGGACACAAGCATCATAAAGTCACCCTAGGACAGAACCCTGGTTGGGGGCTGCTGCCAGGGGAAGCGGGGAGAGGTGGGCAGGGGTGGGGAGAGCCCTCCTCCTGCACACAGACCCCAGGGCACGGTGCTCCAAGGCAAGGTGAGGGCTCTGGCAGGAAAAGACTGATTTTCAACACCATTTATTCATAGTACTGCTAGATACACTGTTAGATGCAGTTCACCATCCCCTGGGACTTCAGAGACAAGTACAGGCTTTCTTTAGGTCATGGCAGTCGTTTTTGTGCACAGGCGCTTTGTGTTCCAAAGGGTGTAATGTACTCCCTTGAAACAAATTCCGAGCTGTTTGAGAATTTCAAACCAGCTGTGCTGTTACCTCAGTGAGCTCCTGTTTTGCTGTGCAGTGAATGGCATTGCCTGCGTGGTGAACAGGGATGAAGGAATGTACAGTTTTGGCTTGAATGTGTTCAGAAAATATGGCCAAGGAGCCTTGCCTTAGCTCCTATCCACTCACAGGATTTGACATTTGAAGTGTCCTTACCATCACACGGTCTTCACTTTGGCAAAATCAGGGCTGAGCACTCGAGCCTACATCACGAAAGCTTGAAGCTGCCACGGAAAACTGTTCTTTAAATATTGCTGTGTGTTTGAATTCAGACCGATGTGTCATGTGGTAGCTGCCACAATGCAGGGGATAGGTGCAAGTTCATTACTTCCCAAGATCAGAGAGAAGTAAAAACACAAATCGTGGTGGTATGCATTACTCTCAGTTTACTTAATGAGTCAGAAAGGCAGGAATTTTTAGACTGGAGGTCAGGCTTTTTTTAATGGGAAGTGAAATGTCAGCAGTGCTGGAGAGGAGACTTAAGAAGACTTGGTGAGAGAGCTGGAGAGGAGTTTCTCCCTCACAGATAGATTCATGTCTCCATTGCAAAGCAACAACTGCGAGGCAGTTCAGGGCAAAAATGTTTCTGCATGCTCTCATGCATCCTAAAACCTCAATAATAAGGAGTTAATTCCAGAAGAAAGCAACTAATCCCCAGTTATATTCTCTAGTATTTATTACCAGCTAGCACCAAAAAGTGGCAAACTTAAAAGAATATATTATGTCATACAACAGACCTCCAACGATCAGCAAGCAAAATATATTCACTCTTTGAGGCTGTGCTGACATTTTTGAAATTACAAGGTCAAAGCTCAGCTTCTGCTGTTTATAATTCCAGCAGTGAATTACTGCCTTGTAATGGGTTCTGGGTATCTATTATTCTACATCTACCACTGGAGTTGAGGCAAAACCCTATGATAATTTTATTGAAAATTGGCCTGAGGCTGTTTTGAAGATTTGCAAGCCACTATTATGCCCCAGTTCAGGAGATTGGGAGAAAGTTCATTGGCAAGAAGATGGATGGTGAATAGACTTCATTATTGACCATATAGTTATCACGTATTAAATATTCTTCTGCTCTCTTTAGAGGTCTTTAATTCAATTGAGAAGAAAGGGAAAAAAAAACCCTAAAACCTATTTGTTTTAAGCCTACTTGGCATAGAAACATTAGGTGGGTCAATAGACTGAACCAAAGCAGCAACAAAAAGATGTTTACTTCAGCAAGATCATTTTTCTGGCAATCTCTGTGTCTCTCTACTGAGAGCAAACAATTAACTGGAGACTGCTGGTAAATCCTGATATGTTGAGATCCTGGTGGTTTATTTGAGAGCTATAAGTGGTGGGGATGAAATTTCTTGGAGAGGTTGGTTATCTCTTGCCTACTCACACCTTTTTAACTCCCTGGCACTGGGAGAGACCAACAAGCACCAGTATTCTTGTAACAGCATCATTCTTCCTTGAGAAATGGTTGCCCACAATCAGAGATGAACTTCCTCACTTGTCTTCAGGCCTATCACTCTGTTTTACCTTGTTAACAGCACAGATTCCTTGGTTATTATGGTTTTAAAGGATGAGTCCAGCAGCAAGTTCAGAATTCTTCCCTGCCAATACAAAGCACCTTGCAGAGCCTGGGGAAGGAGGGGTGGCAAGGAGGCAGCTGGTGCCATTGTGTTTTAATGGGAAAACAGGAGCACCACTAACACGTGTTTGCCTTAGGGATCGAAGATACCTTCCGGACAGCTGCCACAGAAGTGAGTTTACTCGCAGGGAGTGAAGACTTCAACGCAACCAAACTGTTTGAAGTTGGTAAGCAGCCTAGTCAATCCTTCAGTAACAGATAAGAGACTTCTGTAGGATTTTCTCTAGTCCTGTGGGATCAAGATACTGAGTTTAGCTTTAAAAATGCCAGTAGTAAGAGCCATTTATTATCTTGCTTATGTTTGTGATCTGAAATTTTTGCTTTGGTCATAATGTCTTTCTCCCCTTAAGTCCTGTGCTTGTTTCATCATGAAAGGGTTATTTGTTGTCATAATTCAGAAAAGAGCTGTAAGACTCCACATTAATGGAGGGGGAAAAAAAATCAAACACTCTTTATTATTTTGCTGAAATAGCCTCGAATGGAAGACCCTATAAAAGCATTTTAAATACAGCTGTCACATTAAAAAAAAAAAAAAGGGGCAATGACTTTTATGAGCATGCATTGCTTTTATAGCTCTGTGTGCTGCAGTGGGGGCAGCCAAAGCAATTTTATAGGGCATGGTTTGATTCTGAACTTTCTAAAACTCAATCCATCATCTGCAATGTTCTGATTTCATCCCTTCAGTGGAACCATAATGTGGCCTCTCAGAGAGACACTGGATGCTGGATTAATTGAATAAATAGTGTAACCCAGCACCTCCCTCCTATGGTGGCAGAGCACAGTAGTTAATGACAGCCAGGATGAGACTCTTAAAGGAGTTAGAAAAACAGGACACTGACCACTAAGTAAATATTTTGCAAGAATGTGTGCTGTAAGAGTTTTAGGTCCCAGTTAGTTACTCTCCTGCAGTCCTCTTAAGTAAGTGTGGAGCAAGATATGCAGACGATTTTTGACAGCCCACAGGATGATATAGACACCTTAAATAATGTTTTAGGTAGGAGATGTTCACCTGGATTCTCCCAAGAGTCTTGAAAAATAAAGAAGTGCTGGTATTAAATATGCTACTGGTCTACAAACCTCTTTAATCCCAGCTATACGTCATGGCTCTGGTACCATAAACTCCTGCTGATGTACAACCACTCTGATGTTATGCCATACAGGCCCTTTTAGAGCCTGAATCACTTTTGGCTGCATTTGTCAACTGAGATGTCAGTCTCCATGTTTGAAGTACAGATGCTTGAAATACCCCTTTGGAAAGTGGATATCAAATAGAAAAAAAGTATTTCTTTTTAAAAAGAAAGACTGAATTAGGGCCTAAAATGAACTTTAGAAAGAGTAATCCAGGCTTTGTAGCATCATATGAAACTTAATCCTTCAGCATCTGACTGCCATTTTTCCTGCTGAGTGTGTTCTGACTAAGGGTTCTAACTGGAGACTGGCACCACATCACTGTGATTTCTCTTTCTCCGTTGCTTCAGTAGCCTAATTAGAATTTTTCCAGGTAAAAGAAACATCACAGTATTTCCTACTGGCCTGGTTCTGCACTGTAACTCAGACTAGCACTGCCTGAGGCACTGAAGTCAGTCAGTCACACTTGATTTCTTTATCTGGCAAGACAGCAGAGTGGGGCAGAGCAGCAAGCTGTGACTGCCCTTTCTTTCTGCAGCGGAGCACTGGTGCTGAACAGCTACCCTTCCCTCATTTGTTATCACTGATCACACCGACTGGGATGCTGCTTAACGTATCTTAAGTTTCCATTTCCTGCCCTGAAACAGATACCGATAGCTGTGAGAGATGGATGAGCTGCAAGAGCGAGTTCCTGAAGAAATACATGCACAAGGTGGTCAACGACCTTCCCAGCTGCCCGTGCTCCTACCCCAGAGAAGTTGCCTACAGCACCGCCGAGATCTACGACCGACTGAAGAGGAAAAGCTTCCGCTGGAAGGACGCAAGTGGCCCAAAGGAAAAGCTGGAGATCTACAAGCCCACAGCGCGGTACTGCATCCGCTCCATGCTGTCCTTGGAGAGCACCACGCTTGCGGCGCAGCACTGCTGCTACGACGACAACATGCAGCTGATCACCAGGGGCAAAGGGGCCGGGACACCCAACCTGATCAGCATCGAATTCTCGGCAGAGCTGCACTACAAAGTGGACATCCTGCCCTGGATCATATGCAAAGGTGACTGGAGCCGCTACAATGAGGCCCGGCCTCCCAACAACGGGCAGAAGTGCACGGAAAACCCGTCAGACGAAGACTACTACAAGCAGTTTCAAGAAGCAAGGGAATACTGAGGAGATTTTTTTTTTCCCTTTTCTTCAGATGCAAAATAGCATTCGTTTCCTGAATGCCAAAGGACTGGTGATGGCTGCTGCATCAGCTCCTCGACAGGGGTTGATCAGTTCCTTTCTAATGAATGTATATAGTTGTAATATAATACATAAGTATTTTTCACAGTGTGTGTAATTTATAAACACGTATCTCTCTGTCTCGCACACACCTATTTTTGCATACAGACGTACATAAGTCTCATCCTGATAGGATTTTATACTGCAATAACGTTCATGTAATAATGTGCATTTCATTTTATTTCCCATCTGTAGCATAATGAAGGGGGTGAGGGGTAGCTGCCATCACCATCAGGCCCCAAGGTCCCAGCTGAGGAGGCACATATTTAAAAGTTGTTATAAACAATAGGATTGAAGAATGTACTCTTCCATATGGGAATGGTTTACAAGATTAATGCACCTACAGCATCAGTTTTCTCCATAATTGGTTTCATGACTAGTCATATCTAAGGAGGGAAGAATTTTTTTTTTTTTTTGGAAGGGTAATAGTCAAAAATGAATATAGAAAATCCCCAGCAATTTTTCCTCTTGGAATTCTCCCTGTTACCTTCTAGCTCAGGTCTTTGCAGTCCACCTGGGGTAGGCTTGCAGGAAGATGTAGCTATGGTTTTCCTATGGGCTAGAAAATGCCCTGGTGCAGTGGTTTTGCAGGAGTTGCAAACAGCCCCCTCCTGGAGACATCTCTGACACGAAGCTGCAGCTGTTGGGAGTTGCATCTCCAGAGCAGAGATCTGTGAATTGAGCATGCTGCAAGTCTTTGGAGGAAAGAGGGCAGAGAAGGAATCCATGCCAAAGGACCAAAAAGATCACAGTTCCTTCCCAGTTTTTAATAGGAAGAATGTTTGGATCTGCTTGTTTCTTTCTTTTTAGAAAAGGAAGATGTTTACTATTTTAGAGAACAGTAAAAGTGGAATTCACAAATTCCCTGGGATAAAAGATGCAACCAGCCCTTTTCCCCCATTTTTCTCATGCTGAGTGCACAGTGTCCTACAGAAGTAGCTATTCTTTAAGGGAAGCTTTCTGGGAGGAACTACTGGGTGTCTTAAAATGTCTTAATTTTTTTAAAAAGCTAGCATTATTTTTGTAAAGTATTTATTGAATTGTAACAATGACTCACATGTGGGATATCTCTAACGTGAAAGGCTTCTGTAGATGGAACTTGATTTCCAAGAACACGACTGTTTTTTAGGCAAAGGTTTTATTTCCAAAATTTTATAAAGTGCAAGTTCACATACGTAATCCTGTCATAAAGCAGCTCATATCTGCATTCTGATGAAAGGTAATAGTTACACCCTGGGTAAATAAATACTTACAGTTCCATCCTGTGAAAGACTGCCTTGCTGCAAGTTCCTTTGGAAAACTAAGGCTAAATGTCACTAGAGAAAAGCCTATTTTGGGGTTATGTGGTCTGACACACACATGTGGAACCTCACACAGTGGTGAAGCCGACCGGCATCGCGGTCAGTCTGAGCTCAAAGATTCAAGGCAGACACAAAAGGCAAATCCCTCTGCTCTATACAGACACACATAGATGATATTTAAGGTCCCTTCCAACCCAAACCCTTCTGTGGCATCCTGTAAATCCTTTCCATGTCTCTGTTGGCCTCTTGGGTCCGGTGGGTTGTGAGCTCACAAATGGATGCGCGTGGTGCCCCTGGGCATTAACACGGGCACAACAAACCCCTGGGCAGGGCCAGCCTTGTGTTGGTCTGCCCAGGTGGTGCAAACTGGGGGTTCAAAGCCAGCCTGGGCTGTGCACACCCAGTCTGACCCACGCTGCAGAGCCCCAGCACTGTGCTCCAGGTCTCCAAAAACATCCAGGTCTCCAAAAACATCCAGGTCTCCAAAAACACAGCGGTCCGGGCAAAATCACCGCACATCTGCACCAGCGACTGCTCTGCTGAGGTAACCTCGGCAGCTGGAAAACTTGGCCAAGCCATAGGAGCATCCCAGATCCAGACTTGAGTTGGTGGGGAAGACGTGGATGTGTTCTAGCACAAGCTGGTAGTAACAAAACATGGTTAGTTGAGCAAGAGGGTAAACATGGGGATCACCCCTTATTTTTTTATGGAAACCAGATTTTGTAAATTCTTGCAAGGTCATACGAAGGCGCCACTAGCTCGTGGAGCCAGTTAAATTGACAGCAGATGGATGAAAGGCACAAGGAACTCCAGGATCACTTCACAGGGAAGACAGGTATTTTCAGGGAGGAAGCTCTGCTTCTTGCTTAACAATGTGGGGAGGAACAACAGTCTCAGGTTTCTCTGGGAGAGAGATGAGAGGGCCATCGGTCACAATTCTTGAAATATAAAACACATCCCTGCCCTTTGTGGATTAGTAAATTATGGTGCTATTGAGAAATGCTACTACACTTTTAATACAGAACATAGCACATAAAGTGTCAGGGGAGAGGAAAAATTATTCTAATAAATGAAATGACGCACAAAGTTTGAAGTCTTACCATTCATAATTCGCCAAGGCTGGAAACTCTGAGGGAGGCAAATAACTTCTGATAGGACCTACTAGGTGTTTCATAGGATGAGTCCTGGAGGGCAGATTGAGATAGTCCATTCTCCTAAGTCTCTATTAAAAGCAAAGTCTGTCCTACTTCATAATAAATTATGATCCATTCAGAGCCGGGCTGCTTATTTTATTTTTTTTTTCTATTTTTTTTTTCTCTCCTTTTCAATCACCAAGATTGTACATGAAGTGACTTTGTGTAGTAGACTTCAGCAAGGGGCTGGAGTTTACCGTGGCCAAATTTGGCTTCGTCTTTTAAGTATAGAACTCTTCATATTAGAACAAGACCCAAGGAAAGGTTTGTGGCTCACATTCCCAGGCACAGGTCGGTGGTTAGGAGAAGCTGTTGGAGTGTTTTTTACATTACCACAGAACAGGCATATTGGAACACTCAACCAAAGATGTGGGGGGGTTGAAACAAGAATAACTGAACAGGGAAACTGAAGCAGGGAACCAGTCAAGTCATCCAACTTATTTTTAACCCCCGATCAATCAGCAGATACAAATTGCACCGCGGCTTCTGAGTCAAGTTGGTGGGAATGCATTAAGCTGGCACAGCTGCTGTGAAAGATGTGTGGAGCAGTGCCCCGAGACAGCCATAAATGGGTTGAATTGTACCTTTGATGGTTAAAAGGATGAGTGGGCCTGGCTTCACATTGCCTGGACAGCTGCTGAGCAGCAAAATTCCACTAACAGAACCCACAGTGATGCATATGGGTTATAGGACAATATAGGGAAAACCAGAACCATACACACATCCATGAATCCCCACAGCCCTGCATTAGTTACCAGCTGCTTTCCCCCCCTCCCGCTGTGCAGGCTGGTTAGCACTGTCAACACAAGGCATTCTTTGGAAAAATGCTGGTGAGCTCAGGGAGCTGTTCCAGATACAGCCATCACGGTGAGGTCGGTGAGGTCGTAGGGCTGCTTGCAATGAGTTGTTGATGCACCTGACACTTACATCTGAATGGGGCCAGGCCAGCTGAAGGCAGGAAAGGGGGAAATTTACCTTTTCCTGTTAAAGAAGCTCCCCTGTCTGAATGGTGGGGCCTTAATGCCACAGTGTCTTACTTGTGGTGTCTCCCTGGTTGGCAGTGGGAAGGCGGTGAGGGGGAGCTGAGTGATGGCCCAGGGAGCTGCCTCTTCTGAGGGGCCACCAGTGCTCCCCCAGGCCTTCCTTTTCTCCCCTTCCCTCATTCTCTATTAGGGCAGCCCGGGAACCACCCAGCAGCCAACATGGCTCACAGGAGCTTGGCTTTGGCGTATGCTCAGCAGTGGAGTCACACACTTTTCCATCCCTGGAGAAAGTCATGTTCAGGCTGGACAGACGATGTAGAAACCTGGCACGTGCCCTTCCTAGCAAGGGCAGGGAGCTGTCAGGGCAGGGAAGCTGTCCGTCCAGGCACAGCTGCTCTGCAGCTCCACTGTCACCCACAGGACCATGCAGCACCACACAAGGGGCAGTGGCTTGGCCAGACTCTTTCTCTACGCAGAGGAAGGAACCTGCAAAACTGATATGGACAAACTCATATTTCTCCACGTTCACTGCATCCACCTGCACAGGCACTAGCACGGCCATGTCCCTCCCCTCCAAACACACAGAACCCAGCATGCTGAGGAGGGAGAGCATCAGCAGGAAGACCAGCAGAATAAAGATGACACTTTTCCCAGCAAACTGGAGTGGGTGTGTGTTGCCTCCTGACTCCATGGCGTTTCTGTGCCAGCTGAAGACAGCATGTGTTTCTCTATCACCAATTCCCCGCTTCTTTCCCTTTGTAACTTTTAATGGAAAAATGTGTGGGCAGTTTCCATTATGCCTGTGCTGTTTCAGACAAATTAAGGGGTTGGCTAAGAAATGGCTGGTTTCATATTTCATACAGAAAACACACACATGCATATATTTATATGTCTATGTAAATTAATTTAGGATATCCTCTAGTCATGTGCTGTACAGCGGTGCCTGCAGAAAGGGTCCCACGGCAGAGCATTTCTTTGCCTCCTGCACAGGGCATGAGGCTATTTTTGCACTTGCACAGGGGAGAGAAGGGCCAGGAGGCTAAAATGGCACCAGTCATTCTTCAGCTCTGCCTCTTACTTTATGAGTGACAGGTTTATTCATTTTTCCTTTTCAGTTGCACTGCTAAAGCCACAGATGCCTTTTATGACTGTGCTAATTTTCTATCAGTTCAGGGAGTTACAAAGTTTTTCCTTATTTATTCTCTATCACAAGAAGGATCTGGGAGTGAGGGGGGGAATTTTTAAACATACAGAGAAACTTTTCATTCAGTACATTGCACGATTTATAAGGGATTCAGAATGTTATATGCTGGAAGTGATAGCAATATTGCACAGGTCAAACTGGCCAAACCTAACATAGCTAAGTGTGGGTGGCTCTAGCCTTCAGAGGAGTGCTTAGATAATATTTCCTTTTTAAAACTGGGCAAACAGTATTATATGTGTTAAATGTCAGAGCTTGCTGTTTATTATGGGTCTGACCAATGCTTTGCTTGAAGTGGAACAGTGCTTCACTTATGGATTTCAGGAGGACTCTGGTAAGACTCTGAAACATGCCTGAAGCAAAGGACAGCATGTGCACACCATGGTGGTGGATACAGGATGTGAGTCAGAAAGTTTGGGGAGCACAGAGGGCTTGGGAGCTAGTTTCCACTCCAGGCACCATATTCTAGCCTGGCTCCTGCCTCTGCACAGCTGTGCTTAACCCATTTACTTAGCCCCTTCCTTTGTCCCCAAATCCAAGCTGCAGCCATTCCCCTTTCCACACTTCCCAGGGGCAGCTCTTGAAGGGATGTTGCTCAGCCATGAAACACAGAACTAGGACACAGCTGGCCTTGGAAAAGTCCCATCTGCCTGAGTAGGGCTCCCTGAGCCGGCTAAGGAAATGGGAGAAGTGCAAATGAGCTGGACCACGCAGACACAGGGATTCCTGTGTCCCACTGTCTCTGGCAGTGTTTACCATCAAGCAGTCCATGGGGAGAACCTACTCACCACGGTGCAGCCCAGCTTCATACACCTCCTGCCTGCTAAAAACCATGATGGCAAACCTTAAGCAGCGTTCCAGCACTGCTACAATTCCTGTTACCCCAATAAGGACAGGGGATCCAGCCTGGCATGACATCTCCATCCAGGAGCCAGCTCCCACCAGGAGGCAGAAGCACAGCTCTATCTCATGTGCAAATGTCCCAGCTATTCCAGTACAACCAGCAAGTGACAACTTGGAGAAACAGCAAGGTCTGTCACTACTGCCCTGCAGCAGTAACCACATCTGAAAACCCTGAATTCAGTTCCTTAGGTCTCCTACACATCCCTCATCTTACAGCCTGCCTGGAAAACACCAAGAAAAGTGTGGAAATAGGAGGAGTCTCTTTGGGTTGAGAGGATGCAGTAACAGGAGTGGAAAGAATCTCTGCCTAGTGCAGAGAGGAAAGAACAGTGCATTGAATTACAATGTGGCCTCATTAAGTGTCATCCCAATTTAAATCAGCGTGTGGATAATGATATCCTGAAGGAGGGTGGTCTCAGACAGGGGCAAGTCAGAAGGAACAAAGCAAATCTTGAAAAGGAGCTGAGCAAAGAAAACACAGTGTCCACATCCAAAGCAGGCTGAGGACTTCCCTTGCCTGGCTGTCCACTGACAGAGCCATTCCCCAAATATTCCACCACGTGTTACATCACCACTAGGTACACAATCCCAGAAAAGCCAAATTAAAAGGCTCGGCTGGCAGGTGTAAGGAGAGGAAACATTCCTGAGCCGTTTTCCTGACTAACGGCGCCCATGGCCACGTGCTCAGGGAGGCCGCGGCCCAGCGGTGGCTGCACCACAGCTCCCAGCTGCCCGCGACAGCTCCATGGCGGTGGTTAACCTTGACAAATGACTGTGTTCTGCCCTCGCCCATAGTGCCACAGCCCTCAGCACTCCTGTAATTTAATGCGGCTTTTGCTCACAAGGTCAACCCCCCTTCCTCTCAGCCCCTTATCAGCCCCGGGGCCCACGGGTTTGCCCCTTCCTGGCACCACTGACAGCACTGGATCCCTGCCTGGGGGTCCCTTTTCCCACAGGGAAAGGGGGACATGGCCTGGTCTTCTCAGCACACAGACAGGAGGCACAAAGCCACTGGAGCAGCCGAGGCTGGAGGTGGGGGAGGAAGCTGACTCAACCTCAAACACAACCGCATCCATCATTGCTAGGTTGGGTGGCCCGGTGGGGAAGGCCGGGCTGTTTGTGCAGGCGGCGGGATTGAGCCAGAGGGAAAGCAGGGCCCTGCTCCGAGTCTGACTGCCCAGCACGGCTGGGGAGGAGGAAGGTGGGAAGCCCCGAGAGCTTTTAGAGCCAGCACTGCCAATCTGAATCTCACTCCTGGGATGGAAGCAGCAGCCAGGCAGCCATACAGGGAGCTGAGGTCAAAGAAGCACATGGAAGGAGAGCCCAGCTTTGATGTCTAAGTCACTGTCAGGATGTGTTTGGTCTGCATTTGAAAGGAGGTGAGGCCAGATAATTCCAGCTTTAGAAGAGGACATTGCAAGGCCAGAGAATCCCACAGGACCATCTGCTCCATCAGACACCTCCTGGCTAGCAATTCTACCATGTCTTTCTGAACAGAGCTTGAATAGGGTAGAGCAAATTTAATAGAAACAGAGATTTTTTTCCTTCCCAAGAATTTCCACCTATTTCTCTCAGAGATTGCCTTCTGCAAAACTTCCCGATGCTTTCAGCAGATGTAGAGCTGCTCTCTAACATTTTTAAATTCAGAGCCCTCTAGAGAGAATTATAGTTTGGGTTGGAAGGGAGCTGAAACCTCATTTAGTTCCATCCACCTTGCCATGGGCAGGGACAAGTTCCACTGCATCAGGTTGCTCAGAGCTCCATCTCACCCCACCTTGAAAGGTTCATTGGCAGCAAAACCTAGAAGGGAGACAGCAGCAATATGACCCTCCCACAGCTCAGTCACCACCATGTCATTGCACCCCCAAAAATGCCAATAGCTGCCAGGCCCCTTTTGAACCAGCACTCCCAGCTTTCCTGCCCACTTGGCTGAGTTTTTCAGGTCAAGCCAGGTGTGGACTTCAATGAAAAGGCTTAAAAACCTTTTCTAGGAGACACTAATCCTAGGGCTGCTAGCCCTGGGGAACAGGGGACAAGTGACAGCCTCTCTCCTACCACAAACCTGCCCTATGTTGGCTTCACAGAGGCCTCACTGCATCCCTGAGCACTCGGATCTAGCAGCACATCCCAGCACCACTGGCAATGGCCACGGCATTGCCCCTATCCCAAGACACTTCTCATGCCAGATTTTTCTTTTTTTTTTAATGGGAAGAGACACAAATCCAGACCTCCTGTATGAAGACAATTTGTCTCTTCTGGATAAGTTCCAGCATGAGGAGGGTGCTTTATACATATGGGCTCTCTTTCATGTTTGATTGCTGGACTAAGACCACATTGTTGTCCAGCTCGAGGAAGGGAGAAAAAAGAGCAAAAACCACACAAATCAGGAAAACATTAGGTAAACTTAGCTCAGAATACATCTTCTGACCAAATGGAGAGCAATGCTCTTTCATATAATTAGACCGTCTGCCGGAAATCAAACAGAACAAATTGTGATGCTTTCAGTGCTGTGGGAGCTGGGCAGTCCCCAGGAGATGATCACATCTTCCCCACAGCATTAGTTGTCACCCCTTAACAGGTTGTGAAGGCAGACTGTGGTTTAGAAAACCCTCAGAAACTCTTTCATTGCATTGCAGTTCCAAATGCCATTCCTCAGTCACAGAATCACAGAGTTTTGGGTAGGAAGGGACTTCAGAAATGATCCGGTTCCACCCCCCTGCCACCCCAGGTTGCTCAGACCCCCATCCACCCTGGCCAGTCAATGAAGAGACATGCATGCAGGAAGCCAAGGTGTGAAAACATACCCTGATTGATCAAAAAGCATTTGAACATTGCCTTCAAATTTGCATGAAGTGAGCAAAACGCTGCGTTTGGCAGTAAAGGGACAGTGACACAGCCAGCAGGAGAGCAGATCCAGTGAGTGGGACTGCACCAAACACTGGAGGGAAAACACTCTGTACTGACACTTGGTATCAAAGGGTAAATGATCCTGTCCTTCAGGTAATGTTCCTTTCAACAACAACCTTTTCTGTAATGGGAGTGGCACAAATGGCATTGAAGCACGCAGGCACAGCAAAGGGAACTTGAGTCTGGTACCCAAATTTCTGCCCATGGCAAACAGTGGGGGATTCAAAGGGCCAGAGCCTTCAACCCCAAAGCCAACAGTAAAATCAAATCATCCATTCGTGTTGTTTCAGGAATCCACTCTTTACTGAGAAGAAACAAGTAAAAATTTTCCATCCTTTTCTCTTCCTAGACGTTAAGCAAGAGTAACTTGTAAATTGCTTCCAGCAACTTCCAGACAACAAGGGAACAAACAACTATCAACAGGCATTACACTCATTGCTTCACACGAAAATAGTTATGAGGCTGAAGGGGTCCTGACAGGCAACTGGAAAAGAGTCCTTTTTATGCTAAATTTACTGTATTTTAGTCCAATTTTCCATGATTTAAAATGCGTGATGCAATAAAGAGCTGGAATGCCTTCTTTTGTCACAATGTTTCACACCCAAGGCCTCAGAGCACTTTTGTGAATCAAGATCTGCAGTAGTTTTGTATAGCCAATGGTTTAGGAAGCAATGAACTGGAAAGACAGGGCAGTTTCCAGAGCTGTTGGTGGCCACAGAGGAGCCTATAACAAAACTGAAGCAGCATCCTAATATCTGGGCTTCCTGATCTCATGCCCTCCTTGGGCAGATGTCTGCTGGCAGCCCACCAGACCTCCTCACCTGGAGCTGGAGCTCCTCACCTGCACGCCCTGGCTGCACCGCACCTCATGAGGGAAATGCAGAAAGAGAGACGAGATGGGTTCATTGAGGGAGGAAAACACAGGAAGTGAAACGTTTCATATTTTGGAGTATTCCAGATTCTTCTTGGGAGGAAAATAGTGTCAGCTGTCTTGGCACCATTGCTGAGCAGACCATAGCTAACTGGGACCAATTGAGGGTCCCAGTTCAATGCCCATGGAGCCAGTTGTAACCAGCACTGCAGACAAAGGGCTCAAAGCCTGAGCAGACAGGAGGCTGTGCTGGTTTTGGGGGATCCCACATGCATATGGGTGAGGGTTTTAGGACTTCCATGCAGAGGAACTTGCCTGTAACCATAGGCCATGGTAACTGAAATTCCTTAGGTTATTGGCACATAACCAAATGGTTTCAGGGTTAAGCTGTTAGCCTAACTACATTTCTAGAGCAGATCCCTTCCTGAGAGCATTTGCAGAATCCTGGAATCATTAGGGTTGGAAAAGGCCTCCAAGATCATCAAGCCCAATCTTCAACCAAATACCTCCATGCCCACTAAAACACATCCTCCACCACAGGGAGGATTTCTAGTCAAAATAGGGAAGGAGCTGAGGCCTTGCTACTAACACAGACTGTCTCATTATGTTAAAACCAAAATCTGAGGATTCTTGTGAGCCAGTCAGCCCCTACACAGTGGGACAGGACAGGCTTAAGCAGCAGGATCACACCATACCTTGGGGTGCTTCTCTACACTGAGAACGTCTCTATGCTACATGACAAAACATCTGTAAGTCCCTCCTGGGGATCTCAGCTCAACAAACATTCATTACCTAACTTCCCCATAGCTTTTAAAGCACGATAGTAATACTAGGAAAATTCACGATGTCAAGAGAATTAACCCAGCTAAAGTCAGAGAGGGAGGGCTGTGGCAAAACTGGGACCTGACTGTAAATGCCTTTTCCCCTAGGGCTCCATCTTACTTCTAAAAGCATGAGCACTATCATGAAAGATGACTGAAACACAAGTGGTTTTAATGCTGATATTCCTGAAGATTCCAGTAATTGTGTCTCATACCCACCAGTGGCTTAAGACAGAAACTGAGCAGCCACCAGGCTGTGCTAGGCAGGAACAGGTTTGTGCCCATGTTAAACACTGTCCACACCTCAAAGCAGCACACAGAAAAATCCCTCAGAAAACCAGGAATGGGTGGATGCAGACAGTGCACACTGTGCAGGATTTGGTCTCAGTGCCACTCTGCAATGTGCCACTCACAGATGACACATTGTCCTGCATCCAGGAGGGCTTTGTTCTCTCTGGGGTGAAACCTCAGCCTTCAGTTCATGAAATGTGACTGCAGAAGCTGAAGGGGTGAGTCACAAAGCCAGTTGTGTGAGCACACATATGATGGAAGCCCACAGGATGTGTATTCCATCACAGAGGATGGCTTGAGTCCAGCAAAGCCCCTTGGATGGACACAGGTTGGGACATAGCCCCAGCCATCACCTCCCACCTGGTGCCAGACAGCTCAGGCAGACAGTCTGCCCTCCAGCCCCTTTTAAAAGATAAATTAGGAAATGGGAAAGAGAGGGAAGGGGGATGAGAGCTTCTATAGCTCCCCCAAGAGAAGCTGCCAGCACAGGACACCTTTGCAGCCTGCAAACAGCGCTGACAGCGGGACGCAGAGCCCACGGAAGCGAGGGCTGCAACACGTCCTGGCTCCAGCTGGGCAGTGTTTTCCTGACCCCTCTGCTCAGCAGACTGCAAAGCCTTCTCTGGGATTAAACACCTGCCCCACCATGGGGGCTGCTGGCCACAGCAGGTTCCTGCCTCTCCTCTGCACGGGGCTGATCGACTGGCTCGTGCTTGGGAAAAACAAGGATGGCCATGGAGCAGCACCAGGGGAGAGGAAAGGGGGAGAAAACACCTGCGGGTGCTGCTGCTGCTGTGGCAGAGATGTGTTGACCTCAGAGAGGAACCTGCTGTATCCCCACAGGGTCTGGAAGGAAAACAAAAGCTACAACTTCAAATCAGCTCCAGGGCCAGCTGCGCCTTTGCATCAGCGTCGCTCACAAGTTTCCATCCCACGGCTGTGACTGCCTTTGGTGGTGTAGGTAGAGCCTCAGAAAAGGAACCGGGGGTGGGATCCCCTTTGTTCTCCTCACTCAGACTGTCTCTTTTCCCTACCCCCTGCCTCCAGCCAGATGTGCTCACTGCCTCTCTCCTGCCAGCCTTTGCACTCACCCTGGTGTTCATTCAGCAATTCAATTCAGGAAGCTGATCCAGCTGAAATCCTCAGCAAGGGGAAAAAAAAGAAGTTTCCAACCAGAATATAAGTACTGTCTTTGAACACACACACACAAAAAAACCCTTACTAATTTGTTTTTAAAAAAAAAACAGAAGAAAGAAAGTGATTGAACTGTCCTCATAAAAATTTCCTTTTAAGTTGAAGAGAAATGCCATAAAAATACCAACCTCCTAACACCGTAAATTGAGTTGTTGAGGAGATGGTGCCTTTACCAAAAAGAGGCTGTATGGAATTCATCACTGCTTTACTCTTTTAAAATAAATCATCTGGCAAAGTTGTGACGTGACCTACTTAATTTGTTGTCTTGAAACTTGATGAGCATTTAAGATTTGTTCCTAAAGCCTGGAAAACGAGAGAAGGAGGGAAAATGCAGGCACCATATCCAAATCCCTGTGTTGAGATGCTGCTTTCTTTCAGACACTACAGGAGTCAGTGGCTGCAGCAGCACCGCTTGTGAGAGGGAAACTGGGTTCCAGTGACCCTCACAAGGAGATCCAGCCATCCTCCTACCTCAAAGCAGATCAATTACTGTTTCTAGCAGAGATTTGTTCCATACATCTTGAGAAGTTTCCACTCTTGGAGGTTTCACTCCACACCTGAGCAAAGTGTGGAGTAAACTTCTTCACTCAATGTTTTTTTGCAGCGGCCTCCTCCCTTTCTGCTTCCAAGGCATCCTTTTCTACATGTGACAGTCACAAGTGAGCAGCACCCTCCCTCTCTCCATGCACTGGTGGAGCTGGACCTGTCACTATTCCAAACCCTTAGTCTTGCAGCTCCTTGTACTTTATCTCTTGCTGTCTTCTCACTTCCCCATTTTCATTCACTTTCCACAAAACGTGGAGCCCAAACCCACGGGGCTTTGCCACTGGGACATGTTTTTGTCCCAGTGCACCACAGCTCCAACACACTCCTACACTTGTTTCAGGTTCTCTGCACTCCCTCATGCTGTCAACCCATCCTTTGGAAAAGTATTCACAACTCACTCAGAATCCATTTGACTCTGTTATTGTTGTCTTAACCTAAGACTATACAAACTTCCATATCCAAAACAACAAAATAATTAAACACCATACAGTTCTATCAAAATCCCAAATGTCCCCACTGTTTCTCAGGTCAGTCACTGAAAAACTCCCCTGACACCACCAGAAGCACAGCACTGCACCAAAAATGTGGCTCAATGGCTCCAGAAAACCAAAGGTTTGGCAAGTAGATCTTGGCCCCTTGACTAAAAATCCTTAAGAGGTTTAAAAGCGTTTGGGGAATTTATTTGTAGGGAGAGAAATCAATTACATCTACCTGGGTTGTATTTATAGCAGCTTAACATTCTTTGAGATTTCATTTCTCCTCTGATTTGATAAGATTGTGGCCCTTTAATAAGCTGAAGCATTCGTATCCTTATGACAATCTGGCACTGGAATTGTTTGCTTTAGCACTGCAGATTGCACAAGAGACATGAAAGGTTTCAGCGTAGCTGAAAAGTCACTTTTGATGAAATCACCCATCGCTCCAGGGGCTGCATTCTTTACAATTTGTGCATACTGATGATATGTGTCTTCAGATGCGTTTTGGCAACCCCTTGCCATTTTCAGAAATCCATCTGGGACTCAGGAACAAAGCAAACGCACACGAACATGAGGAAGACAGAGCTGGCACAGCTACTGGGTGGAATTTCTTTAAGGAAGCTCAATTGCTTGTTCGTTTCGCTGGCAGGAAAAGATAGGAAAATGAGTGTTCCTGTTCTCGATGAACTTGGTGATATTGTTAAATCCCTCAGACAACATATAATTCAAGGCAAAGCTGTGGCAGAATTCCTTTACACTTATCCACAGTGTGGCTCCCCCCCAAAACACAGATCTCTGCCTTCATTTCATACACAAAAAATTGCCCAGATGAACAATGGCTCTAACTTTAGAGAAAAATCAGAACACTTGCCCTTATTTTTTTGTTTCAAGACTGCCAAAATTTATAATTATTATTCCATCAGTGGAAAAAGTGCATCTTTTCTTGCACTAAAACACAGAAGTAGACTCCATGCAGTGATATGGATTGGGAGGTGACTTTTGAAGAGAGTTTTACGGGTAATGGCTTGAGCTTTGCCCTGGAAACCCTGAAAGGGAAGGCCCAAATTATGCCCCACACTTGGCAATGCCCCTGGGCACCAATTGCATCCAGCAGCACTCCTGAGGCAGCACAAGAGCACATCCCTGAGCCCAGAGCAGAACGAGGAGGTGGCACTAGCTCTGATCCAACTCTGATCACCAATCCAGTCTAAATCTCCTCCATAGGTGCCGGTGGATATTTGAGTTACACCAGCCATGGATGTAGCCCCAGACTGCAAACTGTAATTAATCCCCATCCCAGCTTTGCATCTCTTTTGGAGAAGAGCCGTGAATCACTGAAGTGGAGCCTTGCAGAGGAAATCCTCAGCCACAACAAAAAGATTTCATGCTTTATCTCCCCCTCTCAAGTATTTTAGCAGACAGACGGAGGATTTTCCTCCCAGTGACAACAATAACTACGCTCATTGAAGAAAAATATGTGGAACAGGAAGACCTACATTCCTTGCGTGAAAAATAAGAGCGGTCTGTGCCAACTGCATTTTTCAGGAACAACTCATCCACAAGAAAAAATGGCTGCTGTGATAGTGTCCTGAACAGTGAGGCAACGGTAATGTGCTATGTAACTGACAGATGGGAAAAGAAGAGGGAAAAACAAGGCTTGGACTTTGTTTATTCCTAATATTCCATTATTAATATGCCCCTTTGACTCACACTTGCATCTTCTCCACTCCGTGCTCCTGCTGCTTTGTGTAGCAGCTGTACCTTATTCCTAACGTCACCATTCTCAGAAGGTTTATTACTTTGTGTTTAAGAATCTCCTTGAAAAAAATCCTGGTGTCTTGGGCTCTTCAGAGCATGGATTTGGAAAGCTTGTGCTTCAGTCGTTTAGGTACAAACTCAATCTGTCTGTCCCTAAATTAATTCAGTTTACCCAAGGGGTATGGCTTAGGTGCAGCCTGATAGTCCAGACAACTTATTGTCATGATGATGATGATGATGATGTTGATGAAGAATTATTATTGTTGCTAATGGTATTGCCACTATTGTTGTTGTTGCTTTTATTTTTATTGTTATTATTATTTTTAAAAGAGAACTCAAAAGGGGGAATAAAGGGCTGGAGAATATTTCCTAACCCGAGATTAGCTCAGCTGGTTGGAGAATGATGCTTGTGACACGAGGGCTGTGAGTTCAATCCCACTTAAGTGTTGGACTCCATGATCCTTGTGGGCCCCTTCCAACTCAGACTATTTTGTGAATCTTTGAAGCTCTTCTAAACAGGAAAGAATGACAAGGATATCAGCCTCACATATGAGATAAGGCAGCACCCACATTTTACAAAATCAGGTCTTTAAAACACAAGGAGAACACAATTCCTACTTTCTACCTGAGCACAGCCATCTTCAGAGCAGGAGCCCCTGGATGTTTCCCAGTTCCAGGCTCCCTGCTGGCGCTGGTGCAAGCGTTTCTCTCACACCCAGTGCGTTTGCCCGAGTCCCCCATGGCCATGACACAAAGGGCAGTGTCTCCTTCAAACAGGAGTGCTGTGACTCATTCCCATGGTGACAGAAGTGCGGGAAGCACGGGGCAGAATCAGAGGCAGAAGAGGAGCCTGTGCTGGTGTGTGAAGGAGGAGAGGCAGCACAGGGGCCGCGGGCTCGGAGCGGGCATCGGCGCCGGCTGAAGGAGCAGAGGCTGAGCTGTGCCAGTCCCACCGAGCAAAAAACACTCAGCTCCCTTTCAGCCATTAAAATGAATGAAGAGCAAGACTGTTTGGATAAACATCAGCCAAAAGAAACCTTGGAGGCAGTTAGAAGGCTACTGCTTCATACAATATAGACCATGTTTCCAAATACAAATATTACACTTGGCAGAGAGGCTCCTTTGCTTCATGAGTTATGTTGCACTTTTTGTTATGTTTAAGTTTGTGCAAGAGGTATAAATAGCTGGGCTGGTATTAAATGAGCTTTTCTTTTCTTTTTTTTTTTTTTTTTTTTTTTTTTNAATATCAAAAATGGTCTCAGCTCTTCATGGAACAAACACACACTATATTCCTGTGCCTGAATTTTTTGTTGCTAATTACAGAAAATACCATGTAACCGAAAAACAATGTTCAAGAGCCAGACGTGAAAAACACATCTTTCCTATATGAAGTCATTTTTTTCAGAAAGCTGTCTGGAGGAGGGCATCTGGATCACCATAGAATTGACATGTGTGCATACATGCTCTGTGGCCTCACAGTTTCTGTACACGCTGTGGGGTGGAAAGCCCCACGTCACAGCTGAGGAAGGGTGAGTGAGATAGAGGGACCTGTTTTGGGGTGCTGGTCACAACTGTTTTGGCTGATCCTGTACTCCCTAAGGGCAGAGATAACAGGCAGTCCTGCTTTTGTCCCAGTTATGGACACAAGATGATGCTTTGTACTTCGTACAGTGACAATTATGGGCACGAGGAAAATCCCAGCAACCATCCAAGCCTCCCCATCTCAGTGTGAGAAGATACTACAGCCTGAAGGCCTAAAGGCCCTTTCATTTGTTCTTTGATAAATCTGAGTGTTCGTAAACACAAGAGCACAGCAGGGCCCTCACTAGGCAAATCCCCACTTCTCTATCACCCCAATGGCAAAGTGTACCTGGTTTAACCAGTTCCTACCTGAAGGGATAAAAGAGTTACTTTTAAAGATGGATGCAGATTGAACTATCCAACGTGAAATGACTGTCTTAGATAGACCAGAGAAAGTAGTTCAAACTCTCCAGTTAGTTTAGCACAGAAAAGGGTTATCAACTTCATACAGCACAAAGTCTATTCCCACTGAAGTCAATACTTATTTCCATTTAAAAAAAACCCAACTTACTAAATATTCCCAAGTTTTCTCAAAGTGTATAAAGACCACCAAACCAATAGGGCAGACATCAACTGAAAATGTGAGATTAGTGATTAATAATCACAGCTTCTGCAGCCCAGAGAAAATGAATAATGCATACTGTTCAGTTGTAGGACTGTTAAAGGGAATTGCTCACAGAATCCCTTCTTAAATAAAAAATATTTTGCTTGTGAGTGGACATGGGGAATGTGATTATTCAACGTGTCATGCAGAACCTTTCCACCCATTCATTCCACCTCAGCAGTCAGGTGAGAGCAGCCAAGGAGAGTCTCACCTCACAAATGCTTTGGGGCTCAGATGCTGGAACAGCATCAGATCAAATGCTGTAGATTAACAGTAAAAAGTACAGGAAGAAACACAAAGCCATTTTCTCCTCTAATCCCTCATGGTTTTGCTGATGGCCAGACCCACTCATCAGAAGCAGATGAGTGTGCATGGCATTATATCTTTATAAATATCTCATTGACTATTCTTCTGGTTATTTCCCCTTGTACCAATGTAGGGAAAAATATTGGTCACAACTCTTACAGTGGCGGATGGAACAGAATAAGAATGACTTTCAGAACCCCACAGAAATGTTGGTAATTTTAGCTCCTGACACCACTGCATTTCATGAAGTGTCCAACAGTAATAGTCATCCTACAGCACTGTGGCCAGTCTCAGTTTAAAGGCTTCTGCTTATCTTGCAATCAACGGCTCTTGAGCTCATTTTCAGTTCACGTTTTTGGCTGTGAGAAGCAGCTTGTTTTTCAGCCAGCATGATAATCCCCAGAAAACATACTTAGAAAGAGCTGAGTTAGACTTACGCAGCTCTTGACTCATTTTCTACAAAAACAGCATCTCCCAAAACAAAGGTGTGGGACAAAGCAAACACACTGTGAACTAGAGAAGAGCCATTCCCTGTGTTTGCTTGCTGCCATTTCTCATTTGGAAAAAAAGTGTATTTTTAACAACACAGAATTAGCGCAGGGTGGTGAGCCTTAAGCTGTCATTAGAGGCTGCCAAATGAGCCAGTGTCCCTTGTGCTGGTGAGTAAACAGGGGTGTACGAGGGCTGAACAAACAAATAAACAGAGCAGGCAGGGGTGGCTTTTTGGACTCCAGCAGAGGTCAGTGGTGTGGGAGTGAAGAGAAACCCTGAGCTATTTTCTCTCTGCTTTCACACCAGACGCTGGTAGGAGTCCTGGGGTCCCTGTCTGGAGCGGTGAGATCAGCTCAGTTTCCTGTTTCCCTGTGGTTAAACCCACCCAAACATCATTCCACTCAGAGAGGAGCCCCTTGCAGTGCTGTTGAAGAAGCACAACATGGAGGAAATTCAGCCTCTGGATGGGTTAATCTGCTCAGTGAGATTCCTTTACAAACCAGGCAGGTGCCAGCCCATCAGAGCTTGTCTTGGTTTGGAAAGACAGGTGTCTGCCAGGGAAAGCTGGAGTTTCCCTTGGAATGGAGAAGGTAAACACCCTCCCTCCAAATCACTATAATTTTGCACTGAAGGGGGCTTTCAGGCAAAGATATGGGAATAGGAATAACAGTTCTTGACTAGGAATATTAAAAAATACAAATGTAGTAGTACAAAAAACCCAAAACCAAGCAAACAAAAATCCTAGAAACACTGACAGAGTCAGAGCATGACCTGACCCCCTGTTGGTCAGGCTGTTGGGAGCAGTCCAATTAAGTCCTCCTGCAGTGACAGATGTGGTTCTGTTGGAGCAGACATGATCCTCTAGAAGGGTCCAATGGTGGTGGGATGGGTCCAGTCTTCCTCTGGGAATCCAGTGCAAACAGGCTGTGCTGCTGCTCTGACTCTCAGGTTTTATCCAGGTAGGAATGCTGGGCTCCTCCCACTGGGTGGAGCATCTCCCAATGGGATGATGAAATTGTATCAGCCCTGCAGTGAGCCTGGATGGCCCATGAACAGCAGATCTCCCCTGGAGGGAGGATGGGTCCTGGAAGAGATAAAGAAACACCACCCCACCTAGTTTAAACAGCTGCCCATTAACAGAAGGAACCCACCCCCCTCAGCCCTGGAGTTATGAGGAATGGGTTAGACTAGAGATGAAGAAAAACATCTCCCCAGCCGATTTCAAAAGATGGCAAATAGAATACACACTTTTGGTTACATATTGGAACCCAAGACAGTGCTGCAGAACGTATGAGCAGAGCTTTATACTTCTTAACTTCTTTATACTTCTGTGCTTCTCTTATACTTCTAAACTTCTTAACATGTGTTGCTTGCATGGAGCCACATCACAGCAGGAGCTGGACCTGGGAACCCTCCTGTGCACCCTCCTGTCCACGGTCAGGCAAACCTGGGTGAATCGTACCAGTGTAAAATTGACATGCAGACCACTCTGTGAATGGTTTGAGCTCTGTGCCTGCCCATGCATGGTGACTTCAAACATTCTCGAATATTCTCTTCTCAATAACTTCCCTGGGAAACCCAATGTGAACCAGACTTCTGACACCTCTCTGGTGGTGGCCTTGCCACCTGAGCTCAGACAAGCTTCCCTGTATTCATTTGAAGAAATAAAAGTATCTTCCTTCAGTTCCTTTCCCCAAACTGCCCACAAAAGCCTAGCAGAATTTCTGCTAAAATTAAAGTCTTACTCATGCATGAAGGAGGAAAAGAAAGGAGACTGAGGAAAACATGATGTACACAGACTTGGCAAATGCCAGTCTTGGTTTCTGCATGGGGATTAGGACAGCCCAGCCTATAGCCTCTCTGGGAAATCTCACAGCTATATTTATGGTAGTTGTGCTTCTGCTATAGGTTTGTTTTCCCATTCACACAATATTCTACACCTTCTTACTCCATCTTCATTGTGAATCCAAAATTGCCCATTTACTTCGAAGCCCTCCTTACTCAACTCCTACTTCCTCTCCTTGGTAAGATAGTTCTGTTAAGAAAAGGTGATACCTTAAACATGCTCTTTGTACTTTGCTTTTTGTGCTTACTGTGGACTGAAGAGATTAAAGTTTTCTTCTGATTTTTTAAAATGTAAAAGCATCATTGTGCTTAACACACCCATCAAAAGCAACAATTGCTTTCACTTGCATATTGTTACCACAAAATCTCTCTGAATGACCTGCAGAACTGACATTCTCACCCAGGCAACAAGGACAAAGAGTGTGCCCTGCACGCATTTTTGGTTTTTTAAGTTATGATCTAAAGGTAGAAAAAAAGGCAGTGAGCTACCAATTGTCTGTTGACATTCTGAGGTTTCTCTCCCTCACTGCTCTGTGTAAAATAAACAGGTGAAAGCAGCCCATAGTTCCCTTCCAGCACCACTGCCAAGAAATAGATGTGGGATTCACGTTCCCTCGTGTTTGCAGTGGCTGTTGCCTTTCAGAGACACAGTGTTTGTTTTCCAAGGGGAGGGAGTTCAGGGAATTTCCCCTCCCTTTCCTGTGCACACAGATGCTTTTGGCCATGCACTCCCAGGCTGCCCCCCTGCACCTCTAACTGATACAGGCTGTGCCTGACCTGAGGAGATTCTGCCTGAGGTGGCTCCATTGGGAAGCTCTGCTGACTGACCCAGCTGAGCCTGAGGTCTATCGTGCAGTTTGAAAGAAGTTTCCCTGCATAACTCACAGGCATCATTCCACCAAATCCAAACATTTGCCTTCTGTATCCTCCTGAACACTGTCCCTGCTTTTGCACCAGGGATAGGGGTTCATTTAGGTTACTGGAGATTAGCAGGCTGTCAAAAAGTTCCCGAAATTCCTGCATTTTGCAGAGGCAGACGGTGCTGTGGGAACCTGGGAGCTGCCCAGCTGAGGGATGCCCAACAGCCCCTCACGTTTCCTGTCCTTCTCCCCATCCCTGAGTGCCACGTGGCTCCAAACTCCAGCATGTTCACCACTCAATGATATTTCTAGGGGAGAGCACACAGAGCATGAGGCAGCCGTGATTTAGCTGGTGAGGAAGTAATGATTTATATTAACATTCGAAGCAGGTCATTAAATATGACCCCCTCACTGCAAACCCCATGCTGAGCAAGATATTTTCTTGTAAATGATTTACCAGCAAGCTTTGCATGCTTTCAGCCTTGTAGGTTTTCCATAACTGAAGTCAGGCTCACTCACATTTCCCAAGCCCTGGTTGCAGCTTTGCTTCAAACCATGAAGACATCTAAAGGTTGCTGCAAATTGGTTGGGAGAGCTTAGCAAAGAAGCAGAATTCGGGGCTGTTCGTGGCTTTCTCAGTGATAAGGCATATGAGAAATCCAGGAGGTTTTTCTTGGGGCAGCCAGGTAACCTCTGGTTGACTTTCTCTGTCTGACATTACTGGATCTCAGTGGATGGAGCTGCCAGCTGCCAAGGAAGGGGCACTGCTCCTCTCTGAACTCTCAGCTCCATGGCCAGCTGAGCCTGCAGGTGGCTTCCTGCCTTGTGTCTGCTACATTCCAGAGTCTGGAACAGCATGGGGATTTCATGCTGCTCTTCCTGGGATGGCAGTACCTGCACTCCAGCCAGGGAAACTCAGACAATGCCAGAGGGCAGCAGCGTGGGCAGCAGGTCAGGGGAGGTGATGCTGCCCCTCTACTCTTCTCTGCTGAGATCCCACCTGGGGTGCTGCATCCAAATCTGGGATCCTCAGCACCGGAAGGACACGGACTTATTGGAGCAGATGAAGATAACCAGAGAGTTGGGCACCTGTGCTGTGAAAACAAGCTGAGAGAGGTGGGCTTGTGCAGCCTGGAGAAGAGAAGGCTCTGGGGAAGCCTTCAAGCCCCTTCCCGTGCCTAAAGAGGACTTCTAAAAAAGATGGGGATGAAGTTTGTAGCAGGTCCTGTTGCAATAGGACAAAGTGTATTTTTAACTGAAGAAGGGTTGATTTAGAGTGGGTGTTAGGAAGAAATTTTTTTACAATGAGGATGGTGAAACACAGGCATAAGGTGTCCAGAGAAGCTGTGGGTGCTCCATCCCTCAAAACATTTAAAGCCAGGTTGGATGGGGTTTTGAGCAACTTGATGTAGTGCAAGATGTCCCTACTCACTGCATAGAGGTTGGACTAGCTTTAAAGGTCCCTTCCAACCCAAATTATTCCATGATTCTGTGATAATGGAGCACCTAGAGCTGTTCTCCTTGGCGGGGGAGCCCCAAATCCTGCTTGCACACCCTCCTCTGGGAGTGGCCATCTTCCACACAAATCTGCAGAGCGCCTTCTCAAGGCAGAGAAATCTGGGAAACTGAAGCAGCCACCACAGTGTTTGCATCCCACTTTTTCCATCATGAATTAAGTCGTACTCTTGTCCTTCTGAGAGGCATTTTTAGTTTTGCAACCTCACATCATCCAATCCAAACTCCCACTGCAGCCCATGGAAGCAATCTATCTTGTGTTATGTCAGCTTCAGGCCAGGCTTCAGTCTCCGAAGGACAATCACAGCTGAAGATAAACAAACAAGCTACACAGTTCTGTTTGATTTTGCCTTTTAAGTATAATTTTTCATCTGTGTAACTAGAACTGTTCCTTCTCAAATGAGGCTAGATCATATTGCATGATGCTTTTGATAGCATGAGAAACAAAATGTTTGCATTTATTTAGCTGGCAGATTGCTTTCTCCTTTTATGGAGGGGAAAAAAGCCTCTATCAAAAAAAATCTGAATATTTACTCTCATCGTAAAGAATACTGATTTCTGATATTCTGAACATCTGATGTGTCTTAAAGAAGAAGATCCTCATAAAATCAAATAATAAGCATGATTAAAGTATAAATTAATATTTAGATAAAATATAGAGAGAATATATAGATAAAACACACATTATGTATATATATAATATAAAGAATAACATTAATAAAGCTCCATTCTTGCTTTAGGACCAGCCACATATGAGGTATCAATATTGAAAACACTCAGTGTTTGATGTCCAGCAAGTTCATACCTACACCACAAGCAGCTGGAAGAAGACAACACTGCCAGGAAGGCAGATAATTTTTATTATTTTTTAAGCAGAGACTCATATAAACCATACAAGGGAAAACTATTTGCTCACGAGCGTGTTTGCAACCTTTATTTTTTTTTTTAAATACTCCAACTTTTGGACAATTCCAGGCAAGTGAAGCCACCCTGGTTGATGCCAGTGTCATTCCTGCCTGGTGCAATGTGTGCCGCTGCTCCAGCCCGGCCACAGAGCCGAGCCCGGCGTGTCCGGAGCCCGTAGGGAGAGGAGTGAATGTGCTGGCACCCAGCACCGGCCTCTGGGTCCCTGAGAACAGAAAGGAGGATGTGTTGAATTTCAGCCTCCCCGAGCAAGGCGGGTTTTGCACAGAGCGCTTTACTCTCCGTTCTGCCCCCGGGCAGGGTGGGAAGCATCCCGCTCCCCACGGGGCCCAGCAGTCCCGGCTCGTCCCTCACACCTCAGGAGCGGCGACGGCTCCATGCGGCACATCCCCAGCAGCCGGGGGAGAAATCCCTGCGAGGGATTCACCCGCGGAAACACATCGGGCTGAGCTCTGCCCAGCTCGCACCTTCCCTCCCTCCCAAACCTGCGGCGGCGGGGCGGGAGAGGGAAGGGAGCGGCACGGTGCGGTTGGTTTTTGTCGGAGCCGGTGTCAGCTGCGGTGCTGACAGTGTCCCCGTCTGTGGTACCCTCCTGTGGCCGGCTCTGACATAGCAGCAGCCCCGCGCCTCCCCGCGCTCCCGGCTGGAGAACCGGGAACGGCTTGGGCTCGGAAAAACATCCACAGGTGTCTGATCCAACCCCCCTGCCATGAGCAGGGACGTCTTCAATTACACCACGCTGCTCAGAGACCCAGCCGGCCTCACCCTGAATGTTTCCAGGGATGGGGAATCCATCCTGTGCCGGCGTTTCAGCACAAACTTCCATCCGTACGGCTGCCCTGCCCTGCAATGCCTCGCCCCGAGTGATCGCCATCCCTGCTGTTCATCCACAGCAACCTCCAAGGCCTCCTCAGCGCTGCTTCCTCCCCAGCCATCCCCACGCCACCCTCGGTCCTCGGCCCCTGGGTTTGGAGCAGAGCCCGGTGTGAGCAGGGAGCTGCCAGGGCACAGGGCTCAGCAGCTCCTGGAGGCTGCCCAGAGGAATGGAGCCGCCCTTTTCCATAGCTCCCGGTCGGGCGCTGCGTAGGGATGGCTCCTGCCTCTTTCCTCTTCTCATCCGGCTGCTCCTGCCGCTCCCTTCAAGCTGTCTGTGTGCATGGGCAGGACAGAGCTCCCACATTCCAGAGCAGGCACAGCCCCTGCCAGCCCTGGGCAGGCAGCTGCCTCGCTGTGTGGTGACTTTGGGCTGGAAAACCCAAGGAAATGGTGTGGGAGCAGCGGGCCGTCATCACTGCCCAGGTCTGCAGCATGCCCAGCAGGCACTGGGCACTCCTGATATTGAAGGATGCTGAAGATGCAGGGGAGCCCAGGGATGCAGCAACTTTCCCGACTGGTTTGGGATCCCAGCAAAAGGTTCCCCGTGCCCCCTGTCTATCATCTCCTTCACGTTCCAAGAAAAAAGCTGGTTTTGCTGAAGCGAGAGGGGGAGAAGAAGGATTACGGTGTTTTTAGCCCTTTTCCGATATGGCAAAGCAATGCCAACAGATGGAGCTGTGCAGAGCAGAGACCGCCGGCTTTGGCAGAGCACAGGGGAAGCAGCAGCCCGGCATGGAATTCGAATTATTGAGCGCAACGACAGATGAATCATCTCCAAGCAGGAGACAAACTTTTATTTACTATGCTCGAGTGAAAAATAAGTCTGTCAACAAAGCTATAGCCCAGAACCGGGGAGCCCCAGGATTTCTCCACCCCCTCATGTGAGGATGTTCTGTCCCAGGAGAGAGGAAGGGCTCATCACAGCCCTTCAGCACAGGCTGGAGCCTCAAAGTCCTGGGCTGAACTCACATCATCACTCACCAGAGCTTCACATCAAAAGGATATATCGTGCAGGACTCCTTCCTTCCCCCAGCCTAATCCCAGACTTCAAAGCCTGGACACAAGGGCATGGCACAGAGCTTCCACCCATCATCTCCTTGGAGTTGGATCAAAGTTCCCAGCTAAGGCCTCTTCCCTAAGCCAAGGCCACAAAAGCACACTAGGAATACTCCAGAGCTCACCAGGAAAGCAGGGATGCAGGAGCAGCAGGATCAGGAGGACACAAAGAGAAAAGAACCAACAGCAGGTGACCCTTTTTGGATTTGTATGCACAGACAGTGAATTTGAGAGCTGCAGTGTTTCACCAACAAACAAACTTACCTTGTTTAGCTAACTTAAAAGTCCACTGTCAAGTTAATGCATTTTTTTTCCTGACAAGATGGACTGAAACAAAATGTACTTGGTAACCTCACCAACACATGTCTAACAAGAACAAGGTATTGCAGCCTATCTGCATGGGAGATAGAAATAATTACAATATTTAAAATGAGGAGGAGATGTCAGCTCTCATTCGAAAGATTTTTTTCCTTTTGGGTATTTTCAGGTAAGGAGAATTAGTTACCAGGAAGGTAACAGGGTTTATATCTTCTTTCCAGCCACATGAAAGATTTCAGCAAAGTAGAAGCAAAAGCTTATGTGGTCTTTCTCTTAAAAGCCCTGTTCCAAAAAGTCACTGCATCTACTTTTATGTCATGAATAGAGGATTTTTTTCATGGCAAAATTACATGAACATTGTATTGGTCTTTGCAAAAGGACTACATAAAGCAACATCTTTGATGGAGAATTTTTAGGGCAGAAAAAATAAACTCAGCAGAAAGTATAAAACCAGGGGTGGCTCCTTTGGTCTTTTCACTGCTCCCCTGTTGCCAGCAGGGATGCAGTGCCTTCTCTAGGTGATAGTCAATGTAAGACTGGCACTACATGATTGTGCAGGTGATTTTTAGCAGTTGTGAAAAATCTGAGAAGTGAAAAATACGAGAAATTCAGCAGGCAAAAAACTGGTGAAAATAAACAGAAATAAAAATTCAGAACTTTTGCACCAGCTTAAAAGGTTCTCATTTGTGAATGAAGCTGTTTTGTAATCACTGGACCAAACAATGCCTGGTTTCTTCCATATTTGTGCCCACAGAGCTCACAGCAACCTACATTTTACTCCTAACTGGGGAAAAATCCTGTACAAAGGCTTTTTTGGGCATGGATCCTTGCAGGAAGACTCATCAGCCTTCTTTCAGTTCAGGAACTTGATGCATTTCCTTGTTCTTTCTAGCCACACACATTCATTTCACAGGGGAGATTTAATTATTGACCCTCTTTTAATAGTATTGTAGTGAGACAAGTGGTGGTGCTGAAGAAAGAGAAAATAAAGATGAAAAGAGAAGAGTGGAGAGAACAGGACATAAAGGGGATATGAATAAAGACAACACATGCACATACAATCCAGGAGCACACAATCCTAGGATTTCCAAAGGAATAGTCAGTCACTCTGACTGGCCAGCCTGGCCACCATGATTGCTAAAAAAAAACCCGTTAAAATGTAGGTTTTGGAGTCTCTGACTTTTTTAAGGTGGAAACCTCAAGCGTTTTCCCAGGCAAATTATTCTGCAGATTCTTGGCAGTGATGCAGAAGGGACAACAGCATCAGAGGGATGGATACAGGGTTTAGTGCCCCCAGTATCCTGAGGGCGAACCCCAAACTGTGGCACTCAGGAAACATCCTGAAGACATTGTGACATATCCTCAGGGCAGAGCTTGGGCAAGCTGAGTGGTACAACTCAGTTTGGGAGGAAAACAAAACAAACAGGTCTTTTTTTCTTCATTTCCCCTCCAGGAGGGGTAAAAGGAAGGCTTTTACCACTTGGTGTGTGCCATTTGTGAGACCACCTAGCATGGGCTCGTTCCATTGCAGCGAAATGAGTCAAGGATTGGAATTTGAACTAGTTTGAAGACAAAGCACAGGGGAGTGCTGAAAGCCTACCCATTACTTCAGACACCTGAATGCATTTGGATGCCATTCTCTGTAGGGTTAGTTTCTATTGACTACCTGACCTGGGCTTAGCATCCCCACACAAGTAAAAGCATCTTTGTTCTAAATTAATTTGCATGACTTTAGAGATACCTAAAGTGGAAATGGTTTAGCAAGGCAAAAGCAAAGACATCTTAGTTTCAAAACTAAAAACAAGTAAAATACAAAAGTACCAAAAGAAGAAAACAGCATTAGCTCATACCTGAACTTAAAACTCTGTCCAAGTCACACTTTGGAGAATAGGATAATTCAGCTGTCTTCTGCCCCTTGTGTATGAACTTTTTGCTGGATCTCTGTTCATCATTTTTACTTGGATGTTTCCTTATTTTTGAGTTCTTTCCTAACTCAGGTACCTCCCTAATGCTGGTCAAGATTCTTGAAATTTATCTGGGAATAACTATTCTTTCGATGTGCAAAGAAGATACTCAAAATAATGGGTTTTGCTATCCATTAATCCTTTTCCCTGAGGAATCAATGGAACTGCAGTCATCTAATTGCAACAGTTTGCAAATCATCTATCATACAGCATTCTCTGCTCTGCCATGGCATTGTCTTTTGGTTGGATAAATTTTCTTTCATGGACACTACCTGACACATTGATACAATAAAATGGGGTTTGACACAATATCCCTCCACAGACCCACAATTAGTTTCAAAGGCCATCATGGCACAACACTGACTATTAATTACCTCAAGCCTCAGCCTGTTCTTACCTCCCCAGTGGAGATCACTGCCTCCAAACTTTAGGAACTGTTTCTTCATCAAATCAAGAATTGTACTTCTCTAGGATTGATTCCCGTGAAATCAGCCACAAATTCAATTTTATAAACCTGGTGATATTTACCCAACAAGATCCATGGTGCATTGTAGCAGTTACTTCCAGGGATGGACTGGAAGCAGTAAGAGCAACATTCAACACGAAGAAAAATCACAGTCAGTAGGATGATGGGAGCAGTTTCATTTAATACCCAATTTAACATCAACTAAAAGCAAGTCCTTCTGTCTTCCCCATCCCTCTTCCAGCCATGTATTCCCGTGTTTCCTTTACACAGTCATGGACCTGCAGGGCCCAAAAACATCAGCCCCCCGGCCCAAGAGAAAATTAACTCACCAGAAGAATATTTCCTGCAAAATTTTACTCTTTGGATATAGTCCTGAGGAGAACCATGGCTGCAGAGGTAATTGATACCGGTACCTCCATGAGTAAAGCAAACTCAGCTAGGGGAAAATTAATTTAATGCATGGCTAATTAAATAGGTTTGGATAGTGATAGGCAAAGGCAAACTAAAACACTACTTTCCCCCATATCCTCTTTCCCAGGCTCAACGTTACTCCTTCATCCATAAATCCTGTATCCTCTCCTGCAAGAAGGTTTTGTGGGGTTGTTTCTCTTTTTTTTTTCTCTCACTCCTTGGTACCATCCTGCTCCTCTACAGCCAGGGCCTTGACACCCGTCCACAGTACAATACCCAAGGGTTTACTCTTAGCTGCAAAAAGCAGCAGTACTTTCAAATATGGACAATTTGATCCCGAATTTAAACCAAATCTCAGGCTGACAGGGAGCAGGACCGGGAGATCTCCAGCACAGAATTGCTTCGTGCGGCTGTTACCAGTTACAATTCCCATTTTAAGGAAAAAAAAAATTCTAAAAACTATGCTCAATAGGATTTCCATCAGAGGTACAGTACATCCAGCAGATGTTACAATCCAGGCTGGTGTCGTGGCTTATTGGCACCTACCTGGGACACAGTGGTTTGCCACAGGTGAGCTGCACCACGGGAATCCGTGCCTAAGGTTGTGCTCTGGTGGTTTGTTGTTGATACCGTTCACACACAGGTATCTGAAGAGAAACCAGGGCTGCAGAAATTGTCATCTTTAGGAAAATTTTAGATTATTTATCATCAAAATTATAATCTTTTAGAAAAACAGAGCCCCTTAGCTCCTTTTTAGCGCAGTCATTGCCTGTCTACAGCAGATTATTAGCCCAGAGGAGTCTGTGGTTGGCTCTTCCACTTGGCTTGCTGGAGCCCTACACACCCAACAGATATTCCCAGATAATCCAAAACATGAGTCATCAAAACATCTCACACCCCCTCATTTCTGAAGCCTTCAGTAGTGGCATTAAGGGACTCATAAAGTTTGAGTCCTCTAAGATGAACACCTCCAAGGACGACATCCTGGCTCCACTGAAGCTGATGGCTGAGCTCCAGGTGACCTCACCGGGGACAGGACCTCACCTCAGACACTTGTCTCGGTGTGATGCTCTCTGAAAATGGCATTTCACTTTGAAAGGCTTTTTGTTTCAGACAGATCAGCTTAGCTCTCTATGCCTCAGTGGGTATTTGCAGCAATACAACATTATCACTGAGACCTCGGAGGTAAGGGAGGGCACAATGGTTTAGGCACAAGGCCAAGGGAAAGCAGGTCTCACTGTGCCTGCTGCTCCTGCTAACACACTTTATTTGATCATTAGGCAGACAGGAGTGGGTAACAAGACACATTTGTTGTGCTTAAATCACTATCAAGACACATTTGTTGTGCTTAAATCGCTATCAAGACACATTTGTTGTGTTAAATCACTATCAAGTGATGCTAATGGTCTTTACAGGGATGTAAGGCCCAGGATATGTGGAATGTGTACAATCTAATCTGTGTCACTGTAGAATCTAAACCAATAAAAGTCACTGTAAAAGTCCTCCTTATCTCTGTGTTATCTCCCAATGGAGTGAATAATGAAGCACGAGGCTCTTAGAGCAGCAAAACCTCCCATGAGCCTTCCTGTAAAAATGAGCAAAAAGAAAAGAGGTAAGTTTTATTGATCAGAAATGCTGTCTTTAGAACCACTACAGGAGTCCTTGGCCACAAGCTTCCATATAAAATCTCAACACAATTTCCTGCAAGTTACGGGTTTCTCAGCATTTCTTGGCAGATCTGGCCTCTGGTACGAGGCAGTGGCTCTTGCCCAACCCTCCTGCAAGGAATCTACAAAACCTCTGCTGACATCCATGGAGGCTAAAAGCCACAGAAATTCTGTGTTTGTCTTCACTTTGCTGTAAATCAAAACAAGTCTTTCATGTGAAAACCAAGTGTAATGGAGCAGTTCATACTTTGTCTCTTCAAATATCCCTTGGAAGATGAGCCCTAAAAGCATGCAGAGGATACATGAATTCTTTGAAAACCCAGGTTTCTTGGTTATTGTCTCTTATTCTTTTTTTCCTTCAAAACAATTTCATTTTCCCTCTACCATTTTCCACTGATTTCTGCTCTCCCCTGTGGGGAAATTCATTCTGTACACTCTGCTACCAAGAGCCTTTATTTCCCTACCCAGCTACAGTATAAACTTTCCCTTCAACTCTTCAATTCTCTCCTAAACCTTCTCCTATCAACCAAGCTGACCAGAAAACCAGCCTAAGTCATTTCTTACTATGAAAAAGTGACTCTCTACTAAGAGGATGGGATGTCAGCCACCCAGAATTACACTGATCCCAGTTCTGTTAGTTGCAACCCTTCTAAGAATGAGATGAACTGAGGTGGTGTTCAGTTATTTACACACACAACACTATAAAAACTGGCCACGCAATTCAGTTTCTTCCAACAGATAAATCCTACTGCCACTGACTGACTGAACTCTTGATATGTCTCACTGACTCAAACAACTGACATAACAACTGGAAGAAAAAGGAATCATTAAATTTCAAGCCTTAATTTTGAGAAGCATGCAAATACACACTTGAGACCTTCCCATCAAGTTCTGCGTCCTTCTGCTCAAAACTGTGTTACAAAAACTGTCCAGCTGCACAGTTACTACATGCCACTGTCAAATATTGTACCTGTAATGCCACAACCACCAATTCCTTTGGCGACTTTTTCTATATTCTGCTTTTAAGTTGCATTTTAAGTAACAATACCAGTTACCCCAACCTTGCTAGTAACCCTAAATTTATTACCAGCTTTGTTTTCTTTTAGATTTCCTTCTTTTCACAGCACCTTCTGGATTGTCCTTTATAGGTGAATGGCCGCAGTTTCCCTAAATCAGGTCATCTCCTCCTCCACCTCAGTCAAGTCTCTCATTTGCCTCTCAGAGGTTAATTCACAAGCAGAAAAGCAGAGTCTTCATATGTACAGAATATAAAAACTGTAAAGTTTTTTATTAAAAAAAGCCCAAACCAACTAACCAACAACCCCCAAAACTGAAATTCAAACCATCTCTTCAGATTTTTTAGTCTAACAAGCCCATCTTCCATAACTTGCTCAGTTTGAGCCCTTTGAAATCGCCCATTATAGGCTCATGCTGCAAAGGCACAGGAGCAAAGTAAGACAAAAACGGGTTGTGTGTCAGGTTTGGTTCAGCCTATTAGCAACTTTAAGCAAGAAAATTTATTATGGCTGAAGACTGAGTAGGACTACTCTGGCACCGACCTGTCTGCTGCAAAATCCTCTAGGACACGTAATTGTGTGTTTGAGTATAAAATCAACAGTACCCAAATTTTATTTCTATGTATTTCATTTGCTCATCCTTCCTTTATAATTTCAGCAGCTATTGCTGTCGACTGTGTAATTTCCTTTTGGGCTGTATCTCCTTATGCCAGTGGCAATGGTTACTCATCACACACAGGGCTCACAGACCACGTCACTGCAGGGTCTCTCCTCACCATTTATATTTCATAGGCCTCTTTTAACCTCAAAATAGAACTGGTAGCACAATTTGACCCATAATTTAAGTAGTGTAAGATGTTTCATTGGTTTAAGTGAGAGTTTGACAGGAAATTCTGCTCCTGTCAGTCTTCACAATTACTGATACCAAAATTCATACATACTAAGGACAGTTTTCTTCTCATACGTACCTTAGGTAGAAAATTGTGCACCAAAAAGAAGAAAACAAAGTTGACTGGGGCATTGTACAGACACAAAAGTAAAGTAAAACCAAAAAAATCCTATGATGGAATCTAAACCTCCAAAAAGAGAGATAAAGCAAGTAAGGGGAAGAGACAATTTATCAGTTTACATTTTATAAGGCGTTCTGCCAGGTTTATAGCATGAAAGAGTGGATTTATGCCAGAATTTCTATGATGTCAGTACAGAAAAGCACTTTTAGAATAAAAGCAGGCTAACACTGCTCCTTTAGCCTTTCTAATAACAAGGCCATTTTCTAATGTGGACATGTGCAAAGCCACATACATCATCTTCAGTTTTTCACTCCCTACACAGTGACAGGCCCACACAACCATTTAATCATTGACAGTGTCAGAGCAGTTCTAAGGGCTGTGACAACACAGCTTCTGCTGCATCATTTCTGGAGGGCTGCAGGACAGTCCTTCATTTCCTCAAACCATGAGTGGACCACTGAGGATCCAACCTCAAGTGTTGTATTTGAGCACAAACCATTTCAAGACAGGTACGTTCCCCCTTGTTGCTGTGCAATCTGGAAAGCTGCTGTTTTGTATTATTTACAGAACTGTATGGAAAGATCTTCAACTATAGGGCTACATTGAAGTCACAATTAAAAAAGCCACACACAGATGACAGTACCTCAATGTATGTTGTAGTATAATAGTGAAAATGAACTCAGGCTATTAAAAAAAATTTATTTTTTCCATGAAAGATTGGTACTACAATCAATATAACAATTTCATCAGTCAAGTATGTCTGTTATAGGCAGGCACAACATTACAAAACAGGCAAGTACAATGCCTGATTAAGTGAATACAGTCTGAATATCTATTCATCCACTATTTCTGAAAACAGTATTATCAAATATCCACCAGGGAAAAAGATGAACCATTTTAGTTTCTCTTTGGCATACTTATCAGGACAATGAATCAATTACAAAAGTCTTCTATTGCTGCCAGTGCTGTGAAGGAAAAAGGACTGAGTGGAAGGTTGTACGTCAGAACTCGCTTTTAGGACTCGGGCAGCCTGGCTGACATATCCAAACCGGTGACAAATGACAGTTCAGCTGCCAGTGCTCCTTCACGAGGCAGACAAGGATTACATTGTTTTACACTGCAGGTTTGTTGAAGGTATCAAAAGAGTTACAGTAAATTTATGCACAGTACATACATATTACACACAGTTATATAAATACCCATGCTGTGGCCGGACTCGAGGAAGCTCCTTTACCAACACGAGGGCTCAGGATCAGACCCCCCACCAGCCACTTCATACACATTGCACTTTGCATCCAGTAATATGTTCATTTCTGTACCTCTCTTAAAAATAGATTTAAAGCAGAAGTGAAGAATAATATCGAATCTTTCCATAAACTTTGTTTTCTTATTTACACCGTAATATTCCATTATACATAAAGACTGCGTAATGATACATTATCTTCATATAGTTTTTTTGCAATACATACAGCTTGGAGCTATTAACATCTTGGTTTGGGAACACAGATATGACCTATAAGACTATTTAAAAACAATTTGAGCCTTAATTTTGCTCTAGTTTGTTTCACTGAAACCATTCTTTGAACAACAACAAAAAAAATCCTCCTTACTGGAGAGGGAAAAAACAACTCATGTTTAAGCCACCTCTGGATTTCCTTAAACCACTGAGAAACTTAGAAACCAAAATCATTTTTTGCATCATTATAACGCCACTTCAAAGGCCTGTTACTTTTAAATTTAGATTATGAATGACAATTGTGACCGTATCTTTAAATTATTCTTTCTTAACTTTTGGTTCTTTTTCAACCCAAAAAAATGAGAATGCAATCATTAATCATACATGATCTTTGCACAACTGGGGAGAGTTCCTATTTTATTTGTGGGACAAAATGAACATGCACACAAGCCCCAACTCCATTCACAGAGTGAGAACATAAACTACAGCAGCACTTGTCTCGAGTTATGGTGCACATGGTTGCAATACGGAGTATAAAATAAAAGCAGAATTTCCAACATCTGTTAAAACACAAAAAAAACCCCTTATTGTACAAAAAGTCATTCACATTCTTTGCAATGAAGTGAAGAATCAGCTGCTTTCTGGACTCTCCAGCCTGCAAACTCCTCCTTCTATTGCCACGGACTGTCCTGCCACAGCTCCAGGAGGAAGTCTTGAAATGTGAGTCTGTAGAAAAGTCAAAAGAATATTATGGACTGAGAAAAAGGCAAAATTATGCAGGACAAAGTAAGCTTGTAAGTATTGAACAATTAAGCTGTTCCCTCATTGAAGTCTGAAGACAAATTACAAAGCAACTAGAAAAGCAACTGAGATTCTTTTCCTATTTTGTTTGCATTAATGTTTAACACATGAAGAGAAAGACCACGACACATGCATAGAAAAGGTAAATTGGATGTATCAGTGCACTGAAAGTACAAAGAAATATCCAGAGTGAAGACAAAAGAAAATAATTCTGGCCTTTCATGGTTTAGAGGTCTATATTTTAGGGAGATTCAGAAGTCTTTACTACCACATACAGAAATACACCTTCGAGACACCTCAGACAGAATTAAACATTTGACAAACTAACACTTCAGAGCATAAGGCAACTGCAATGATCAGGATGCAAGGAACAATTTCCTCTGCATAAAATACCTACTCATCCACCCAAAAAACTCCAAAGACTTCCTGTTCCCATCTACCAAATAAATCAAGCCAAAGAACAATTGCGGTTCTGCCAATATGCATCTTTTCCACAGGAAGTTTTGAAAGCCTTTGAGAAGGCACTGGAATATTTCAGCCAGAAGTGGGTACATTTGTCTGTATACACAGAACTCCAGTTTACAACTGAACTGTAACTCAGTGACCCTAAAAATCTGTTAATGATCCTTTATGTACTGGGGTATGTTTTATTACTGATGGGCAAAAGCATCTGCTTATCAAAAGATACTTTGACTTACTGTCAACAGTAATGACTTTTTATCCCCCTTTGCATGTGTTTTTACACTGTGAAAACTGCTCATGTTGTATTAAATTAGGAACCAGAACTGATTCCTGCTATGGTATAAAGCTCACAACATAACATTGCTGGTGTTTAGAAATTACAGCTTCCTCTAAGTGCAGCCCACCACATATTTGTTTGTACATACACTATCCCATTTAAAAGATTTAGCTGTTGCAAAATGTGTAACTTGCCACGAGGCAACAGGTTGCCACAAAAAGTACAAATATGAAAGTTCAGTAAGAGAAATTTGCATCAATTGAGTAGAAAGTGATTTGAGACTCTAAAACTCAGTTCATTACATTGAACAAACATTTTGTGTCTTGGGCAGCTTCTTTTAGTTCCTTTCTTGATAAGGGTATCCCTGGTGCCTGCACTTAGGTGGTCTTGTTTTCAGTTAAATCACAGAATAAGATTTAATTAAAAACATTTCAATGTTTTCATTTTATGGCTAAAACTTTGATCTCTGGCTCTCCTGCTTGATATATGAACATGTTCCTACTTTGAAAAGAATTTCAGTTACAATTGGGATGTACCACTCCAAGAAGAAAATACTCTCTTCCAATCTGTTACAATTCCCCCCAAAACGTAACTGACAATTTTTCTGTAGATGTCACTTCATAAATTTAGAAAAACAAATTAAAAGGAAGAAAATCAAGTGGAAGAAAGGTGTTTTTTACTCTATGACTGACAGATCCATATGTTTCCAGGTCTGTGAAAATTTCTAAATGAAAAAGATGACAGTATAAAAGCAGCACTGTTTGAATAGCATGATAGGAAATTCGTTCCCTCAGAGGAAGAATGCTACTGGTTGTTTAGCGAGTGTAGTGGTTTCACATTTTAAATATAAAATTAAAGATTTTTTTTAGTTTTTTAAATTAAAAAGTAATCTTAATTTTTAAGATTAAGATCTTTTTTAAAGATTTTGCACTGCAATTGTAGCAAACTAGTAAGTTAATCCCAATAAGATTTTGAGCAAGGGAAGGAAAACGTACAAGAGGGGATAAGCAGGTAGTCACTATCTATTAATACATTAGCAAGTAGCTATGCTTAAATAGCTGCCCAAAATACATTTCCTATAGAAAACCTCATTTCCTATGTCAGGAGGAACACATTTCCCATATACAAGACCCCAAACCACTACACACCAGCATCTGAAGGTTTCACTTCCACAGAAATATGGAAACCACATATAACAAAGCATTTCTTACAGCCTTTACTTGCACCCTGTTTATTTGCATACTTTCTATGATAAGAGTAAATACAGACCTGGTTTACACTGACTACTTTTTGTTACTTTCACCAATGGCTGTCTTATGTAGAACAAAAATGAGACAAATCTAAAATGGTAATGTTTAAGATGTTATTTAATAAATAATCTGAAAGGATAACATTGCCATGTCAAGACAACTTCAGAAAACTCCCCAGTGAATTCTTACAATTATATCTCCCTTGTTCTTAACCATAAGAACAAACTCCAGTAAATAAAAAGAAACATCAAAGAACACTGAATATTTTTAAATGAACCACAGAACTTATTTGTAGAGTTAGTTGCATTTTTATAACCCAACATCATATTTTACATTAAGTCCAGATTGTATAGTCAATTAGGTTTAGATTCTAGAAACTTAAAAATAAAAAAGCAAACAAAAAAGAACAACAAGGAAAGGTTTTAATTGAACTCAATTAGTCTGTCAGCTTTACAAGTTAAATGAACCCACACCTGGAAGAAATTGTGCCTGGGACCAGAAATAAAAAGGAAAATAAATGATTTTCCTGAATTAATCCTGAATTCAATTCCATGGAAGACTCTCTTTGAGGAAAGCGTTTGTCAAAGAATGGTGGATTAAGAATGATGTTGTTATCCATATTTCAGCTTAATCTATAGGCATTTTACAAGAATATTCTGATTTGCTTTGCTTCCCCAGAGAAAAAGCAAGGTTGGTGAGGGTCCCATAGGAGATGAGGTACCAACACCTGGGACACCAGGCAGTCACCACAGATTTTTGCTGCAGCTTAAAGGAGGAACCTCTTGCCCACAGTTCCACAAGAAAAATGGTAAATGGTGAAAGAAACATTTGATCTTTTGCTTCCTACCCCTCCATGGAGCCCAACCGAGCTAACCAACCTTCAGATGCTGATTCTTGCTCCATGTTCCTGCTCTCCAAACACACAGTGTTTCCTTCTTTCCCTCCTAACCAAACCAACATCATGGAACTGCTGATCCCCTCCAGTTCAGTGCTGCAGACACTGGAATGTTACTCTCTCCCAGTGCTTTTTGGTGAACACTGCAAAGTTCCCCACTGCTTACAGAACTAATAGGCCTTTCTGCTCTGGAATACATGGAATACAACCACTACAGGAACAATATATGGGTTCATCTTTTTGACTTACATTATTTCGTGTCTCGTAGACAAGGATTCCATAACAACCTTGAGACCAAGGAATATGAAAAAGGTTTTCTTTTAAAGAGCTAGCTTCCTCCTTCTGTTCACATAAAACTATCAGTTTGTCACAACAACTTAGCGAAATTTTCTTTCATTAAAAGCATAAATACAACATAAAATGAATATATAGAATTTAAGCCAAGAGGCAGGCAGTGCTGCATGAGAAAGCTGAAATCAATCAAATGCTGCCAAGAGGACAGAGTACAACTACCAGATGGCAGCACATTCAGTTCTTAAGCAAATCTAGGGAGTACTTCATGTGTTTAGCACTCTTATTACACACTCAGGATGTGCTTTAGACAATAATTTATAAAACAAACTTTTTTCATTCATTACACTGTAGAGATGAAATATAATGAAAGACCAAGGACACCATATCCTTAAGGAAATTGCTTTCTACAACTTTGCTCCCTGAAAGAAAGAGCATCACTTAACCCACATATTCTTTAGAAATTTGGAGCCTTCTAGCTGGGTACACACTTCCACCATCAGAATCATCTGCCCACACATTCTGAATTTGTTTTCTAAGCAGTAAGAGCCTGTTTTGGCAGCAACTCTGCTGCTCTGGCTCCTGGTAATCTCTCCTCCTGGTTTGTATGTACACTTATAGTATGGCAGGAGAAGGTGCCCCACTGAATACTGGCAACTGCTACTATCGGAAAATGCCACGCGCATCATGTTGGATGAAACCTCAATAAAGAAAAAAAAATGGGGAAAAAATAGAAAGAGAGGCTCCAGAATACTGTCCTTGTTGGGAAACAACAGAAGGACACAGTGATGTGGTACTTCTGGTCTCACTGCCCTGAAAATAGTGATTTTACATACAGGTTGCTTAGGAAGTTAACAGCTTTCCAAGCTCAGATTCATTCTGTAGGTTAAGTGTATTACTATAAACTATCAATGTATCTAACTGCATCACTCATTCCTGCATGAAGACAGCCTAAAGACACACACCAACCAATCATCCCATCAGCTCAGCATCCCAGGGTTTTGGAGAGGCATTCTAAAACCCTGTCATGAATCTTCAAACGTGATTCGTGTCATTGTGAACTGCAGGAGCTAAGTCAGGTCATTGCATTTATATTTGCATACCTGTTCCATTTCCCTACTCTATTCTATCAGGCAAATCCAAGGAGAGTTGCAGAACTACTGGCTTTATGCAAGAACCCAACCCAAAATGTGAACTTAACTTCTCATCTCAGAGCCAGTTCATTTCCATGAAGGTCAACGAGCCAAACATTTTAAGCAGTATCTTAGCACTAAAAGTTCTTTCCAACAAATAGAAAAACCTTATTTTTATGAGAGAACTGGATGGTCCACTGTATGCACAGAGCAGTTTTCAAATGAAAGTTTCTGACTGATTCCCCAGTCTCCAGACAAGAGTGAGGATTAAAGAAAATAAGAACAGTGACATATACTTTTCCTGTCTCATGAAGTTAAAAGACTGTCTCTGTAGTCTGAAATGAATGACTGAATTATTTGACTTCATATTTCTGCTCACTAAACAAGCTCAGTAAATTTTTCCACTAATTTTCAAATTAGAATTAGGACTCTTCCAAGACGTGTTTCTTCACCCAATGAGCACTGGAAAACTGCCCTTCTCCTGACAAAGGGCTTTCACAGACCTTCCATTCACAAAGTCAAATACAGAAGCTCATCCTGAAAAAACCAACAACAATCGCTACAATCAGTGTTTGTCACATGTGTCACTTCAAACACAGAGGGAAGGACTTCTGCTAAATCTTAGAGTGTCAGCAAAGGCGAATAAATCTGATGATGACAGCTCACATCTCCACAGGAAAAGTGAACAGGAGATGGTCTCCCTGTCCACCATGTTTGCTCCTACTGGCAAATGAAATTAACTGTCAAAGATAAAAGTTCCTGTTTGCACATTGCAACCACAACATTGGTGTGGACAGCAGTTGCTGCTGATGGATGTTTTTAAACTCAGCAATATGCAACACTCTCCACTCTCTGCTGCACCACGTCTTGCAAAGCAATGTGAATTTGCTTCATTTGAGAGTGGAAAGAATGGCTTATGTAGCTTTGCATTATTAAAACCTGCCATAACATAAAGCTTAGCAGTTCATGTTATAAGAACTGAATAGCTGCCAAAAGGAGATTTAAACTGGCAACTGAATTGGATTATATTCAATATTGCAACTGGGCTTTTTAAATTTGTCTAAGTCATCCAGCTGTTAGAAAAACTAAAACCTATGAGTCTGAACTACTACTCCAAAATATTGCAGCATTTACAATAATTGCCAAAGTTTGCAACATTTATAAAGATCATATAGCAGATTTATAAATACTAAGAAATACAGCAAGCTGATAAATTATTTCAAATACTTACACAAAATAAATTACCAAAACTGCATTTTGCTAGTGTTGAGACTGGATCTTGCAATGGAAAAAAGCACTCTGATTTCAAATACTATTCAAAACACAGTGAAGAATTACATATCTTCAAGCAGAAATCTCAGCCACCACCACCTACTCTCAATCACCACGACAAGACACTTGTCAGATCCAGGAAAAATAAGTATCCCACTTACACTTTCTGCCTACAGAATAGTGCAGGACTTGAGCAAACAAATATTCTGCAGACCCTGGCTGAGATAAAAGGGCTCCTATCTGATTATGCACAGATACACAACATTAAATCAAAGAAAGGCTGCCTACCCATAGCCAGAACCTTCAAGAGATGCCATTGGTATGTGAGCTCACATTGCAGGCATATACTGCACTCTCATTTGAGATTGAAAAACTTATTTTCCTTTGAAGCATCCTCCACTGAGCAAGCAGACATGGAACAAGAAGATAGGAATTCTTTGTAACGAAGAAGAGTCAATTAACTTGTGCAACCTAACCATTAACACCCTTCCTTCCCATTCCTCATTTTAATCTAAAATCACATCATGGGTGAATTGAAGGAATTATTTCTTCCCACCCCAAATTACATGGCAGAAGGTCTTTAAGCCCTTTGTACAAACTGACACTGAAATTGCTCCACCAAATGCCATATAAACTGTGAAGACCTGAAGTACTGCACATTGTCCATGAGTGTATGGACAGAGCTGCAAGAAGCAACACCTTAAAGCAGAGCTGCTTCTCCAGTGGTGACAACAAAAATGCTTAAGCTCTCAGAACATAACCCAGCCAGCTCAGGAAAACAGGAAAAGAGAACTGAATCCTGCCAGAGGAACGTTAAAGAAGTCAGAGCCCCAGTAACATGGCTTCTTAGCTGATGCCATAATCAGTTGTTAGATCTATTATGGATCCAATAAAAAACCCCAAACATCTGGAAGGTTGTTCTGAAGACCAACTAGTATGTCAGAAAGAGAAGAAAATTTGGACTGGAAAAAGAAATAATTGCTTATCAAAGACCTTAAATTCATATCAAGTAATTCTTGAGTCAACAACACAATAGCAACAACAAAAAAATCTTCTCAGTTCATGCAGTTACTTAATCCCCCAGTCCTTCAATCTAGAAGTCATAACCTTTGTGGATGCAGCAGTTACTGCTCCAAAAGGAACTGTGTGAGTACAGAGGGAATCCACAAACTAATATTTTCAATCTGCTTCCATGTATTCTCACAGCTGCAACCAGAAACTTTCACTGCAGCCCAGAATATTCCAACAGCCTCACCAACAGACAGAAAGAGTCGTGCATCAGCTGCTGTGACAATTCTACTATCACACAGGTGGTGATACAAGACCTGGCTTCAAGAGATCTTGGGAAGCCCGTTCATGTTCCAAAGAACAGGGCTGATCTTGAAACAATCTGTCCCAGTATTGCTGCAGGAAGGAGGATTGGCTCCAGCAGCTCCTAAACCAGAGTGTATCTGCCCCTAAAGCTCATGATAACTGAGGCTCCCAAGCACCAGCCTGGGTCAGGTGCAGCACCTGGTGGTGCAGGTTAATTCAAAAAGTACAGGAGAGAGCCAAAATGTTCAGATGAAAAGCTTGTGTCCTTCCACATCCCATTTGTGACAAACACTGGCACCAAGTGATTATGAAACTGCTTATGCTGAGAAGGATGACAAGAAAAAAAGCACAGTTGAACCAGGTAAGATATGCCTTGATTAGCTGTTCGTGGTGGAAGAATCTGAGGGAATCCAGTGGGACATGCACTGTGCTGGTGCTGGAGATGGCATTTCCAGAGCTATGAGTGGTAGAGGAGCTGAAATAGTTCCAGCATCAAGAAGGAGCTGATAGGACACACAACCAGAGGTGACTGTGTCACCAGTAAGGTGTGAACTTAGCTCATCTGGCAAGGCTATGCAGGATTTTTAAAGCAACATTCAACCAAACACTTTAATCCAACAGGAAATGGTGACTTTTCCAGGCAACTGGTTTCACACAAAAAAAATCCCCAAAAGACTGGACACCTTTCCAGTAAGTATGCTCCAAATCAAACCACTACTAGTGCACAGCTCTTGCAGGCTCAGGCACTGGGTGCTGCTGAGCTCACATTCAGGCAGTCTGACCTGCAGCTGATGCCCAGCTGCAGAACCCAGTCTTGCCCAAACTGGGAGCAAACAAACCTCTGGTGCAAGGATAGTTCCAACTCAGGCCTTGGAGAGCTCACACTGCGAGAAGCCAGAAGCACCAGCAGGTCAGGGTGCACAAACCACTTCAAGTCTCTGATTCCACTTTCCTGTCCCATTCCTCTCTCAAGGAGTTGCTGATAGGTAACTGGTTGTCTCCATGGCTTGAGCACACCAAGGTGCAGGTGAGCTGCATCTACCTTGTGTCTGCCTTGGAAGAAAGGCATCCTGTACCTCCACAGGTTCCATCTGGAGTTCAGAACCATCATTTTCTGGGTCCTATTAGGAGTTGCATTAACCTCCCATGCCCAAAGAATCACACTAAGATAGTAAAGCATGCTCCTTTTCTCCTCAGTGTGTACCCCCTTATATGATTCTAGTATTAGCCTACTTCATAACAGCAGATACTTTAAAACTTCCTCACTTTTTAAGTCTTGCTTTTGCTTCATATTCATTAAATTGTTGATTAATTTGAACCAGTGCAAAATCAGCCACTGTGACAACCCCTCAAACTCAACCCCCTTGAGTTTAAGAACAAAACTCAAGTCCTGGACTGATGAAAGAAATAAAACCTGAAGGTCTTTACCACCCTAGAAAAATAGGAAAGCAAATATTTCCTTACAAGCTGCTGCCTAATCATTTTGCTATGGTCCTCATAAACAAGTGATATTTTATATTTTTATGAACTCTTATCCCATTATTCTTTCATGGCAAGCAGTCAAAATTAACTGTAGCAAAACAGTCACTCTATTAAAGAACAGAAATTTTTTTTCACTAGCAATACATTGTGTTCTATTTCAAGCCCAGCTTTCCATCTACAACTTAGTCCTAGTTGCAGCAGAATAAAATTCCAGCTTTTATGACAGAAGACTTTTTTTGATCAATAGAAGTCAGCAGCAAAAGCATTTGTGGTTTTTCTCTGGAAAGCATTTGTGGCCACAGACTCAAAGAAGGAAGAAAGGGAGGGGGATTAACTCTTCAGTGAAGGTCAAAAACATAATTTAAAAGTGAACCAAGAAGAGCAGCTGTGTCTGTCAGCACAATCAGGATTACCAGCTGGAGAATTTACCAGCAGAATGAAAACAATGCACACCAGATGTCAAATGTTGCAACTGTGAGTAGGAAAGCAACTCTGGGCATGGCACTGTCATGTTAATACTCATTACCAGACAGATTTCATATTTAGTATTTATTTATCAATTAGACACCGCCAGGAAGAAACAATAACATTTTGAGCTTCACAGTGTAAGTCAGAGGCAGGTGTGCACACTGGAAACATTTTACATCCTTTATTCTCAGTTATTCTTTCACTGCAAACACAAGAAAACAATTTTAAAGCTAACTAGCAAATACTAGAACATCTGTGGCTGAACTTGGTTTAGTTTCATTCAGTTCAATCTGAGCTTTTAACTTCAGTTTGAACTTTTTTCCGACTAAATCTGAAATAAATATTAAGAAAAGAAGTAAAACCACACTCTATTCCATGTATAGCTAACTGGGAAGAATTGTCCCTAAGTTATTCAAAAGTGAAGCAAATACTTCGCTTACACCTCCACTAGCACTTCCTTCATCAGCTGCTTGTTATCTTTCTTGTCTTTCTGGAGCATTCTTATCTTTTTTTTTTCCTGCACATTTTATGCCTTGAAGATGAACTCATCCATTCCAGCACTTGAAACAGAGGGTTACACCAGCTTTGCTATGCAAAATATCTGACGTTCATTTTCTTCTTTTGTATATTCCTGCATTGCTTTGGTCACATCCCCCTTTGCATTAATGACCACAGAAACCATGACAGTCATGGGTTTGGTTAATCCTTACTCCTTGATCATGATGTGACAGAATGTTCCAGTTTTCATTGTTAAATTCAATTTTAACGTAATATTTCTCTCATTACAAATCCATCGTAAGACCCCAAGAAAGTGAAAATATGGATGGTAATACTGGAATTATTTATCACAGAGGCTTTTCTAGGAACTTGTTTGAAGTTTGTTTTATATCTGCCTTGATGGTGCAATTGCTCTATCTGGAGGAAGATGTGCCCACAGAAAAATATGGTACCAGCACAACTGAATCAAGATGAATAAAGTTATTCAAGTACAATCACTGTCAGCAGAGGGAATGGAGATGTGTTCATGGCATCTTATCCTGACATGGAATATATGTTAGTATAGGGTTGCTAAGCTGCAATTAAAAAAAAGAAATTAGAAATGCCTAATCAATGGACACGTTTAACTGCTTATGCAGCCATTACTTCTTCTGTTCTCTTAAAGGAAGACATTTCTTAGACATTTCATTATCATTAATTTAAATTCTCCTTAGCTTCTGCACTCATTCTACTGTATTACAGCCTTACCTTAGCTTTGCCATCCTGTGCAGACATGTATCCAACACACATGCTCTCTGTTGTATGGCTCCACAGAAATTCCACTGTAAAGGAAAATGCAAGAAGTTACAAAAAGGCCTTGGTTTAAAATGAAAGATGTCATTTAACAAGACTGGTGTCTTGAGGAGCAAACATAGCAAGGATAAAAAAACAAAGAACAAAAACTACTTACCAGAGCAATTAAATCTCAATAGAAACAGCTATCAAACAAACAAGGTTTTCCTGAGTATTCACAGTCACACACTGCAGAACTACAACCCAGAATGAGAAGGCTACTTTGATGATATGGAGCCTCCAAGATGACAGATACATCAACTTCAACTGCAGTTAAAAACTGCACCAACTTTTAAAGCAGTGGCCTGTTCCACCCATCAGTAAAAGCTGAGGGAACTTGCATTTACCTGCCCTGAACTCAGAAAAAAGCACCCTGCAACAGCATAAAGCCAGATGGAGTATTTTCAACAGGTAAAGGGGGATTTGTGGCTCAGCTGCCCAAGGAGGAGACAGGCAAACATGCAGAAATTGTCAAGTCTACAATATGGGAATTGAAGATATAGAGCAGGCAGGAAAGACGTCTGGTAAAAGCAAAATTATCCTGCAGAAAAAGGAGGAGAGGTGTCTGATGGAATCAGAGCAACATGCACAATAAGAAAAAAAGATTTCTGGAAAAATTAGAGGAAGTCCTACATTCAAAAGCATGCTGAATTCCAACAGCAGATGAAAACACCCCCTTTCCCTGTGGAGAGTGTAAGGAGCACCAAAGGTAAGAGAGGAAAGAGAGATGAAGAAAAAAGGTCTATCAAAGCACTCTCAGATCTGATTACCCAGACTTCCAGCACCAGGTACACAACATCAGCTCTCTGGTACTGCACTCATAGCTAGAGTATCAGTGAGCTGTCTAAAATTTAGGATATCAGTGTTAAAGACACTAAAACTGTCTAAAATTCAGGATATCAGTGTTAAAGACCAACTGTCACGTTTGCAGTGAGAATGATTAAGAAAACTCATCACTGCTCACAGGTATTGTTAATGCCTGTTAATCCAGCAAGGTGCTGTCCTGAAGTCTGAAAGTTTCCTGATTTGTTATTTGTTTAACAGCCTGTTCCAGTTATCATTAATTGCCTGATAGATATGCAGGTATCTTTATGTACACAAACACACTCCTACTCAGCTGCAACACAAAATTCAGACAAAGAGCACATTATTTCTATGTTCAGCTCTCTGTCAGTGGAGCTTTGTAAATTGCCACAGTTTTCTTCCTGCTCTCTGTCATGGTCATTTTTCTTTGTGTTAAGAAAGTCCATAATTTGGAAGAGGGGAAAGAAAAAAAAAAAAAACAGCTGATCAGAATTCAAGGAATTTCAGAGAATTCTGTAAAAGTTAAAAAAAAAATGCACTGAAGCACAAATTCTTTCTCTGGATTATGGGAGGAGTCCTACATGAATTACACAAGATGCCGTGAACAGACATTTCCACATCTTTCTTTTGAGGGTGACTTTCACATACTGCAAAAAAAGCCATCACTAGATGGGTTTAAAACTTTTACTCCTTCCTATTCCTCACGTTCCTTTAACGTGGCTGATGAAGGCCACAGCCTGCTGAGCACACTTATCCTTTGAACCATTTCTCCTTTGCATAGCAATGAAACCAGAGCAGGAAGATCAAAGGTGAGATGATCCCAGCAAGACTTGAAGATTCTGACAGATATGCAGATATCATCATGAAAGAAAAATGAACTGCATCGAGGTGTGTGCTCTGCTGCCCTGCAACAGACTCATGACTGATACCACCAAAGGGGAATCAAAAGCTTTCAGAGAGTGAAAAACACCCAGCACAATCAATATGTGTGTTTTTTAAAGACTAATTTAATCCTATCTTTCAATTTTGAGAAGCTGGGAAACAGTTCAGGCCAAATACCCCCAAAATATTATATCTTTGCCTTTGGTAGCTATCAAAAGTAGCCTGTGCTAGCACAAACCTTGGTTATTGTTAGCCATTACAAGCAGTGAACTATCATGAAAATTCTAAATTACATGTGAAGCATCTTCAGATAAGTATATTTTCAACCATTTAATAAGTCACTTCCTTGCCATTTGTTTCAATATTAAAAAGAAAGAAATAAAGATGATTCCTGTAACAAAGACAAGAGCGTTCCTTATTCTATACACAAAGTTTTTCAGTATTAACCAACTTATTTTCAGCCCAAACAACAGAAATGCTACAGATGTTTATGTATTATCTCTGCATTCATTGTAAGGCAGGAAATTTCAAAGGTACAGAAAAAAATTACAGCTCATCTCAGCATGATTTCAGTGGAAATACCAAAAATCAATGGACAAATAATCTTTACTTGTGATGTACGATATAGGGGGATTTTCTAAATTAATTTTTGATGAAAAATGCCAAATCTTCATTAATAGAATATGTTCTTACACGAATGACAAGCATTAAATGAATAGAAAAAAAAATTCTCTCGCTTCCAAATCTCAGGAATTGAAGGTTGAAGTTGATCTTGTTTGTTCTTACTTAGTCAGATTTGTATTTTCGTTTTCTTAACTCTTTTTTTAAGGACAGAATTTATGTTGCAGGATGCTGTTGCACTAGATAATGTCACCATTAGGTAAATAATAATAAAGCAGCGTATTATACAAAGGAAAAACACTTTAATTCTGGTAACATAACCCCAATCTATATTAGACAGGTCAGTGTGACCCAATAAATAAGCACATAGCTCCACATCTGAGGAGCACCACAGGAAAGGAGATGGCACAAGTGTCATCCTGAATAATTCATAGGCCCCCAACCCCAAATTCCTTCCCTTAAAGAGGCTTTATTGTCTCAGGGCTGTATTTCCACCCTGTTCTGCTCACAGTCTACAGCCTTCAGTTCCCATCTGTTTCTCCCACACAAACCACAGGACAGTTTTCCATAATACACTTTTCTGCCATAAAGCAGCAAACAGGGATTGAAACGGGGACAGAAACAGGGATAAAGGGATGTAAAGCCCTTTGGGAATCAGCCAGCCACTGCTGGAGGCAAAGTCCAAGTGATTTCAGGATGAGCAGCAGAAACTCCTGAGGCAAATTCAAATAGTAACTGCAACTTATCTAAACTGATTTTCCTGGCCATTAACAAGAAAAAACAACCATGAACAACTTTCCTTACAAATTTTAAGTGTATCCTCCAAATCCACACATTTTCTTCTGCAAAAAGGAGGAATAAAGAACGTTTTAGAAAGAGTTTTTCACCAAAAAGCTACTGAGAAGCAGTAAACAGCTACATGTGTCACCCCTAGCTATAAATGCAATTTTTCCTATGAGGAACACATCCTGCCTCGCCACAAGCAACTGTATCTATGCCATAGATTTAGAAGGGCCCCACACAACCCTCTGAATGACAATTCTGCTTAGAAATAATGAGTCAGAAAGAATGATCTTTTCTGGAGTTTTATTAACATTTGCCTTCTTTGTTCCCTATTTCGCTTCCTAAATTTCTATGATTTCAATGTCAATTCCTTTTTGCACAGAGATTTTATTTCACCCTTCACTTGGAGTTAGCACCCAGCTGACTGGGTTAAAATTAAATTAAAATTAAATTAGAATTAAAAATGAATAAGAACTTCTTACCTAGTAAAGTTGGCTTTTCCTGTGAGGACTCAGACTCTGCTGAACACCTGCAGGAGCGGAGAACTATCACACCTCCAAGCACACCATCTTCATTGGCCAGAAAAGGTGAACCTGGGCAAAAAATAGTTGGGGAGAATTATTTGCAACAGGAATAGTCTCTTGGGCTTATTTTTTTTTTTAATTTGACTTTCTGCCTTTCCCCTTTAAGCTCTGAGGGTTGAAAAGACTGACAGATCAAACAGTAATTTTACAAAAGCATCAGTTCTCTTTTTCCCAGTGTTTGAAAAGACTGATTTTCTACAATGTTAATCTACTAATTCACCAGTAATCCAAAAAAATTAAGGGCTACATGGAATAGAACAAAAATATTAAAAATTACATTTGTGAGCACAAACCTAGTTGTTCATGGATCAAGGAAAATATAATAATGAAAAATGGAGCGTCAAGCTGAAAAAAAAATTGTGACTCAATATTTAATTCTTTCTGTTCTGTAATTACTATAAAGACATATCTAAAAAATCAAGCAAATTTAGGTCATTTTTACACTTTATTCATTTTTGCCAATTTAAAGCTCTTTGTACAGAGACATCATCAAAGTGCTACAGTGTCTGCCTTGCTGTTTGAAGAGTACTAGCAGAAAAGCCTAAGCACATCCTTTTTACAGTGCCTCCTCTGATGTTAATTTAAGACACAGGATATAAAAGTCTTCTATCAGAAGCTGGAAAAGCTTTAAAGGTAGTAATACCAAGCCTAAGTATTCTTTCTCTGGTTTGCAATTTGAAATAAGATTCCTATAGCTTTAAATGTGGAAACAATGGTATAATTTACATACAATTTAAAATGTCTTGAGCCACAAAATTAATCAAGTTCTTGCACACAGGCCCATAGACATCCTAGTTAAACATCTGCATTATACTGTCATTTAAAATTGAACATACAATTGGAACAGCCACTTAATGTAATTCTTTTCAATTCTTTCCTTCAAATAAATTACTGTACAGTCACTGTAATTTGCAAGCCACAAGAACTTTAGAGCAGATCTATTCACCAGACTCCTTCAACTCGCCCACAGCTATTTGTATGATTAAAACTGCTCCTTTAATGCAAATAACAACAAAACAGCCCAATAAAATCCAACTTCGAGCTTTACCATGAAGAAAACTAAAAGCTTTATTGTGTTTTCGCTAAACATTAGAGGAGCCACCTTCAAAAACAATATATGGTGGTCATAGAAGCCCACATTGCAGGAAAATAATAAATGCAGTATGCTTAATAAGCAGCAATATCTTATTTGATCTAATGCAAACAGATATTATCTTTAAAGTGCCACTTGCTTTGTAAAAGAATTATTACTAGTTACAGTTACAGCTCCTGTATTGCTCACTGACTGTGACCAAATCCCTGTGAAACAAGAATCCAGCCCATGATAAGGTAACAGATAACAAACCAGGAAAATATGTTTGGTTAAAATAGAAACACAAGGCTTGGAAAGTTGTGAAGAGTTTTACCACCCAAGTCAAAACCAGGCACTTCAAAGACAATGCCTCTACCTGAACTTGGTCTGCAGACCTAACCTCACGCTAAACTGCACAAATGATTTAAGATCTAAGCCATGCTGTGGCAAAAAGTCGTTGCAAAGAGACAGAAAAAGCTCTGGTTTGTTTTTTAATAAGCAGTTTCTCCTTCCCTTTCAAAGGCTGTGAAAGATTCTTCCAAGGTTCTAGTGAAAAATATGAATTTTCTCTTTAATTAGAATGGTTAAAAGTGTTCTATTTCATCAGAACACAAGCAGTCCTCAGAGCAGACAGCATGTTCAAGGCCACAGTAAAACACTGGGACTGTATGAATGCACATAATACCAGACAGTAACTACTGATTATAGTTTTTAGAGTTGGTGCCACTGAAGTCTTGTTCTAGAAATCCTTCCATCAGTTTAATCCCCCCCCCCTTTTTTTTTTTTTTGGGNTTTTTTTTTTTTTAGGGATTTTGTGTCTCCCACGCTTTGAAAAAAATAGATGAAAGGGAAGCCTGTAAATAAGCTAATTACATATTTCTTCATTTTCCTAGTATTTTTGTCAACTATGCCATTATGACTGATCAAATTTTCAGTAATCTGAGTAACTTGTATGTCGTCTTTTGAAATCTAACAAGGCTTACAAGGCTTCTTTACATGTAGAGACTTCAGAAAAACAAGTAACACTGCATTTTCATCAAAATTCTTCCATTTTTACAGGGATCTCTTTGCAAGAACTAAATATTCACCTTCAGTGAAACAGAGAATTAAAAAAACTAATCACTCAAAGCAAGTGTTTTATGAAACTTATTTTGAAAGAGGGTTTAAATGAGTAATTTAAAAGTTGAGCTTCAGGCACATAAGACAAAGCCTTCAGCTTAAAACTTCATCCAAAAAAGATGCTCAACCTCTACATGAACAACTGCAAGCCCCAGTTCTGTCAGCATAAACAGCATTTATTTATTGACATTAAAGATGTTGTCCATTATACTGCCCTAAGTATGGACACAATTGTTTTCTGAACAAATTACTTCCTTCAACAATTATGCACCATGGAAGCTTTATTACCACTCCACAAAACTCAAAGGCTTTGAAGACCACTCAAAAGTTGGAAAACCAACTGTATTAATTCAGCCTTTGCTAAAGTACACTGCCACCCTATTGCAGCTGGAAAATTCAGAAGAGGATTAACTTAATAGCACTGCACCTGATAGAAGTGTGGTAAATGTCTTAATTTCAATATCCATAAAACAAAATAGATGGGCAAGACACTGACTTCTTTAAGAATGACACAGGTTGGGCCCTTGGACTAAGAAATGTTGGTTATGTCACATGAAACCAGGTCACATTGCACTAAATTTGTAACATACTGGCCTGAGACAGAGATAAATAACTTAATAAAATAATTTAAAGGGACTTGTAGCAGGTAATTTGAATGGAGTATTGAACCAAATCTCTTAAAAGTTTGTGTTATGCAAACAAAGCAAGGATGATGGGAGACATCATCTCTCCTACAGACAAAAACACAGCCTTGCGTGCCCTTTTGATCTTCTACACCACTTCATCATCACCTGCAGAATGAGCATTATTCTGGAACGGTGGGAGAAGTCTGAAAAAAGAACACAGCCCTTGTTTTCATCTCCGAACACAAGCAGCAAATGAAGACACAGACACTTGCACTACCCCACAAAGATTGAGGATCTTCCCACCCACGCCTCTTCCAAGGGCCACCCTGCTGCCCTGTTTCTGCTGAAGGCTGCCATTCCCAGGGACATCAGAAACAAATTCTGGGACTACACCCTCACCCATCCCAAATGCCTTCAGCAGCTAGTTCAGCTGAATCATCTCTAGTGCAAAATCAGCAACAATACAGTGTATGTCTCCAATTCAGTGCCTAAGTTGTGGGGAATCAACCTTTAAAAAGTGTCAGTAAAAACCAGTTGCCTACAATAATAACATTACAGTATTCTATGTTACAGTAAATTCAGGCTGTTTCTCTGGTCTTAAAAACCAGACCCAAAGCCAAATTAAATACATGCTGAGCAGCACATTGTTTAAAAGTTACTTATTTTTCAAAAATATTCAAAGAGGGATTCAATATAACACCTTTTTTTAAACAAGGATCTTTCTAGATATGCAGACCTACTGATGATGATCACAATTATGCCAAAGAGTGTATTTTAACAAACCAGACAGTGCAAATGAGTAGGTCTATGGTAAGCAAAACTCCAGACAGATGAATGCTATGCATCCATCATTAAATCTGTAAAAATAACGGTACAAAAGCAGTATTATACTTTATTTCTATAGAGAATCCATGTACCATACACAGGAATTAATTTGAGTGTTCTCAAAACATTGTGAATTCAAAGGTTAGGAACATATTTCATTAATTTAGTTCTAAAAGTCATTTTGTTACGGCCAACCCACTGAGAAAAAGAAATAACAGAGCAGACTTTTGTAAAAAATAACAATATAGGGAATGACTTTTTAATATATATACGTCTAATTAGCATTTCAAGAGGAGGAGAAAAAGTAGAACTAAAATACTGCCATGTATATTAAAGGCAGAATGGTTTCTCATTAGAAGAAAAAAACGATCTGGCTCCCACCTCCTGCACCATTTTTGCTCTCTCTTTACTCTTTGGAAAGATAGATTTTCCTGTACCAATTCAAAATTCAGTTAAAATAGAACCAAAATATGCCTACTAGCCAAAAATACTATTTTCCACTGCAATAAAGTAGAATTGCTGGATAAATCTTTGATCTAATAGCTTGCTAATGACAAAATTACAAAAACCTGGGGCTTTAAATATAATTTTAAATCTCATGAAGCTCAGTGCTCCTTTCCCAGTTACACTGGCATACCACTGAGGAATGTGACACGAAAAACCCAAAGTAAAACTCCAACTGCAGCATTAACTAATCACGTTAGCACTGACTGGCCGTACCAGAGAGAAAGGGTAGGATAAAACCAAACAAACCCCTTATTTCATTAGTTTTGGCCAAATCTTCACCTTCCCCAGTCACAAAACTGCATTTTACAAAACACATTTCTCTCTTTCAAAGCTCAACTACTCTGTTATTGCTATGTGACATACTGAAAGCATTATCACATTTTTATTTGTGTGTTATTAATCTGTAGCAATGGTCTCCCAAAAACAAGCAAGCAGGTCTCCACAGCAACTCCACATTCAGTGATCCCTCGAAGTTCTGCAGGAGCAGCCAGAGCTGAACACCACGAGCCAGGTTGAGCTGCTGATCAGGGACAGAACTGAGAGATTTCACAAGTGCTAAAGCAAATAATGGCCTCCACATTCAGCCTGGCTCTGAAGGAGGTACAGTAACGAGTGAAGAACACTTTTCCTTCAGTCTCTTGTAAATTAAAGTTCTTGTGTGATGAAGATTGTTTCCTCCAGATCGTGGGATTGATACGAACTGTTCACTTCTGATCCTGTGCCTTTTTCCCCTCCAGAACCATTCTAGCACAGATTCAACACTAAGCTGTAAATGAAGTGTTTTATTTACACTTACCCAGCTGAAGGATGAACCAGCTGCTCATCAGATGTTTTACACCCATACTCTTCCATAGCAGAGAAACCATTACCAGCTTCATTGTTTACATCAGCTCTCAAAGGCTTAAAACTTGGGTCTAAACACTGACTGTGGTGTGGTGTAACCAATTAAGTGCTCCAGCATCCCTCAGTTTTAACAGAGTTAAACAAACCTTCTTGAGCACTGTGTGAGTGAAACTCTGGCTTTTTCAGGTCCAAAGTCTATAGATCACCTCAGTCACTGGACTGTCACCTTGTGCACAGAACATGGTGGAAGTGAAGCTGTTTGCCACTCTGCTTCTGCTGTGTATTCCACTAAAGCCCATTTCCAACTGAAATGAACATTAGAGGAATATAATAAGCACTAAATGAAGCCTGGTTTTAATTTCATGCACAGTTATTTGGTGAATGGTTAAGCACAAGCTGTCTCAAGTCAGAGGACTTCGTATTTCATGATACATTAAGTTACAACACCTATGCTGAATTTTTAAAGAGGCTGCAAGGGAAAACACCTGCACTTTAAAACTTTACAGGGAAGATTTTAAGAGATTAAATAACTGAGGATACCACAGATCAGTAAAATCCCAATGCTTTTGACATGGAGAAGCATAGGAAGGACCTACACAAAGTAACTATAAAGTAACTGTAACACCGTGCAATGCCAGTCACAGTCTTGTTACTGTTCAAGTACAAAGCCTTTTCCTCGCTAGCAAGCATAACTAATAATAACATAATTATTAATTAATATTCTATGGTTCCTAGCTGTCCAAAGTCCTGCTCAGAAGAGAGGATTTTGACACTAAATTTCTAGAGGAGAAAGTGTCAGCCTTATCCTTCTGCTATTATCTTTCTGCAGACTTCACTCAACTGAAGCACAGTTTAAAAATACAAGAATGGAGAAATATATTTTTCCGCTAAGGAAAGAACAAATATCAGATTCCAACTACGTCTTTCAGCTCATTATTTTCTAATACTTCATAAGAAGTTCTAAAGTACCATTGGTAATGCTGCCATTGTTAAAAGCCCAGATTTCCCGCCAATGAGATGACACAAATATTTACTCTAAGTCTACATTCCACAAACTTGGCCGCATTTGAAAGGAATGATGAGTAACAAAACCCTCTGTTCTTCTGTTTGGAAGGTATTTGTGTTTACAGAACACCATTCTTTAACTGTGAACCAAGCCTTTTGTGCTCTTTGACTAAAGATATGGAGCCCATTCCATTTACAAAAAGTCCGAATATGATTTCTCTCACCTCTGATTCAACCACCAGTTGGTGCATTCCCCACAGTAAGCTGGCTCTGAGAAAGGATGAGAGAAGCACATCTGACATGAGTTTGCTCATCACCTGCTGTTTCAACAGCACTCAGTGTCTAAGCCAGGCATTCCCTAGCTGGAAGGATTCCCAGGGCTCTGCAGAGACTCAGAGAGTCCTGTAAACAGGAAGCACCAATCTGATGGCAACTGCCAAAATCAGCTGTTCATTCCTCTGATACAAGTAATATACATTTTGACTTCTGATAAAATATTCCAGCTCAGCTTTGTTAAAGGCTGGGGTTTTTTTTCCAATGTCTTGGTCCATTATAATTCTGGTGGCATTTTGACAAGACCACAAAGCAGGGCTCTGAGGAAGGCAAAGAGTCCATTAGCCCATTTTATCCTATTGGTTCATAATAAGAAACCCTGCCCCACACCACACATCCTGTGCTATGAGCTAGCACATCACCTATGAAAAACCACAGCAAAAAAGCCTATTTAATATAAACCTACTGTTTTAAGTGTAATGCACATTTTTAACTGTTGCACTGTATTTGCCACAGCATGTAACTTTGCATTCCATCTGCAGAATTGCCAAGATCTCCAAGATTTCTCTACCAGCTACAAACTCAATACTATGTCACGTTACTAGCAAGTTGTATCTGGATTTGTATCAGTCTTCATTCACAGGACAGCTGAGCACAAACTAGATTTTATGTTTGCTAATCCAAGCACTTCAGCTATACAAAAAACCAAAGTGGCTGTGTCTTTTTTCCCCCCACATCAGCACTGCCCAGAGTATTACTGAGTAGATACTACACATTCCTGCTGTCAGGCAGCAGAAGCTTGCAGTGGCAAGTTTCTGAAAATACAAGCCAGACCTCTCCTGAATTAAAACTTTAAAAAAGGAATCACAAAGCATTTATATAAATGTTATATAAACGTTTTTGCAAATTTTCTTTTCATGAAGAGCATTAATTTCACCCTGTCTCTCACTCTTTTCACTTTCTGCTGTTTAGCTGGTGTTTTCCCAAGGCAGTAACACATCACACCTCTGTCTGTGCAGCTCCTCTTTCTCTGCAATTGATAGCTCAGGTGCAACAAAAACTTCAGCAACATTTAGCAGGATTTTATCTCCAACAGAAACATTTTTACATTTCCACTAAAGAACACAATGTATGTATCACATAGGAGCCAGTTAACATTTAAATGGAAACATCTGTTATGCAAAGTGGTGGCAAAATATGTTTACATTAAACAGCAAAATGAGAATTGCATTTTTTGCTAACCATTACCAAACAGAACAAAAGAAAACCCAGAAAACTCAAAGCAACTTAAAGAAGGCACCTTTAAATAAAAAAAATTACATTTTGGGCCTTTATCAGCCAGTCTCTATGAATTACTTAAACAGCAGCATTCCATCTTGTGTGTGCACATGCACTAATATGAAATTGCAGAAGGTTACATACAATTTGGCCTTGCTTTTAGTACCACAAACAGCACAATCAATTTTGAGAGTGTGGACTAAAGATCTGACTTTCCTGAAGTTAGGCCACTTCCATACTAGAGCTGCAAAGCTGGTTACAAATCAGCAAAGCTGCCACAAGCATCCTTCCTAAACTCTTCCTTTGGGTACACAAATTCCTGATTTTGTGCCACTATGCACCAGAATCAGTGATTAAATATAAAAACCTAGATTTTTGCTGCTTAGATTAGAATTTTTTGGGGTACACACTGAGTGTTCTGCACTCTTACAACATCTAGAAATGACTGCAGCACAGCAGCAGCTTATCAAGTGCAATCTTTCAATGCAGTCTTCCCCTCAAATAGCCAAATGTCAGAAGCACAATCTAACATGAATTCAGTACTCTAAAAAGAAATCAAGAAGTTGCTTGCCAAGACCAAGGCCATCAGCCCCTGGGACCCCAAAAGGTGTGTATCTGTTCCTCTTTCAGTTCTAATTAAAGTGTCACAAAATGAGCTTTGGCAACACAGTGTACAAGCATTATGCTGTCCACAAGAAATGTTGAAGATGAAAATTGCCTGTGGATTCTAAAGTTTGAAAAATTTTAAGGGGTATGAAAACACTGCAAGTGAACGTATGTGCCACAAGCTTCACTGGAATTTTCAAAAGGGCGAGATTTTATGGTTATTTTAAAAATCCACATTCATATTTTGCTTATGACTTGAGGAAAGGAAACGAGATCTATATTTACATGAAATTGAAGACATATCTCACAATTCTCTTAAATCAAGGAAAAAAATTGGGTTTTTTTAACAAAGTCCATTTCACTTTTTCATGAAATTAATTTTATGATGTAAATAGCAAACCAGAATCTGTCTGTCCAAAAGCATTTAATTAGAACATGAAATGGTTTTGAGGTCTACTATTTTTAAAAGGGTTAACATGAGGAATAATTTTTACTAATGCTCCTAACCCATCAATCCTAAAATATGCAATTGTACACCACAGCCCATGATTCAGACAGGAAATTCTTTCTTCAAACCTCTCCGGGTATTCTATGACTCACATAACAATTGAGGTATTTCCAAGGGTTTTCCTTTAAATTTCCTAATATATTCTTCTGTAGTTTAACATTTTTCAGATGTAACACAACACTAAATCTTGAAGCCAACTGCAACACAAGGCTTCAACAGAAAACACAAGTATAAGTATCTTTATTTAATAGAGTTACTTGCTTTTTCAACCATGTTGAGTGACATTTAGGTAATTAGGGCCATATACTCACCAATAAACTTGTTTTGCATAGTCTCTAGGAGAGCTTGGTGGGCATCCTCTGTCTGCAAAGCACATGAACATTCTCTGGCCAGTATGGTCCGGACAAGGTGCTCTCCACAACCTAAAGAAATATAAAGATTGGGAATAGTCAAAATACAGATATCACTATGAAGACAGCCTGTCATTAATTTACATCATCACATTAATTTGGCTGCGATGATGCAAAATAATGAGTTTCTTCATAGTGATGCATACGACGAGTTTCTGCCACTTATTTTTATTTTTTTAAAAAGGTTGACATAGAGTCACTCAAAAATTCAAGGAAGTCAGGGATTTTCTTACAACTTTCCTGAAATTTTGACTGCATGGAGTCATAAAGCAAACAAAAGTTAAGTACAGAAAGAAGAAACGGCAGCACTGTCTCTGACTTGGCATCTCTATCCAGATAGAATCCTCTTACTAATCATTCTCCTGGGAATGATCCCTGCATGCAACTCTTCAAACCACAAACAACTTCAGTGACACAGTAACTCCTTTTGCATGACAGAATCTTCTGCTTAGTCCATCTGATTCAGCCTTTTTGCAACAAAGGAATACGTGATGAATTCACCCATGCTTTTTTTTTGGCCAAAGTGGCTGGTCACTGGACTCCTAATATAAATTCTTATAATTTTTAAAGGTTTGTCCTCAAGAAAGTAAAAAGCTTCTGCAAACAACCACTTATTGCCTCAGTGCTTTCTGTACCTATCCCTATTTTTTGGTGAAGACAAGCAGGTCATTACTGCTACTCTTGCTCTGTAGGAACACTCACACCTGCTATTTTTTCTCCTACATCCTTTTCCTTTCCTGTGCTGTGCTTTGGGACATGCAGCTGCAGCCAAATGGCACCGTGCATGTTTACTGGACCAACTGTGGTTTGTTGGACAGGAAAACTCACTGCTGATACCTGCTCCATACAGACCAAGGTCATTACACTACTTCTGCCTCCTGTTTGTTGACATTTTTCCTCAATGGCAGGGAAGCAGACAAAGCAGCTAGAAGAGGTTTAATGAAGAGCCAGGTAAGCTGTGTTATCCAGTTAGGAAAGAAAAAAAACATAACTGATGTAGAGTTGTAATGTAACAATGATCTCGAATTATCTAAATGCAAGTTTCTATATTTTGATCAGAATTGTAACTTATCAAGGCCTAAAACTGCATTAGAGACCAGAATATACAGAGAGAAGTCAGATACAGTGTTCACAATTATATATAAATATTTCTAGCACATTTCTCATTAAATACAACAAGATGATACAAGCACCGGAACCATTAAAAAAAATCTGCTATAATCCAGTTGGACTCATTAGCTCAGGTACAGAATAACATAAATACGCCTACACAGCCTCCAGAAACAAATTTATGGCTGGATACAATCTAGTTGCTTCCAAGTGGCAGTGAGCTGGAGCTGGTAAGACATCAGACCTAGGCTGGCTTCAGACAAAGGCAGCTCAGTCTCATGGGTAGCTCATACTTCACTGGAAGCACTAACATGCCCAGAACAGAGACACTGGCTGAAGCCAGCCTAGATGTGGCATAAAGAAAAAATTTAATAATTAAAGCCAACCCAAAGTGGCCCCAGTGCAGCCTGCTGAGTCTCTCATCGCTGTGCATACGCTGAGTTTAGAGCACTGGCTGGTTTGGGTACAACGTGGCACAAACACGTTGGCAGGTCTGGCACTGTGGATTGCAGCTACTCACAGGCTGGTTTCTAGTTCTTCTCACCATTTTAAACCCTAATTAACATGGCAACCTACTCAAAGAATCTCCCTCTCTGGCTGCTCGTCACACAATTATACCCTTCCCCTTAAATGCACAGTGAGTTTCCCCTGTTCTTCAAAGATTGCTAATAGAGATGGAAAAAAAAAACAATATCCCCCTCATTATCAAGATTTAAAAAAACCCCAACAAACAAAAAAAAAGCCACCCTCTGGAGCACTATGGATGCATGAGATGTCAGAGAATCAGCCCAGAGACCATATTGCTGAAAAATTGTGTACACATGTCCCAAAATCCTGCTATGTTCAATCACCAAAAAAATACCTTGGTCTTCAGTTATGTGTCCCTGCTAATGGGCAGTGTCTCCTGGTTAATACAATTCAGCCAAACTGAGTTGTTTGAAGTGGGACACTTTGGCATTGAATCCACACACAACTGGCACAACAGAAAGACAAAAAACTTCTTTGTATAGCAACCAGATTGAGTAAAAACCAGTTACAAATTTAGAGGGAAATGAAAGAGCCAAAATACTACAACAATTACAGAGCCAAGGGAAGTTGTTCTTCAGAGCACAAGGAGAAAAGTGTTTTCATTGAGACTGTCAAGCTCTCAAGTTAATATGAGGGAAGTGCCCTGGTTTGGAGATAATCTTCAAGAGGCTCGTGCAATAGAGCAATTTCAGCAGCTGCTCACAGGAGGGTCAGTCCATTCATTTCTTTCATTACACCCACACTCAGAAGCTTCTGTCCACAGCAGAACTGTGAGTTATCTACTATTTATTCCAAAGTGATTGATGAAGAACATGAGAAAAAATTCTGTAAGATGCATTTTACCCACAGATCACAATATGGACATTACTTTTTTTAAATTAAGAAGGTTTAATCACTATGAAGTTTTACCATAAAGAACAAAACTGAACAGGCATATGCTCCAGCAAAAACTGAGAAAATTGTTTTTTTCTTGGAAAAAACTGTTAGTACCTTTAAAATATAACATGTAACACCTTTACATGTAACTATATGAATAAGAAGCAGAGGACTTAGAATAGAAATCAAACAAATGAGACACAGAAATCAGAGTGAGCCTATGGATCTCCAGTGCACCAAGTAATAAAACCAGATGTTACTCCTTCACAATTTTCAAGTCTTTCCGAAATTGGCATCAAAAAAACAATGGCCATTTTTTAGCATGACGTATAATGTTATTCCCCCCCCCCAAGAGAATGACTTTATTGAAGAGTTCCCATAACATCAAGTCTGCTCCAAAAAAATTTCAGAGAGAGAAAACTTAATATGGGTTAAGAACAGCTGCAGCGCACAGATGTGATCCAGGATCAACCACAAGGAAAACAGCTTTGCAATTCTACTAACACATCACACATCTCTACATCCCCACAGACAAAGTTATTTCTTTTTGTCATATTTATGTCAACCTATAAGGCAGCGAACTTACAGACTGCTGCTGGCAGTGTGTGCAAAAATCTTTCAACACATCAATTGCTGGCAGTCTGCAGGGACAGATAACTAAGGAAAACAATTCCTCCATTTGGAAAAGAAAAATTTGTTACTGCAGTTTTTGATGTAGGAACATCTATTTTTGAAGAAGAAAAAAAAAGAACAACTAAGCAGTGTTTCACATACTTTGACCAGATACAGGCTAAGAAAAAGAGTTACACTTCATATTATCTGAAGTCAGAAGCAAACTTCTTGCAGGTTTAGCAGATCTATATGTCTGTATAGCCTCTAACTGGGGACGCACTGTAGACAATACCAGGACAAGGCACAAAATGGCTGTATACATCACTAGAGCAATCACAACTGATTTATAACTTACAATATAAAGTTGTGGGTTCAAATTTATAGTTCCAGTCACTTTAGTCTAACCGCCAGCATTAGCCAACTTCCAAAAAAGTTGTATTAACACGACTCAAGACAGCAACTCCAGTGAAAGCTACTTAAACACATCTCCAAATCATGCACACAACTTGATGAAAATGTAAATCTGGTTCATTGGCTTAACTATCTCACATTATACAACATTTAACTGCAAGCGTTAATACATTTGGCATTTCTTTCACTGAATAGTACTACAACCAAACCAAGAGGGACTCCCACGAAGCATCCTGCAATTCTACATTAAAGTCTCAAATACATTCATTTTAGTAACTTTCCTGTAAACAGAGTTTAAATCATTTTATTATCCTTTCCCAGTTATGATGATGACTTCTTCAGTAACCTGAAGCTCATTATATTTCAAAGAAGAATATTTTGCAATGACAGACAAATGCTCCCTAAGACTTCACACATGAGTGACTCAAGAATGAGATGACTAGCTGGAAAAATTTACTGGGTTAAATTAGTGCCTCACACTGAAATAACTGTTCCATATAGTAAACAAATTATTTTCCTAACCCAGTAATATTTTGCAAACACCATGTTGCCGACTTGTAACTCCTCTGCTGAGAAAAACACTGTTGTTGGAACTGCTGCTGTCCATGTTTGCAGGGCTAAGTACAATTAACTGCCTTCCTCTAGGATTGCTACTGGCAAAGGCAAAAAGGCTTCTGCAGAAAACGAAGAGTTTACAGAGACTACTGTGATAAATCACACCTCACAAACTTGGTGACCTTCTAGGATGAGGTTAGAGCACTGAAAGGTAGGGGAAGAGCAACTGGTGACACCCACCTGGACTTGTGCAGAGTATTTGACACTGTCCTGCACGACATCCTTGTCTCTGCATTAGGGAGACACGGGTTTGATGGGCAGACCATTCAGCAGATAAAGAACTCACTGGACAGCCACACCAGGAGAGCTGTGACAAGGGCTTAGATATTAGGAAGAAATTCTTTACTGTGAGGGTGGTGAGACACTGGAACTGGTTGCCCAGGGAAGTTCTCAATTTGCCATCCCTGGAAGTGTCCACGTCCAAGCTGGATGGAGCTTTAAGCAACCTGTTCTAGTGGAAGGTGTTCCTGCCCACAGCAGGGTGCTGGAACAGGATGATCTTTAAGGTCCCTCCCAACCCAAACCACTCTAAGACCCTACAAAAAACAAACATAAGCATACAGATATTTTGCCGCAAGTTTCTAGCCTCCTAGATTATGGGGGAACAGATTCCTAAAGGCTCCAGCGATATATGGCAACAGATTCCTATGACAAGGGAAGGAAAGAGGAATGAGGCTTAATAGTCACAACACCTTTATTTTGTAAACAAACCACAAACCCAAACAAAACTCCAAGAGATCCCAGAAAACCTGTCTTCAACCACAGGCTTCTATTCCTGCCTGAAAATTACTTGAAGATCATATACAAAATGACTTCAAGATCATACAGAAACACCAACACTGATTTTCAGAGAGATCTATCTTGGATCATGCCACAATACAGTTTTTGATGCACTGCTTCTTTCAAAGTGCCTGGCAGATCAATGGTGAAATAGAACTCTCCTGTTCTGTGGGTACTGAAATGAGTAATTACTGAGAATAATAGAATTTTACCTCCTATTTAAACACTCCTCATTGATTACTACAAGATTTGCACAAGAACCATCAGGAATCTCCAATCTTCTTTTTTTTATAGGCTCTTTTTCTTCTGTTATCTTACTATAATTTAGCTGTTTTGAATGTATCAGTAATCCCCTCGAGTTACTATTTCAGCAGTAGTAATTTGCTAGTTAGCCTATGCAAAACTTCCATAACAACCAAGTTACTAGAGGGGGTTTTGTGATGCTTTTCTTTTTATTTTTTAAGATTGTTAATATTTTCAAATTTTAGCTATTATATTAGATACTATCTTACATTGCAAACAATTTTGAAAAGGTTAAGAAATCCGAGCTATAGTTTTTAAACGCTAATCTTTGTGATAATTAGTTACCAAACAGTAACTAACACTCAATCCACAGGTTATACAAACCTCAACTTGCTACAGACTTGGATCTTTCATTTGAGCTCCGTGCAAGAAACTAAGGATTAAACCATTTTCCTCAGCGTAGTGACTTCTCCAGAAGATTTCAAATGCTTGAAATAACCACAACAAGAGGAGAAAGAACCCAGCACAATATAAGCTGAACATCCCATTCAATGCGTGCTCTGCATCTCATAACGTTCCTCCGATGGAACCAAGATGGCCAACGAAAGGAAGGCCTTGTGCAAAGCGAGCGGCGTGTCAGGGAGAAATTGTTTTTCTGCTCCTTTTGATGGGAGATGCTTTCAAGTCAGGAAATTAGAAACAGGTGTGCCAGAGGGCACACACACAGACACACACACACATCCATGCAGCACACTGAAAAACACGCGCTTTCAATTTTCAGACATGAAAGAGGCTCCTGTTGAATGGAAGGAGAAATGAAAATCTCGTTTGTTTTCTGCGAGCCACAGGCAGAGGGGCTCATGGAGCTTTGACAGGCTGCAGGAGCCTGTCTAGCAAGGAAACACACAGTACCTCCACACTAAGTGTTGGAACTTGCTTTAAAGGAGTACAGAATGGAAACTTGCATTACACACAGTCAAGAATGGAAAAATTAATCTGGTCTGCTCCACTGCCAAAGTATGACTCTTCGCTTTTCAGAAGCTGAAGACAGAAATTACAGGTTATCTGTATTTTATCATCTAGTCTGTGCAGCACAGCCTGAACCTGGCCCTGTTGTTTCTGTCCTGTTAAGCTTTGATGTTATTTTCAGTTCAATAGTAGTCTCTAAAGTGTCAGCTAACAAGTCAAAGAACTACTATTTCTGCTTTATTTCCTGGATAACTTCTAGTTATGCCTAATGGAAACACAGTGAAACCTGTATTTCAGTAAGCTCTTCTCACAATTTCCTGCATCTCTAGAAAGAGCTGACTAAAAACTTGCAAGGCAGTGATTTTAGAAAACAAAATACAGTACAATAAAAATATTTGGTTGGCAAGACACTGATACAGGTAGTTACATACTGAAAAAAAAATTACAATGTATAATTCTCAAAAGACAAAATGCTGCAGTCTAGCAGGATACACTACAGAGTTAAATTTAAGTTACATAACTTTCAGCTTTTCTTACTCTTATCAGCTGCTGTATCTTGTCTTCATACTAGCAGGAGAAATTTTTAAATTGTTGACCTATTGCCAGAAAAAACACCTGCAGACAAAGTCCTGTCCAATTCCTAAAGCATTGATCCTAGAGGGCTCAGTGGAGCACATTCCTGCTGCAGACAGAATGCTCTTAGATGATTTACCTACTAAGAAAATGCAATGGAAATTTTCCAAAAGGTTGAAACTTTAGTAAATTTGGGCAGGCTTCAAAGATAACAAAAGACAAATTCAACATGCAGACAAACTTGTGTCTAAAGTATCTTCTCTAAGGAAAGGTAGGAAAACACTTGATGTCTCCAGGTTTTTAATATGGGAAAAATTAACTAAAATCACTCTAAAAAACAACTCATTCAGCTTTTCTACAATTTTACAGATAAGGAAAAAAAAAGTTAGAGAGATACAATGCCAAATGAATGAATCCTTAAGTTCTAAATAGTGGTAAATGGCAGACAATTCATTTTAAAAGCTTCTTGTTTGAATTACTATGAACAAAAACAATCTCAGATGTACCTCCAAGAGAGGTTAGAATGAAGAAAAAAATGTAGGTCCCTTAAAGAGGATGTACTTTTTACATTCTTCATCACATTTAATGCATTTTGAAAGATTAATTTCAGTTCAGGTGTAAAGAAAGAAGACAAATCTTTTGCCTAGGCCTTCCTCAGAAGCTTTGCTACTACTGATCTCTGTAAAAACACTGCACCTCTCCAAACTACATCACTTGTCACATAAAGCTTACAGGGAAGGAAATATGACAGTAGCTTATGTGTTTGCTAATGAAAGGTATAAAACCACTTACTCCCAATCCCAGAAAAGTGAAGACACAGAAAGAGAGCTCAGTCTGCTTTTGTCGGATTTTACCCTTTTCTGACCCAGACATGGGGCAACTGAGAGGCCTTTTAAAACCTTTATTCCATTTTCAGCCTCATGTGAAGGGTGAGACAATACAGATGTCATAATTCACACCATCACAATCAGAAGCCAAACTATTTCCTAATTACAATAAATTAAAAGCGTTTCTTGGCCTACCAGTTTTTGCCACACAATGCTGTTAATGCCTTAAAGCCAATCATTTAAAATTACCCCTCGTGGCTCCTACTACAATGCACCTTTCATAGTTCTGTTTCTCCAAAGTATCCAGTCTTATTTGCAAGGCCATCCTTTGAAACTTGCTTCCAGTTCCATTTCTCTCTCGACAATGTCCATCCTATTCCATGGCATTTCTAAGTCAGCATTTCTTATCTCAAGGTTTACATACAGATGCACATTATGGGAGCCTTCTGGCAGGCTTTGAGAATTCTCTACAAATCCATTTCCCACATTCCTCCCCCTCTCTCTTGAACGAAAGAGACTTCTTTGATGGCCTTGTTCATCATTCACCGTGCACAGTGAAGCACACAAGGCACTATCACTAATATTACCCATCTCCAACCTTCACTTTCTATCACCTGCACCTATTTTCAAGCCACTTGGGCAAGGCACAGCAGCAGGGACAGGACCAAGTGTCCAGAGCAGGAGCTGCACAGCTGCTGGTCCTGGTTCCAAAAGCGCTGCTCAGCGAGCCCTGAGCCTTCTGCAGGAGGCTACAACTCCACAAACCTCTGCACCTTCAAGCCTAATAGATATCATAACATCAAGTCAATTAAAATTTTGAGAGGCAATAAGCACTCTGATTATTGTATCCATCCAGTTCTGCTTCCCACCAAGCCTTCCAAAAGCAATTCAAACCACCACTGTGATCTCTGTGACAACAATCCCCTCAGCTCTGAACACTGAGTGCTGTGTTTAACTGACCACTTCTCAATGCTGCCATTCCCACAAATCCTCTCTGCCTGGGGCTGCCTCTCTCTTCTCCCAGACTCGTGGTGGTGCAGAGTGAGTTCACACATGCTACAGCACTGAAGCCTCCCAACTGCATCTGTACACAAAGGCTGAATGAACTCTTGACAGAAACATTCACTTCACAGGTAAATACTGATCTATTTGGAGATAGACCTCCTCTTCCTCCACTCCACCCTCTGGCTCAAGACATAACTCTTCTCCATATGCAGCTGCTTCATCTGTGATGCATGAAATTACCTCTTATTCCCCAAATCTTACAGGACCAGACTGATTTTGAGAGATAATACCTATGTCTACAAAGAGATTAATTGTATCATAATATCTATCTCACGCAGTGTAGCTCAAACAATCTGTACAGGATACAAGATTTGCACATGAAATTCCTCTGGGCATTCGAGCACAGACTCAGAAGGACAGGCCAGACAGACAAAGGGCTAATAACATGTGCAAGTTTGAAACAAGACTTATAATCACATTATAAATGTCATTCACTGGCACAAGTTGCTCAGAGAAACTGTAGCTGCTCCATCCCTGGAACTGTTTGAGGCCGGGATGGATGGAGCTTTGAGCAACCAGGTCTAGGAGAAGGTATCCCTGCTCAGGGTAGAGGGATTTCATCCATTAAGGTCCTTCCAACCCAAACCATTGCATGATTCTACAAAACAGCACTGGCCAGGTATTCACCCACTGGATCCTAACACAGACACTACTGCCCTCAACAAAAAGGAATCACGAAAGCTGAAGTTATGCATTACAAGTCAATTTATTCTCATTAAAGCTACCCAGAAAAGTATTTACTCCGTAGATTTGCACATCACTGTGGTTTGTTTGCAAAAGGAGCTTTCAAGTAGGAATCTACATATCAGTGGCTTCCATAAGGAGACCAAAAGCTCAACAATTTAACAAGCACAGCCCATCTCTGCACAGGTGTCATTCCTATTCCATCCTATTCCACATCACCCATTCCATATTGCCTGCAAAAGCACCCACAAGACACGCGACGGACTGGAAAGAATGACAGATGTGAACACACAATTTGAGCAGAAAAGGTGGGGCATGGAAAAGTGAATATATTAATTCCCTTATTGATGTCAATTTCAAACACAACACAAACCTCCTTGAGCAGGGGGCTGGACTGGACTTTTCAAACTAAAAAAAAGTTTTTTTCAAACTAAAAAAAAGGTTCTAAAAAACTAAAGAGGTTCCTTTCAAACTAAACAATTCTGTGACCCTTCACAACATAAAGTGTGCTATTTTTCCTCTGTGGAATGATGCATTATATATAGAAATGGATATCCAACACAGCTTTTGAAGCATTATGATCTAATCACTAAAATGCCTTTATGAGAACAGAGGACACAGCTTTTGTCATGAGACCTTAACAGTTTTTTAGGATCTTGGTAAATTCACCAAGAAATTGTCAAGGAAGTTTACAAAGAATAAATAAATATTTATCTGTTTATACAGAATAAATACAGTTTGTCCACATATTCCTAAAACCATTGCTGTTTTCGCTATCTGATTTTTATTCCATTCAAGAAAAAATTATGTGCAGGGCAGAAGAGCAAGACATCACTGAAAGACCTTCCCCAGACAGAATCCTCAACTACACCTCAGAAATAAATCTGGTATTTCCAGCAATCTGATATCCCTGCTTCCTTCTCAACAAAACACAACTCTGGCTCAGCCCTAAAACCAAATTATGTTTGTCAGCATCCTTTATTTTTCTGAACAAGCTCAATGTATTTCAAGCTTCTACCCCTTCTTCTTTTGGGAACATAAATTAGGTCATATTTTAAATCTCCCTAGGACAACCTATGTGCCTTTCTTGCATCAAATAGTCTCTTCAAATACATTTTAGTAAAAGCTGCAGATTTTGCAGCTTTGTGTCACAGAATTTCTGCATTTTTTTAAATCATGCAAGAGTTTCTATCTTCAGAAATGCAGTATTAAAGGTTTGCTGGCTTCAATGGTTGGTACCTAGACACAAAACACACCCATCCTTTGTCTGCCTTTTATTTCCTGCTGTTGTAAAGATGAAAGAAATGCAAGACATCATTTTCAGTCTTTACACTTCCACTCAAAGATTCCACCTTAGGGTTGCATTTTCAAAGAGTCCTGCATTAGCTGTTACTGTGATTTTATATTTATATTTATTGTCAAGGTTCTGTATATCCAAAGAGAATTACAATTTTTCAATTTATCTCCTGAGGAAGATAGAGCCTGCCTCTTACCCCAGACCAGTATTACTTTTGGCACAGTTAGTGAATGAATATTCACCATCATCACGGATATTCCAACTGGGTAGGAGATTCAGTGTCACACTTCATATTATTTTGAATGAGAAGAATATGCACAGTGTCTTTGATTCTTCTTATGCACAGGAAAAAAATAGGAAATGTTTTCTTAAAGTACAGCCAAAAAACGGACTATTGTTTCTCCTGTGGGTGGGTTTTGTTCACAAATGTTTTCCCTCCAAATAAAACCCATCTTCCTGTGTTTCCATCCATATACCAACAAAAAACACCCACTGAAGAGTCCCAAGCAGCCTTACACTTGTGGTTCTGGCCTCATTTTGGGGGGAGGTGCTGAGGGTGCTTTAAGGGGAACCTGTTTTGTTTGTGTCTCTGTGCACACGTGCATGGAGAAGCTTTTAAACACCACAGATTTGGCTTCTACTGCTTTGATCCAAAACCCAGTTTAGCTGTTAATTACATTTATATTAAATAAAGGCCACTGGTCACACTCATGTCATTTAACAAGCCTTCACTCTGTCTCTACCATCGTTCCTGTACAGAATGGCCCTTGCACAGTTTTTAGATGTCACAGTGAAGGTTGCCCAGGTGTCTTGGCTGTGCCTGCAACTGCAATACCCTCTGAATTTCTTGAATTTTAATGCCTGTTTTGAGATACTTGAATTCCTGTAATGTTCAGCCTGCAGCTTCCAATGAAGTCTCACAACCATTTTTTTTCTCCGACCAAAATATTGATTTTAATACAATTCAGAGTTTATACATCAAAGTGTCTCAAAACAATTGATGGGGAAAAAAAAAAACCCAGGCTTTATTAATTTACACAGAACCTGAATTTTTGACTGAGAGTTACAGAATAAACCTTGGATTTAAGGCCCTCTAAGTTGCACCATGTCCCCCACTGTGTTTTTCGAAAGTCTCCATCTTTTGATTTCAGTTGTCCCAGGCCCCGTTGAACTACAACCATAAAATGTGAGTTTTTTAATACCCTGTATTTTGTAAACCTTGAAGTAAATTTTGAAAAGCCAACATAATTAAAAAAAAAAAAAATTAAGCCCAAAGACATTGTGGTTAAACAACAAGGCCAAGTGACTGTTAGAGGTATGAAATTACTGGGCAAAAAGTTGAAGTCATGCCCAAACAAGTTCAGAACCACCACCTTTGGCACATTCAACATAAAAACATGGTAAAAATAACCAAAAATATTTACGAAACAACTTGCTAAAAGGCATAAGAACTAATACCAAATCCAAATCCTTCCTGAATAGGCAAAAGCAGGAAGTCTCCCAGCAGCCACAGGGCCAAAGAAGATCCAAGTTCCAACAAAACACAGTCATTGTAAGAAAGGTACAGGAACTTGGAATTACTTTTAAGTACTTGTGTGGTGACACAAAAATTCAAAATTAAAGCCTACTGTGTTATTAACTGTAGCATTTAAACTTTTCCTTTTTCAAAGAAGTTTCTACACAGGTAACCACGGAATAAAACTATTCCCAGCAAAATTTAAATATCTGGTCTTCTAAGAACAAAAAGAAATGAGAAATCTTGAGAAGTCACCCTGACCTATTGGAACAAATATATCTCCACTTTATAAAGTCCCAATATCACCAATTGCCAGAAGGCTGGATGATGCAGTGGAGGTGCTTTTCCCAGTCCTTTCCTTTTCCCTGGAGAATTGCAAACACCCTTTGTGTGAGACAGAACCAAACTGTCTGGGGCTCTGGTTCAACCCAATGTGTCTGTTCCACGTGGATTTCAACGTGCAAGAGTTTGTGCTCTGCCTACTTTGAATTACTGTGCCAAACCCTCCTTTCCCCATGCCACAGGTTTTCCCCAAGCTGTTCAATCTCTAGTTGATCATCACTTCCAAGACCCAAAGTTATGAACAATTTCTTAAGTATGGAAAAGAGTTTAGAAAACCTGACCTTTCAAAATGGCTTGTATGAAACTAAAGCCAAAGAAGATCCTTTTTCATGCTTGAATATAGAGCCTGTTATAACAAACTCTCAAGGGTCAAATTTCTATTCTGAGTGATCACTAAAAAGAAGTTTAAAAGTATAAACCAGCACCAGAAACCTTCTATTTCCCAAAGAATTGTTAAGCTAAAATTATTTAACACACATTAACACCAAATAATTTTGAGGATACTTTTGATAAAAATGGGGAATTAGAGTTTAACCTTTTATTCAAGATTCTTTTTCAATTCCAAATGTGATTTGATGAGTCAGCTATTCTCTGAAGTCATATAACAATAAACATTAAACATTACTCAATACCCACAGCAACCACAGTCTAATTTTATTCTTTTTTTCCTTCTCCCCACAAAACGGAAAAAAATTCCCTGTAGAAACTATTAGATTTGTGCCAAATTTATGACTCAAAGGCAAATTAAAATAAATAGACATGCAAAATTAAAACAATAAAATGTTATATTGTGAAAACCACAGAAATTTAAACTGATTGTAGACTTCTTTTATGTACATCTTTGAAATACAGGTGTAAATGACTACACACAGGTGTAAATGTCTGAATGTAAAGTGAAACATAAAATAAATGTACAAGTACAGAGCTTTTATTTATACATAACATGTAAGTTGCATTTGTTGCTGATTTTTAAAAAATAAATGTCCACACAAAACCCGTTTGGAAACCTACTAGAAAGGGGTATAAACATTATTACAAATACAGTCCAGTCTGGGTTTAGTTACATCAAGAGACAGTGGTGATTTTCTATTAAGAAGCACTGTCCAGCTTGGAGCTTTCTAAATCAAGGCATCTTCTAGAGTTTAGACAGTATATTTATTTTCTAAATATTTAACAATGATATATATTAATGCAATATTCTCTTTCTTGGCCATGGCAGTTGCACCTGAATATTTGCAGATGTTTATGTCCCCATTCTCATCTCCTGTTGTGATCCAGCCAAGCTCTAAGTTTCATTCTTCCAACTTTTCCTACAACTTAATTTTCCATCCCTTTACTCCTTAATTAAATTCATGGCTCACATTGTTGGATGTTCATATTTTAAACAAGAGTCAGGCATCAATGCATTTTAGAACTGCACTAAACATAAAGTACATTATAAAATAAAACATTATGAGCTTCTGAAATGGAAAAAAGAATGGTATTGATTACAGAAGAGTTCTCACTTCCTGTAAACATTTCTATCTCCCTCCCTCTACATGCACATACTTACTTTAAAGAAAAACCAGAAACAAGAGTTTAATTAAACACCACTAGTCTGAATTTCAAATCCATGAATGAACAGATGGCCACGCTTCACAGCCTGCCAGCAGGCCACTCCAATTAACTGGGGCTGGGATCAGGGCAATGTCATGGATGCTGGAAGAGTTGAACCAAACCAATACCCATCTATGTGTGTTTGTGACAGTTATAAATAGTACAGCACTGAAGTATTTAGCACTATACAAAAGTGGTACCAGCCAAAAGAGAGGAGGCTTCTATTTCAGGCCATCATTCAATCTAGTCATCTCCTGTGAGTGCACCAGGACGCCTGTCAGTACTCACACAGACTGCAAATCCAGCTGACTTTGCAAGGAACAGCTTTAAAGAACTAAATAAAGATGTCCACTTGAGCCTTTCAACAAAGAATCTCTAGTATTGGACTTGTGCTGACTAATTAATGTGGTCCCAAATATTTAAATGTATTTGGTTACATCGGTAAGCTTTTATTAAACTCAAATCAATATGGTGTGTTGTTGTAGCACATGAAAGAAAGATGAAAGACTAAGTATTTCAGAAGGCAAAGAGCATAGAAAGTTAGTTTTATTGTTTAATTTTTACTACTTTTTTATAAGGTGTTCAGATACAGACTTAACAGGATTGGTGAATAGGAAGGACACCTCTCTAATCCCCTTGGTTAAATTAGAGAAACAGAAAAACACCACCTGGAGAAAGATTGTTTTGAGAGAGTTGTTTGCCAAGATTGTTTTGAGAAGAAACTTCCTTGGGAAAAAGTTAACAGCTCCTAGCAGGCTAAAATCTCTCAGACCCAGAAATATCAAGCCCACAATGGTGTCCCTTGAGTAAAAACATCTTCTGATGTTCAGCAGAACCATCCCCTGAGTAAGTACCAAAAACGACATCTGCATTTACTGACATTAAACTCAAGGGTGAGCATGTACATCAATTTTCAACAGCGCAAGACAGATGTGAATACAGGGGAAATAAAAGCAACACAGAATATTCCTGAATATTATCTTCAGCCTCTATCAAATTTTAACTCTGCAACCTGTCATCTTGCTCCCCCCACTATTTCTGTAGCAGACAAATAACTAACTCTGCACTGCCCATGGGATATGACATGACCTGAGTTTGAACTCTGCAGATTTTCTTCACCTCTCCCTGTACTGAATGCTGGTAACTCTGACCACTGAGCAGTGGGCAATACCATGAATTTTGCAACCTGACATAAGCACTTATGAAAAAGTGTTACAAGTAATTTTTTCTGATTGAGGCTGTCCATACAACTAGGGAAAAAAAAAGTAAAAGCAACTCCTACATAACTTCACCTTAAGACTTTTGTGTTCTGCAAGACACCAAATGAACACAATACTTTTGTGTGTCCAGCACCCTCAGCCTTCCAACAAGAACAGAAGCTCTCCTAATTCTTACAACACTTTCACAATTGCTGAATGAATATTTTCTGAGACACTTATCCCAGTATTTTGGTTTTGCCTCTTCCCTTTCCTTTCAGAAGGAAAAGAGAGATGAAGAAAAAATTCACTTAAATACTCATGCAAAATAGTAATTAAATATTTTTCAGGAAAATACACTACATGTAGCATTTTTGTATCCAAAGGACTCTCTTATCTTAGTTCTTTTCACAAGGCTTCCACTCCGAGAGGTATTCTGCATTTTATTTTGTATTTATATATATTCTGCATAATATTCTGTATTTAATACAATATTGGGCTAATAAGCACATCTTCACAGTGAATAAATTTTGGCGGGAAGAATTTTTTAATATATGAACTTAATAAAACTTACGTGTACTAAAACCTTAAATTAATAGGACATAGACTTAATATCATCTAAACTTTATAAAACTTAAACTTATCAAAACTTAAAAGTAACCTAAACTTAACAGGGCCCAAACTTACAGAACTTAAAATAACACAATTTAACTGAGCAATACTTCACAGGAGGACAGGTTCCTCAATACTTAACAAATACAACATATCCTTACAGTGCAATACAAAACAGGATAAAAATTCCCATGGTTGCAATTTAAATAAAAAGGGCAATATAGGCAACCAACAAGACGTCAATTCATGGATTTAAAGACAATACTGACACTGACATGCATACATACATATATATATAAAAAATATATATATCCAAATAAATCCTACAAATTTAGAATGTAGCCTGGAAACGATGTTGGTATTTTAAATTTGCAAACTCATTACAGAGAAGAGAGCGACTTCATTAAATATTTATAAAAGTAGTAAATACCTGAAGTACTCACAGCAGTGGAATAAGGATTATGAGCTCCTGTATTTTCAGCCCAGCAGCCACAACCATAAAGAGCTGCCTAAGGGAAGAAGCACATTGTTCATAAATTTTAAGTGTATGAGATTTTTGGTTTATTCCCTTTCCTTTAAAAAAAAAAAAAACACAAAACCAATCTCAAACCAACAATAATAAAAAAAAAGAAACCCAAGAAAAATCCAAGTATTAATACAAAAGATGAATAAGAATATCACAACTATATTGCCATTCCACTCTATTTTGCTACATCCTTTTACTGTTCTTGAGATCTGACTGTGTTTGTCATAGACCCAGTATTTTAGCCTAGCTTAACAGAAAATAATGGTAAAGACAATCCTGTTCATATAAAGTCTCTTTCATTCTGCTAGTCAAAAAAGAAACAAAAGACAAAACTTAAAAACATTTCAAAAGAGAACTGCTTTTTGGACAGTGGAAATTGTCAACCAAAAACACAGCTGTACAGCAGTGGAGGATAAAATCTCTGATGCACCTCAAAATTCCCTAACAACAATAAGGCGACACATCATAAATATATTATTCTTGGCATTAATAATAAATGGAACTATACATAATTTATAAACATAGTCATAATAATATAAACCACATCATAAATACCTGATGTGTTATTACTCCTGTCACCTCCTCCAATTCACAAGATCATTTAAAAATTAATTAGGACAGCTTCCCTAAATATTGATAGAAATCTTATTTTAAGACTAGAAGCATGTAAGAGACCGTATCTGGTATTAAGGAGGTATTTAAGTTGCTGATACCTCTGTCAGAAGATAACTACAGAACATCTGCTCATCACTGTTTTATTACATTGATGAAGAACTCTAAAAACAACACTTGCATTTCACTGCAGTGAAAATGCCTACAGCCTTTAACAGGAAGGAAGGGAGAACAGAATTTTGCTGTCACAGTTCTTGCTTGACACCTAACAATCATTCACAACTTAAAAAAAAAATATATAAAAGAAAAATGTACAATGATCACCTGCCCAACTCTTCCAGGATGTTTCAGTGCTAAACCTCCACTGGAGACAGCGGCAGCCACATTTCCTTCTTGGTCAACAACAACTGCACCAACTGTATCCAATGTTCCTGAGTCGTTCTCCTGCAGGACAAACAGAAAATCAAATAGCAAAAATAGTACATTCAAAGTCACATTATACTCCTCAGGAGTGTGCAAGTGAGAGGCTTAGTAACAAAATGGATTTGCTATGCATTTGTACCCACTGCCATAAGTCCTCCCAAAATGCTGTTCTGCCTCAGACAGCACCTTAATAAAACTTCTCCAATAACAAACAGGTAAAAATAAGAAGGTAATAAACATCTCAGAACTCATGCAATGCTTGGATCACCTGCTTTTACTCACAAAAGTGCCCAAAGTCATTTTTTCTTAGTGGTTGCCACTTGTCTACGAAATGATTCAACTAAGAAATGATTCAACTGATGCCACATCAAAAGGCCTTTCCTAAAAAGCATTTTCAGGGGCTCTGATCTTTAAAGATGTGTGATTTTAAAAAAATGAAATAAAAATTTTTAAAAAACCCAACAAACTCACAAAGTACCACCACAAAAAACAAGCAGCTGTTTACCATGTAAAGAGAAAATACTGATATTCTGAGCAAGACAGTAAATAGAAGCCTCAAGCAAAAATCTCCCCAGGGACAGATTCTTTCTGCCAGACTTGTTGTCACTTCAGGAATCTTTAGTGAGTGAAGCAATTTCACCCTTTGCTCCCTGTAACTAGAGGGGAACTAGGAAAGTGTCCTCACTTCCATGACTTCTGAGGTAGATTTCCTCCCACCAGGAGCAGGGGTTTTTCTTTATATCCTTCCCCCGTTCCTTAATACACCACACTCAGTCTGTCTTAGAAAAGGAGCAGTTTTCCCCTCTCTTTAGAACCCAGAGCAAGGCACTCAGACCTCATGCTCCACCACACACACAGCATGCAGTGTACAGAAAATAAAACAAATAAACAAAACTGATCCATCATCCATCACATCCCTCAGAGATGCACACTGCTGCTGCACAAGCCTCTTATGTAGACTTACCCAGTGAAATAATGCCAAAGGTTACTAAGTTTTTTTCATATAAATGTGAATTTTCTGGACTAGAATTTAGAGGGAGAAATTAATAATAAACCCAAGCCAACAACCACCTAAGTATTCAACTTCAAATTATCAAGTTCCCACCATCAATTAAAATTTCCTTGGACATAATGTGCCACTTGTCAAGCACCATTTCTAGTACCACAATGCTGATGGTACTCTTAATTTAAGAGTGAACACTTGGGTTAATTCCGTGTCAGCCTCCAAAGGAAAAATAGGCAGTGCAGCACTACCATGTCCTACAGTACTTTTCAAGCATTTGGAACTCCTGGGCAGGAGTTTCATCCTTGGCTTTCACCCAGAGAAACAGCAAGTTTCTCCTCTGCACCTACACCTGGATCTTCCCTGGGAAGTTCTGCACTCAGGTGCTGGCAGGGACCATTCTCAGTATTGAAACAAATGGGTGTTGGATGTCCCGACAGTGAAACAGAGCAACTGCTTAAAGACAGACAGGGGTGAAAAGTCAGACATCCACAGTTTCAGCTGCCACTGGGAAGAAGATTAAGGTGAAAAAGCACAGGAAAGAAGGATAAGGGATCAGGGAGGGTAGGAAAAGTAGAAAAAAAAAAGAGTTTTGATGATGGAAGCAAAGGGGCTAAGAAAAGAGCCAACTGCCTTCCAAGTTCTAAAGATAAAAGAAAATTAAGGAACCCTTTTTTAATATCTCATGTGCAAATATATTTTCCAACTCCCAGACATGCTCTGAGCTGATACTAACCCAGTTCAAACAACACTACTCAGAGGATTGAAAAGACCTTAAGCAGAAGAGCAGGCTGCTCACAGGAGGTCAAAATTCCCATCCTGGGAGGTTTCCAGGACCAGACTGGACAAAGCTTTTCCCAACATAATTTCTATGTAGAGAAGGACTACTATGGTACAGATGCTGCAGTCTACCCCCTGCCCTCTTTTATCAAAGGAAATTATAACCACAACAAAAAACTTGATTAATAGGCAACTACACATATTAAAAAAAAAAAAATCAAGCCTGTCAAAGGTAGTTTAAATGAGGCAACTTTAAGGCTGGAAATCTTTTCTAAAGGAAGCATTGCTAAGGGAAGGTTGAGGTGGTCCACACGACCTTCTGAAGGAAATCTGTAGCACTGAAGCAAAGGAATTCTTTATTTTTCTTCTCAGTAATATAGGTTTGGCGTTGAGGGGGCTGGTTTGTGATCAAAAAAAAAATAATAAGTCACTGATATTAATGCTGTATTTATCCTTATTCAGCAGACTGAAAATCACTGATGACCAGTTCTATTCCACACCCAATGGGAAAAACATCTTCTGCATATGTGAACTCTATTGGCAACCCTATGATTTCTAGACCAGGAAATAAAGAGCTCATCAATTTAACAATTTAACAAAGGAACTTCCTGTATATCTCCCTACAGAAAAGCATCATGTGCCTGAGGAGTCACTGCCAGACTGCACCTCCTGAGAAGACTTTCAGTGTCACACATCTCATCTCTTCAAATCATAGGAATGTTGAAAAGATGAGGATCCTGTCAAGCTAGTGTCAGGACAATAAAAACAACTAGGATAAACACTACAATTTACAAAATCTAAAATAAGACTAAACTTTATGCAATCTAAACAAGATTCAGCTTGCTTGTCCTTATCTTACTATTGATGGATTTATTTAGCTATTTAAATTTTAAAATTTTGCAGGTTCCAAAGGAAACTTGGTGATAGCGGTTACCAAATTCTGTATCTGACTTCAGCTACTAAATTATTTTTACTTGTCCACTGCAAAAGCAGCTTGGGGGTTTTAACAATACAGTACTGCAACCTAAATACAATCTATTATGTAGTTAATATTTTGCATGGAAACAACGAAGTCAGTGTTATAAGTCAGACCTCACATTACTTAATTTGTACCTTGCAGCAGGAACGAATTTAATTTATTCACCCATGGTCCAAATGCTCAAATTTTGCTATGAACACGCACACAAACCAGAAAGATGCTCATCTGCCCAAATGCAGAGTTCTATCAAGCATTTTTAAAAACCCCTCCTTCCCTCCTGCACATAAAAAAATTGTAACTATTCATCACTAGAAGCCCCTAAGGAAGCAATTAGCAGATTAGGAGAGCTCTACCCAGTGCCCACTGAAAGATTCTACACACAGGGTCTTTTCCCTCTCCACTTGGGATAGCTTTGAAATGGCATGAAAAGCAATCACCACCAAATCTCACCTCTGAGTATAACTGACAAAATACAAAATTAATCAGATTGAAGCAATTAACGTTTATATGCTATTACCCAAGTATCTAATTATACAAAGCTTGATGAACAATCCCAGCCTTCCCAGTTTAAGAGTTGTTTGGTGTGTAAAAAACAGCATTTTGTTTGTTCTTCCTGTGCCAGATGAGGAAATTATTCCATATTGTAATTCCACAGATAAGTTGTGTTGTTCTGTTTTGGCTTTAACTAGAATGGGTGAAAATTATTTAGGTTTCTTTTCCCATATTAAATGGATTTTGAAGCATACTTTTGAAAACTGTAAGGAATTATTATCAGAGACCACTTGCACACAAATGTGGGATGGGATATTTATTTGGTTTTAAAGGAAATTTCCAAACTGCAAGACTAAATAAGACAGACACTAGGATTGCCATAGCTGACTGCTACATTTACAATTACCTGCACATAGACAAAAATATTTTCTAAATATGTTCAGTCTTAATACAGTAACTGAAAAACATGGAACTGTTGATTCCAAGCATATAATTCCAACTGGTGTGCACATATGTGAGTACCTATGTTAAACCAGATAAAAACCAAGTTATTTTTAATAAAACTCAAAGAATGTTATTTATGGAGTTAAACAACTAGACTATAAAATCCTAACTTACAAACATTAACCTATTCCAAAACACTCATGTGCACTGGGGGTTCTTAGTGTCACTTATTCAAATCAAGAGGAGGACAACTTTTTACAGCTATGCTGAGATCACTTGTAAAAGTTAGCAATAGCAGCAGACAAATTAAAATCAGGGCTTCTAGCCAAACTCTGCTAAGCTATTTTCAATGACAATTTCCTCTGGTAAAAGACAGACTAACAGTAAGCAGATAAATATTTACTTCTGATATTTACTGGTGCTTGAGGGGAGAATTTGAGAATGGCATCTGGCTGAATGAACACACCACGGTCACCCCCCAGGAGAATGTTCAGTTGATTTTTCTGTGTGAATTATTTCTTAGCTACACAAATCAGTAAGACTCTACAACTTAAAAAAGACTAAATTTTTACACCTGCAAAATTTGGTGAAGTTATTAACGGATCTTCCTCCTGCAAATCCTACATTGGGTGAACAATGAAAAATACAGCAAAGAGAAAACTCCATTGATCAGGAAATAAAACAACTCTAGTAAGTTACACTGCCAAGTTTTTACAAGCAAACATTGACAAATTTAAACATCCTCATTCTTTTTAAGGTTGGTATAATTACATTTTTATTGAAAACTAATTTTTAAGCCTCTATTTTTCTTTTTAGCTGGCGCTATTTATCAGTAGCTCAAACTTCCAAGTAATTTCAGTCTGTTTTGGTCTGCAATACTGTCTCTTCACACTGACCTATTAGTTTTGATCCCATTCAACTCCACCTTTGTTAACATCCTTTCTACCTTGCCTCTCACCACAGCCTGCAGCACTGACAGCAGAGGCACACAAGCTCAGCTGCTGCACAGAGTTGAAGTGGGTGAGTCAAACCAGATAATAAAACAGCTCTGAAGTCCTGCTGAAAGGAATAGTCTGCAGCTCCAAAGCACAGCTGATAAAGTTACATGAGTATTTATCAATTAATATAACTCTGACAAGAAGATTAACTTCTAATTACACAGGTACTTAAATGGTTTTAAACCAGTTATTTTAAAACCTTTTATGAGAGCACAGCTTTGACAGTGTGAGTTTTAGGGCAACAAATCACATGCCTCATCCTTGCTAAATGATCCTTTTCTACTAATTTGGGGAGATATATTCAATTTTTTTTTACCTTTTAGAATTTGATTTTTCATTTCTGTTTCATTTTGAAAAACTACTTTGAAAACCTTACTTCCTGTAAAGCTGCAATTATCCTACACTCTGTGGATAGCATGAGAATTCCATATTGAGAGCACGGGTTGGTTTTCATCCCTGATACATGGTGACAAAACCAGCATGGATTATTCAGCAGGGAGAAGAGCTCTGAGCACCTCCTTTACCTACTGGCCTTTGGGAATCTCCCACAAGAGCTACACAGGACTCTGGAGCCCCTGAAATTTCAAATTGCAGGTTGGTAAGCTCATGCATTGGCATTTGTTCCAAGCATTGACTTGCCCCTTATTACGTGAACAGCAATCCTGCACAGGGACCCTCCTCCCTCAGGAAAGGGGAAACCTTTCACACTCCTGGGTTCACAAGGAGGTAACTGATGTCCTGTAAATGGGGAAAGTTCCAAATGAACAACTAATTTCCACAGCTCCTCCATCCTTAATTTCTCCACAGGTCTTAGCTCCTCGAAAAAAGAAAAATTAGCACCCTGCTAGAGAAGACATCTTATCTAAAAATACAGATGTGAATTGCCTAATTTATCACTGTTTGCATTTGCAGACTACAGAGAATACACTTTTGCTAACAATTCTCTGGGATTTACACTCTATTTATATCAACATATGGAACAACTCAGTGGTCAGAAGCTCAGCAAAGCAAAGAGAAATGGCCAATCCACAGGCCCACGGGCCCCAAATAAAGCACAGGCATTTAATTTAATGAGCTATACTCTGATATTCAACATTAAACACAGATACTGTGAATGACATTCTCACAGGTAACCAAAGCTCTACAGTTAAACTAAGAATGAGGGGAACAGAGGGAATCCTGGCAGTTTTGGAGCACAAGTAATATGGGCCAGGTCAATGCCAGATGCATGCACAGATGCACATGTTTACCTACCTGATATTTCAAATTTCACCAATTCCAGTTCCACAATGCAGTGTGCTCAGGAAACATTAAAAAGTGGGAAACAGTGACAGAGATCCCAAGCTAAAGAAAATGTTTTGGTAAATAATTATCTGTTTGTGTTTACATTTGTCATATTTCCAGTTCAAAATGAGCAAAACATTTTTCTTAGCACAAACAAGATATAAAGCGATGGCGTGGTTTTCAAATAGTAAGGCAGAAACTGCACTAAGTTTTCATTATCTCATCTAAACATTAAGATGGACAAGGAGAACAGGTTTCTGAGGCTACATCAGTCTTATCATATAAGACATGAAATTTATTAGCAGTCAGCTGTAAGTTTAGGACGACACAAGAATTTGAAACAAGAGCTAACCTTTTCATTTGATTGTCTTCTTTTCTTTAGTTGAATGAGATCTGTTTCCACCTTTTCGGCCAACTCCAGCTTCCTCTTGTTCCTCTTAAAAGCTGCTAAACTAAACCCTATAAAAATAGTTCAAAAGCACGTAACTAAGTAAAATTTACTTATTTTAAGCAATTATTGATAAGTTGACATTTTGAAGGACACATCCCCCACTTCTTTCCTGATGCAAAAAGCATCAATAAAAAGCCAAAAACTAAGCATTCAAGTTTCAGTGCAAGATGTTCACAGCTTTTCCTAAGTTAAAAAGTTCTACTATTGTTCAGCAACGGTGATGAGTAAAATATCTGGTAGAAACACAGCGTGAACACATGGAAGCTGGTCTAAATATCTTTGGCAAAGAAGCAGCACTGCACAGAAGAGAACAGAGTTAAGTGGCTTGTGTTAAAATTGTTTTTGACTGCTGACAAGTAAATAGATACCATGTGAGCTCATTCTGATAGCCATAAAATTAGGCTACTATTTTATTACCTTAATCACATATCTGTATGTTTACCCATATATTTAAAGCCACACACAAGTCTAGCAGTAGTTGGTGCTCCATAATCCAACACAGTCTAAAGACCACCTAGGTCTCAAGAAGACAAACATCTACTTTCCACATCTAAGCCCCACATTCAGAAAGGAAGTGCTCTCTAAAGTGGACTAAAAAATAAAATTGTTATGCTTAAGAGACCAAAATGACATGTTCCCATTTTAGAAGTTTCAGTTCGTGAACAAATTGCAGATATTGACATATTTAGTTTAAATTAGCTTTGACTCAATATCGTCCCCAGGCTGCTTTAACATCCTCTGTAGAATGTAAAGAGGTGGGGAGCAAATGTCTTTTGTCACTTGTTTAACCACACCAAATCAAGCTATTGGGAGAACAGAGCAATTACATCTTTTACTTACACAAGTCACAAATTAAATGGAAACAAAAAAGCACAAGTTTTTCTATAAACTTCAAAGAATGCCATTTTAAATGAAATTCTGAATATAGCCACATCACTGTTATTCAGAAGACTGGAACAGCTGCATGAAGCCTAGTAATAAACTCAATATTGCAGAGCCAAGGGAACCCAGAGCTTTCACTTACAATTCTCACAAAGAACCAGACAGTGAGCATTTTACTTTGAAACTTCTCCACACAGGTGTCAAATTCACCTAGTGAATTCTCTTTTAATCATGTTTTTAAGTATATAAAACTGGACCTTAATGTACACACAGCTAGTTATTCAAATATGTAACTCAAAAAGTAGTGAGAAAGCTGGCATTTCTCTCCAAAAGCCTAATGAATATCAGGTTTTTTACAAATGTAAACCCATATTAATCTGCCATCACCAAGAAAGGAATTCATTCTACTACATAGAACTGATTAATGCAGCTACTTAGGACAACACATTTCTATGTTTGAAATGAGGACAAAGAGGTAAAACCTGAATACTTGATAAGAGGGAGCAGGCAAACAATCATTTTAGTCAAGTATTAACTGGCAGTGGGGAGAAACAAACTAAAAACCTCTCACAGATCAAGAACCTGGTAAACTGAAGTACCCCCAAATAAACTAAGCTAGCACATTGTTTTTAAGAGAACTTTTAAACAGGAGAACTTGTAAGTTGACACAAGTTCACCAGGCACAGCAGATACCTATGGGCAGAGCCATAAGGGGTGAGTAAGAATGGTGTGTGGCCTTGGTATTCCTCAAAAGCAGGCATTATATAGGGATAAATCTGCCTAAGCCTCGTACCTGCTGCTGCCACTGCCTCTGACAAGCTGGAAAAAAAGTGGACCTAGAGAAGTAAAAGGGTGCAGGAGCCCACACATGTAAACCTCAACAGGTTCCTTGTACTCCGAGTCAAATCTCAGCAGTGTCCTGAACCCTTGTGCAGTATTTTTATGCTCACCAGATCAAATCCATGCAGAGACACCACATCACAAACACAGAACACATGGACTAGCTCCAAGTTGCCCCGCCAGCTGCACACAGTGCTGCTCTATGGCCTCTCAGCATCTCCACCTACACCTTGGTAACATATTTATCCTGCCATTTTTCCACAACACACAGAATTCTCCAAGCTTGAGAGATGTTTCACTCACTTAAGACCACAGTCCCTACCTAAGCAATTAATTTGCAGAGATTACCCTGTACTTTAAGATTGTTTGTCTTTTCAAAACAAGAAAAAACCTGAAGGCTTACTCTGAATGATCTGGTAACAGTAACTTCTTATCTGCATTGTTAATTCAAAGTGGTATCAGTAAGTTGTGAAATACAGGGCAGAAAAAAGTCATTATTAGTAAAGAAGTATATATACATCTCTTGGGCCATGTCAGACAGACAGACAGATGAAGACAGCTTGCTAGCAACATTTAATGATGTAAGTTGGAAGGGATATTAGGAGGTTGTGTAGTCCAACCTCCAAAAAAAAAACCCCAAATCCAATTTAAAAGGATTTGTCAGATTCTGAGTATTTTCAGCAATGGAAATTTCACAACTCCTCCGGGCCTTCAATATTTATCCACCTCAGGTTTAAATAAATAAGGTATTAATTGATACTCTTCAGTTTTCTTCAGTTTACCATGAAGCATCATACCTGTGAGTATGTCAGTCTAGTCAGACATCCCCTAGCAGGGAAATTCTTGTGCTCAGGCTACATTCAACTTCAGAATACTTATTAGGATTAACTTTCATCTAAAAGGTGAAGATTTGATTTTAGCAAGGACTAAATAACAGCCTTTCATTATTTAAGGAAAATAATTAGTAGCAATAATTATCAATTTCCTCTTAGCAGGATAAGCCAGTTAATACCTCCAAAGTGACCAAATAACCATGAAATAAAGGACCAGATTAATACTCAAAACCTGGCAATTTTTTCTTCTGATAATTTTATGTTTAACTTGAGTTTAAAAAAATGCCTTGACTCTTACTTGAATCTTAAATTTGCTTTTTTTCTCCCAAGAGTAAGGGAATAAAGACTAAAGCAAGTGACAGGCTGCCTGCCTCAGTTTATTCCTGCCTTTGTGATGTTCTCTCTATGTAAAACCACTATAAATGCCATTAAAATGAACAGTACTCTCATTGCTTCACCTTGGTCTGCTAGTGACAAAAAACACACCGAGGAACACAAGTGAGCTTCAAATTATACACATGAAACATGAAATCAGACTTTTCTGAAAACATCCTCTTTGGTCCTTGACAAAGAACATATTAAAACATTAAATTAAAGCATTTCATGAACTAAAGTACAATCCAGGATTCAAATGTGCTTGGTTAACAATGCACACACAACACGGAAGAACAACCCACAGAAAATTTATTTGGAAAATAAGCACTGCAGACAAAAAGAAAACACTTACACAAAATTTGAGTTCATAGATCACATTAAATCTAAAACAAAAACCTCAACTTTGTGGTGCAAGGACACTACAAAATTTCATTTGTCCTTAATGACAGTACAAAAACCACTCTCACCTTCTCCAACCAGTGTATTCCAAGCTTGAGAAAAGGAAAGGGTCACAACACAGTGATGAAGACAGGCATGTTTTCCTAAAACAAACGCAATATAGCTACATCAGCCTGATGTTGCCTGGGGCAAGGAGGAAGGGAAGTAAGAGAAGCAGAGTTTACTGAATGGGGAGAAAGCTAGGAAGAGAAGTAAAGGAGCTGATGGAATTCTAGCTTGAAAAAGTTTTGGATCAGAGCCCAGTGGTATTGTTGTTGAAATCTATGCAAAGGTATTTAGTAAAAGGTCCTTTGATTTTGCTCAAGAATTTAAAAGTTTAGATCTAATTCAAACAAGTACTTTCAGATAAAACCCCTGGCAATTACTACCCTACCCAATAACAGCATGTACACTCCACATCATGCTTAGAAGAATTGAGAATTGAGTTTGGGGAGCCACAGAGTACAAGCAGCCCATCTGTTCTGCTCCCTCATTTATGCACCTACTGGCAAAAATAAACTGCCTCAGAGCTGCTGGGAGAGGAAGGAAGAAAACAAAAAAGCCCCACAGCTTTACAAAATGACTGCTCTTGTTTAAACACCATTCTCAGGCCCCATCCAGGCTAAGGACTTAATGAGTGACAATTGTAGCACATCAGAACCAGAGTATTATAAACAAATCCAACCTCACTGACAGTATTTATCACACATCCCTGCCTTGCAGCATGGGCTGCCTCTTCTGGAACAAATAATCTCCAAGGATTATTTGCAAACACCTTCCTAATAATCCTGCACATTTCCCCTTCAATCCCTGAGGTGTACTCTGCAATTTGGGTGTAACTGTGGCAGCCAGGAGAGGGAGGCACTGCTGGAATAAACACTTGGTCGAGGCAGAGGTGAGACAAGTGGGGGGGTTTGCCTGGGAGAAGCTTCAGTGGCTGAGCACACAGCAGGTGGAAACAGCTCCTGCTCAACACCACTCGCCTGAAGAAGAGGTATGTGGTATCAGAACAGGCACTTGATATTATTTATCTGCAAATGCAGAAGAAAAGCCTCACAGGTTCATCTTGTTCAAAGCTAAGACTGCTGAAGATGTTCAAAAGGTTCTGATGTTTCTGGGTACCCTGATGAGAAAGGGCCACAAGATCTCCATAACATAATTAATTAGCACAAGATTCATCTCCTAAACCATTACTGCTAGACAAAAAACACATCTTTTTTACAGGCTTTTTTCATCATTATCACCACCTAACAAAGCGATGAGAAAGTAATTTTCAGCAAGGAGGTCACTGGAAGAGATCATTAGTCTCTGAGTCAGTTCAGAGATTCATCTGTGCCACTTGTTTGCCATAAAACTTCCAGTCATTTACTCATCTCCTGTACTCTGATCATTCCCTTAACTACTTTAACCATTATACTAAGTAGAAAGTAAAAACTTAATTTAAAACCTTAACAGATCTCTTAGATAATGACACAATGACTAAGTAAATGAAACACAACTGTACTCCCCATTCTACAGAGCTCTTCAGAAGTTTTTCTTAGTCACCTTTCACAGCCCATTAGCAATGATTCAGAGAGCACAAGCAAATGAAATGCAGATTTCACCTATACATGGAGTGCTTGAAATTACTGAATTGTACATACCGACCTAAATAAAACACCTTTTCATTTTAAATAATGGTACAATTGATACGTATCTACTTGTTAATTCTAGCCCTGTGTACTTGAAACAGGCCTGCAGAGGACAGGCTGTTTATTAGAATGCACTGTTAATTTCTTGCCCAAAGTTAATGAGAAACATTTTTACTACAAAATCCGTGTTTCCTTAAAATCCCCAGGCTTTTATAAGCCACATCTATTCCCTTATTTACTTTCAGCAAGGTTGAAAATTTAGAAAATGGCTATGTAAACAACTATCTTTTCAAATAGAGGTAGGAAATACAAATTTTTAGCACCACTAAATGACAAATCAAGTTCAGGACAATATTCAAACTTTCCTGGTTACAGTGGTGGAACAACATGCTGGGAACACAAACACCAAATACAAATTTTCTATCACACACATTACCAATTACTATGCAACTAAACATTAACCAACTTGTAAGTGTTCAGTAATCCTTGTTTAAAATCAAACTATAAACTGAAAATATTAAGAAAATTCCAAGAATATTTTTAAATCTTTGAAGTAGAGAGAGAGCTTTGACCAATCATATAGCACCCCCTGGCAGACAGTGCTTGGGAGAAGCTCTCTGCATTTTATCTTTCTATTCCATATTAAAAGAGACTGCAACTATTGGAGAAGAGAATTAAAAAGGAATATACCAACAAATTAGTTAACCCACAGGAATTCAAATGATCTTGCGAGGAATTCTGTTGAGTAGTTGCTAAAATAAATGACACAAATGAAAACAGACAGATGAAAATAAATGTCTTTTTAACAAAGCCATTTTAAATGACAAATTAACACCATTTAGGCTTGTGTTGGGACTAAAACACTACTAGAGAGAGCTTCCATGCTGCCATACTTTGACAGAAATGGCAACATGAAAAAGGGGAAAAAGGCACTTGGCAAAAGCATATTTAAAAAATAACCTATCTCTCAGAGCACTACTCTATAGATCTGTTCTTTGTAACACAAACTCAGGGTAAACTGCTGCTGGACACATCATTTCTTACTACTTCCTGCAAGAAATCTTGGTTTTCATCAAGCAGCCTTTCCTGAGCTTGGATGATTTTCATTCAAAGTATCTTCTGGGCACTCTGGCCCAACCTTTTTCCTGGGTAACTTACAGCCACTCTCTTGGCTGCACTCAGCTGTTCTGATTTCAGAACAGCAAGTGACCCTACAAACATTGTCTCCAAATCCAGGGAGGATTTACATCAGGTATTCAGATTAACCAAGCTTCCTAACCAAATCCCCAGAACCCTTGAGCTTCTCTCCAAATCCTTCATCCTCCCCTCAAAAACAAAGAAATAGTGGTCTGAGCCACTGCCTGAAATTCATAGCACAGTTCCAGCAACATGGCAAATATTTTCTTCATACAGTAGTAATGAAATAATGAGAGAACTGGAGTGAGGTGAGATTTGGGGTTTGGGAGGAGAGGCAGGCAATACTGATGGCCAGGGAGACACACAGTGTCAGTAGAGACAGCACAGTCTGCACTGCACTCATCCAGAAAAGACTCTCCCTCATTAAAACAGCCCTAAGATAAACAGGAATTGCCTTGCATGCACACAATTAGTTAAAAAAAAGCAACAAAGTACAAGAAATGGTCTGTTTACAAGTAGAATTGCAAACCAACCCATAGCAGCCCCCAGTCTACTGAACAAGATGTGATTTTGCTGGTGACACCAAGTTATTCAAGGTAATTAGAGAACTTGACTGAAGGAGGATTCTGAGTAGCATTCTGACAATGAAGTAGCAGCTTTTATTCAGCAAGTCTCAAAATAATGACAATGAGGTAACTCATAGTTGTAAAGGTTTTTGCAGGTGCTGGAAACTAATATGGGTTCAAAAGTAAACAAAAATTTCACGTCAGAAAATGCCATTGTTTACTTTCCATGAGTGCAGGAGTCACTAACAAGTCAGGAATTGAGACTCTGGAAAAATGTAAAGGATAAGGGAAGGGAAGCAAACACTTGCTCTGGTCTTACATCCTTCTTAAGCATCTTATTTGTGGCTAGTCTTGAACTGCAGTTAACAAGTTATCACTGCTGCTGGTTTTGTTCTTACATAATATTATTCACTGAATGCTTATAATCACTTCCACATTGTTAGAATTACAAGTTTGCTGCATGAGCAGGTGCCTTCCTTCTCTTTCCCTCTGAAGACTTAACATTGTAAGCAAATGCAAGATGCTGTCTCACACCACGTGGTCTTTGTCAAAGATAATTTGCATCTATTATAGGCTGAACTGACCATTTCAGATAGAAGTGTTTTGGTTATTACCAGTGCAGGCACTGATATTGGCAGCTGAGGACATACCTCAAATTCATGTTGCAGATTTAAAATGTACTTTTAACATTTTTAAGAGACTGCATTGTACAGTAATTCAGCATTTCTGAACTGCAATTACAGGTTAAAACTTGGATTACACTTTCAAAGCAGTCTCTCTAGCACAGAGCAACAAACTCCTGGGATAGGCCAGTATGGGCTCTGTGCTGGCAGGCTCTAGTTTGGGCAGGGATTAACAAATTCAGTTTTCTTGCAGACTGTGGGCCATACAGACAGATCACATTTCAGGTGTTTGGGGTTTATTTAAAACCACCCAGTCTGTACACTGCAAAGTCACCAGAAAGGTTCCTACAAATGGCAAAAATCCCATTTCCTCACACCCCTGACAAACCGAAGAAGACAAAGCACGAGATCCTTGACAAAACCTTGACGTAACTCAACAGATAACGTGGTTTAAATCATGCTCCCAGTCTGGTACTGAGGTATTTTGATAGTTCTGAGAGAACTATGGCAAAGCTGATCATGATCCTTTCTCTGATACTGGTCCCAGGGAAACTCGATCCGTGCAAACTAACCACCCAATCCCCCAGCCTTACTCACAGCAGCTAGAACATTACTCTTCTCATCTCAGCTCCAAGCAAAGGGAGACAGAATGAGACAACTTCAAGAATATATTCTCCACGTGCAGCACAGAGAAGCCAAAACATGCACAGAGTTCTCCCTGGCAATATTTACTGCAAGTACGCATCTCAATTTGGATTAGAGGTTTTTGGGGAGGATTTTGGTTTGGTTGTTTGTAAGTAAGTTACTAAACATACTTTCCTGATGTTTGGCAATTAATTCAGCTCTTTGTTTTACAGAGCTATGCAGAAGATATGTGATTTCTAGTTAATTTACCCCCCATTCTCCATGCAAACTTTACCACAGCAATGACAGCAAGCACAACCAAAAAAGTCTCCCTTTTTTTGAAGATTGGCACATTATTTAACAAAACAGCTCACTTCAGATGAAATCTCTTTGTGGTTGCTTGGAAACAACATTCTTTTTGCTTGTTTCTTAAGCATATCTAACTTTTCTTCCCATGGTAACACTGGATAAATTTAATTTGGCTTCTTGAATGTTACCTGTGAGACAGTTTCCAATTTCTTTTCACCTGTAACAATCCCATGTTGTAACACATGTTGTTAATGGTCATTTTCCAATCCCACTGACCAGAGGTCAATGAATTACAAGATTTACTTTGCTAAGGACTGAGACAGGAATCAGTATAACATTTTCTGGAACTGATTTTTTAGGTTTTTGTTTACTCTTGCTTTTCTTTCTTTTTCTTTTCCAAAGAAAAAAAACCTCAGATATACTACCATTAATAACTATACTGCAAAATTAACTTGTCAGCCCAGGTTGTTTCAACTGTTTTAATGCAAATTGTTTTGCTAAACAGAAGTAAGCTGAATGTACTGCAGAGACAAAATGCAATTCAGTGGTCTTCTGGAGCAGGATTGTGAAAATACATTGGCTGGGATTACTCTTCTGATGTTTCTCCAATGTGAATTCATAGTATGGATTAGGCAAACCAAACTAGCAGTGGTCATCCCTGTTTTTAAACTGTAATGTGTAGATTTGCTCTGACTTGGCTACACTGTAGCTAGCAAATGTCTCACGTGGCAATTAATGTCACAATCTAATCATCTCTGTCACAACAGAAACACTGGTACTAGAAGCAGCTGAAATCTGTGCATGCAAACAGAATTAGTCAAGGCAGCTTCTTGCTGAAGCACCTCCTGTATGTAAGTAGCAACTACTATCCTAAAAAAAAAAGAAAAAAATAAAAGGCAAACCCCCTTCCTCCACCTCCCCCCCAAAAAACCCTTCAAAGCTTTAGGTGTTTTTACTCTTTCTAGAGCCACAGAAATAAAGGTGTTCTGCTCAACTCAGCACAACAGTTGTTTTGCAAATGCTGTTTTGGACAGCAGACAGATTGAGCAAAAGTTTCAGCCATGTGGAGCTAGAGATCAAAACTTTCTGTTCAAAATGAAACGTGTCATGAATACATGAAAAAATTGGCACAATCAAAACAGTGCCACTGTTTCAGGGATTACATTTCAGCACTGAGTATCAACCATTCTGAGCTGCAGCTTCTAGGTATTTATCTACATTTAAAATTAGACCCAATAAAAGGCTTAATGGGAGCCCTGGGTTTCAACCTCTGATCTAGGGACGAGGCAGATATTTGAAGTAGCAGTAATGTTTACTGTAAAATAAACATTCCTAATCTTTTCTGTGTTCTTCTTTGGGTAATAACTTCTGATTTCTTTCCTGCATAAGCTCAACAGGCAGCACAGGGCATGTCCTCACCTACAACAAGATACAGACTGGTAGTAATGGAACTTTGCAAAAGGGAGGGGAGCTGAAGAAGGAAGGGAACCACATCCTCCTTTCCATGGGTAAGCACACTCCTTTTTAACCTAGTTCATAGATGATGCATCAACATAACATAACCACTTATTTTATTTTAAGACAAGAAGCTTTTCTAAGAAACTAGGGTTAGTATACAGTATAATCCTAGTCTCTTTTCCAGATTGGGTTATTCCATCAGAGTAAGTAAAGTGAAGCCTTAGGCTAAAAAAAAAAAAAAAAGCAAATTAGTTTGACAGCCTGTTTAGACAAGAGCAGTTCTGGACAAAGACCCAGAGATGGGTGTAACTACACAATCCCAGAGACAAACTGGCATCTGCTGAATTTTGATACATGGCTAGTTGGTGCTGCTAGGATCCAAGATGGATCACCTGGAGACTTGTAAGACTGAGCTTTTAAAGAGCCTACATTTTGGTTAAAAAGAAGTCCATCGCTGGATTTAGTCCTAGAATCACAGAATCACTTAAATCAGATGTTGCTAAAACGCAGCTGAAGTAATAGTTTACAATTTTTTTCTACTTAGATACTCATTAGAAAATTAGTAAACTTAAACAACCCTTATAGACCATAACACCATAAGCTAGCTGAATGTTAAGAACAATGAAGTGATGTACACCTCAAAAGATGAGGCAGCATTTAAAGTTACTCTGTCCTGTTCTTCCTACTGACACCACCAGTTTACTCACTTGTAGCCATGATACCTGGAGGACATGCTGGTATCCCGTGATCAACTGCCCATCTGTAAGCTCCTTCACCAACTAAAAAGCTAGGAGACACAGAAGAGGGAGTTTAAACAAAACCATAGAACAAATCCCCCTTTGCTTGCAATTATTTCTTTTCCATTTGGTTTGGTCATTTTTAAATCATAAGCTGTCTATATTTCACAGGACTGTCTGCTGTAATTACATTTGGCAACTTTATGTAGTTTCATTAAAAGATTGTGCAGCTCTGACATTAAATTTATTACTGGACAAAACCAAGTGCTATTAAATTTGAAATTCATTACAAAAACAACAGCAGCTTTCAACTGCAGCTAAAACAGGACAGAGCTGTCTCGAGTCTTGCTCTCAGTAACAACTTAGCAAGACTCCAAAGATCGAAAGTATGGGATGAGAAAGGTGAGAATGGTCAGATATTTCCAGTCAAGCCAGCCAGTGCCAAATGAGTGCCAAGAAGTAGTTTGAGAATTACAACACAAGCTAAAAACTAACCTTATTTAGAAGGATTAAGGTCTGTTTCGTAGAGTTTTATCAAGCATTTGCAAATGAGACTGGCCCACTAGATTTTAAAGATACTTATTAAAAAGCTCCAGCCATCTGAGAAGCTGTTTTCTAGCCAATACTGAACACTTTACCATAGTGAGACAGTACACACTGCTGTGACAACAAACAAGAGCAAGAAATATACACACACATGGAATTTTCAGGGATAGAAGAAAAAGCAAACCTTCCCCTTAAAGAAATTAAATCTCACTGCCAAAAATGGGGGTGTGCAGTAGCTGGAAATGAGACACTTTCATAAAGCTGCTGTGCAACACAATAAAGAACAACTACTTCCAATCTTATTTCAAAAATGGACAATGAAGTTAAGAATAACACAACTGCCTAATGGACACAAGAAGCAAAGATCAGGACTTTTCAGAAAAGTTTTTACAGAAATACCAGAGTTATGAAGATGAGTTTAAAGAAGTTATTCTGGCTACAAAGTAGTCCCTGGGGCCATGCAGTTCTCAGTTTCTGAGAACACTATTGACACAGCAAATTTGTTGGCATTAATGCTGCTGAAAGTTTTCTTGACACCTGCAGCTCTTGTTATACAGTATTTTGTGGTGCTATTTCCTATCTTCTACACAATTTAACCAATCCAAGAGGTTTGAGAGCTCAGTCTTTCTTTACAGAAGCCTCAAAAAAGGTTGATCTAAATGAGAATTTGAATTGTTAAATGCATATTTCTTACCATTGTTAGTGCAGCTCCAGGTAAGAATTGTTCACGTGGCAAGATACTGTAGGTTAAGTTATTGGGCACTTGGGCAGAACTCAAGCATCTACTGTTAGGTAAGTTAGTGCACAACAAACAACCTGGCACTGACACATAACATAAAAAACTTTCAATATTAACATAAAAAAGATATGCAAACTGTAGCCAAACCTAATTTAGTAGTATTCTTCATTGTCTAAAAGAAGGTGGGTTTGGTTTTTATCAATCAATACATTTTGGGGAGGTATATAAGCACTTCCTTTTCAATAAAATAATTTACACAGACAGAAAGGTTAAGTAGGAAAAGCATCCAACTCAGCATTGGGAGTTTGATACGTGGCAACTCGAGCACAGGTCAGTCAGAAACTTGTGTTTTACAAGCAGTTTCACAACTGCCTTTTTAATACTTAAAACCAGAAAATGTCACTAGTATTTATGAAGAATGCAAAAAACCACCCTAGAGTGTCTCCTAACGTATGTGATGTGACTTTTAGTTTGTTCCCATTTCTGTCCTTAATTCCTAGATTCCTTTTTCTCCTACAACACACACAGTTTTAGCCCCAAATAGTCATTAAATCAGTTAGAACAGAAAACTAATTCAGGCTCCATATCACCACAGAGATCATCCACCTTTTTTAAACTGTTCAGTTTGCATCTTTAAAGGACACTGTAACCACAGAAAAGTTAAAATAAACTGTTTACAAGACAAATAGCATGAGGATCTCAGAGCTTTGTTGTCTGTACACAAAAAAAAAAACCTACCACCAAGCTTGATTTACTGGGGGAGAGGGAAGAGGGAATAAAGCCAGTGCACTATAGAAAGCAGTCAAAACCACCCCAAGCTTCAAAAGCCTTCAGGCTAATTCAGAATACAATTTTCCAAAGGGAGGGGAAAAACAAATACACATAAACAAAGGCTGGATGAGTTTATTCTCTGCTACTCTGACAGTTGGGTCTGCACAAACAGGACATAAAGATCTTTCTTGCAAATATATCAGAGTACTGTAGTTCTTGCAGGCTCAGAGCACAGAAGATGAAAACACTCTCCCAACAAAGAGGTGCTGCTCAGATGTGCTTTCCAGCTCCAGGCACACTAGGCCATATTAATAGAAAATACAAGTAAAAGCCTCTAAAATGGTCTTTTAAAGCAATTTTCTCAAGAACATGATTAGGCTGGTGCTGAATACTCCAAACAGGGCCATTTAAACATGGGCTGTGGGGAAACAGGATGCTCCAAGCTAAACAGAAGCATCAGAAGGTTTGGTTCACGGCCAAGGTGACCCTGATTGTAATAAATCCGCTTGGTAACATTTTATCAGAAAATGTAGCAATCACTCTGAAATCAGGGTTGCAAAGAAGAAACTGTTCTGAAGAAACACAGAGCAGAGATAAAAGGTGGTGCAAGTCTTCCTTCACTCTGGGAATTTTCATGACTGTGCACTGCTCGTAGACAATGTTTGCATCCTGCACACAATATTGTAAAGTTGCAAAGCAATTACAAATCCCTGTATATCCAAAGGGGGGAAAACCTAAGAAGGAATTCTTTTCCATACAGTTATTATCGAGAAAGGGATAAGGACATGGACTTGATGTCAGTAGTACTAAAGAGTTCTAAGAAAGGAGACATTCAGGTGCATTTGCACTGTCCTGCAAAGCTTATCAACATACATTTAAGAGCAGACAGATGTCAAGAAGATTTTTTGCTTAGATCAAGGTTTCGTAGTAGGAAAAAGAAAATCCTCAAGCTTATTACAACAAAATATCTAATCCATTACTCTGGGATCAGCTATGGCTTCCAAAGGTTCATCCAGTTTATAAACATGCAATTACAAAAGAACTTTCTTTTGGAAAAGTTATACAGGGAACAGGAATATCTTACATGAGATTATGCAATATTTACAAGCTTAGTATTTTCTGTTCCTGCATTAGAGAAAATCTTGACAACACCAAGCTGAAAAAAGTGCAGCAGAAAGATGTCAGGACTTTAGAGGTTCCAACAACTGCACCATGAATTCAGAGTTTCTCTAAACTTTTTAAATTTTATTTGGATAGTGGAATTCTGTGTTTTGAGACTGATCAATCAAGAGATTGATCCAGAAGGACACACTCCACAGAGCAATTTACAGCACAGTTTACATCAATTCAGACACTTGATCCTCCTTCCCAATACCTTCCTTCCCTTACCATCATTAAGTTACTCAAAAACTTAATTCACATTCATTGGAATGCCTTCTATAGAAAATCAGAAATATACCACTTTGAATTGGTTTTGAACTGCCACTATGAAAATGTATGCTGGACAGGGGTAAAAAAGCCAAGCAAATTGTCTTCATGTATTCTTTTATAGTGAAAAAACTCGCTAATGCTACTTCTACTAACCTCACAGCTCCTGAATTTTTCCTGTTTAGTCATGTGCCAAACATTTTTGGCAGAAAACATTAAGGTAGCTCATGCTATAAAAAGTGTCTCTACCATGGGTTTCTTTAAGCAGGTTCTTAGGCTAAGCAGTATCTGGAAGATTCCCCAATACACTACGTGCCAATGAGAACAAGATGAAAATCGAGTATCTTTACAATTAAAAATCACTTCCTAGAATCCTGACACTTCCTAGGAATGCCAAAATATGGCTAATCTCTTGTCATTTGACTCTTAAGTATTCCCAGCTTGGGCAGGAATATATTTCAGTCCCAAAACAATGTGTCATGCCAACCCCAGCCAGAAAGGCAAGGCATGAAATCCTCCACAGCATCACCTTCAATGTACACGAACTTTGTCATCCTGCCCTTGATTCTGTGTGTATACAAGCATCCACCACAGCAAGCCCAAAGCATAACCCATCATATCCCACTAGTATAGACTGCTTCTAGGATAAAAAAATTTGCTTTAATAAGATGTGCATTCAAAATCCAGAAGGGGGAATAGAGGAAATGAAAATACTTCTCAGGTAACCCAAGTGCAGAACATTTGCACAAGAAACTGCATGTGTTGGTTCCAAAGACAGCTCATCTCTCAGCTGAAGATTTGAGCTATCCTTGTCTTTAAAAGCATCTGCTAGCCTTCCATAGTCCTCAAAAGATTTAGTATTGCCCTTGGAGGGCAAGAGGATATTGTCCCTTTTCCACTCAGCATTTTTAAAATGATAGCATCATAAACTAGGTCGTAAAGTCACAGCAAAATACCCAAGTGCTCCTCCTTACAATAACTCCAGAACACTGATGGTACAAGTATACAATCCCAAGAGCTTGCTCCTATAGTTGACTTCAGTACTACCTCTGGAACACCAAAAAACCACATTTCACACTCATTTCACATTCTAATGTACCTCAGCAAAGCCTCATTTCCTTCTGACAGCTAAAGAAATGAGCAGCTAACAGCTATTAAAATGAAACTTCCTACTCCTTAGTAAACCTCTCCACAATTACTCTGCTCTTTAACCATTAAAGGAAAGTGTTTAAAATGTAAAATCTGTCCGTTGATGGTTTGATTTCAGGGTGGCTTTTTTTGATCTATGAACTTTTTTTGCACGTGACAGAACACTGAAACCCTCACTATTTAAATTGGGATACTGCACCATCCAGCTATAGGCTACTTGGCTAATTTTACAGAACATTACAGTAAGGAAAATAAAATTTTTTGAATCTAGTAATTAATTTTTTTTAAACTACATAAATGCTGGTTTAATACTTCTGCAAATACTGAACACTGGTTGGCAGAGGGCAGCAAGTTCTGCGAAAGGTATGATAACTGATGACAGCAGTCAATTAATATGCATGAATTATTCAAGTTCTCTACCTGTCAATTTAAACTGCTAATGAAAATAAGATGGTTTTAAGAGTAATCAACTCTGACACATTTCTTGGATTCCTTCCAAAGTGAGGTGATAACATTTGAAGTTATTCTGTGATTAATACTTACCTCTTCCATCTAAGTTTTATATCCATCTCAATGAGGGACTGGCTTGTTTCCATTTTTGTTGTAAAAATTATTAAATTTATCTTTAAAACAAGAGGAAGTTACTTAACACTGCACATTTCCACAGAACCACAAAGGCAGTAAAATAGGATTTTTTTTCTATACTTATTAAGTTGCTTTTTGTTAAAGCTAAACAGAGGCAAAGGCACTAGAATTTCCCTTTAATCTTGATTTTTTGGGGGGATTTTTCAAGAGGCTACAGTATCAAAAATAAGAATGAAGTATGACAACTGGAAATAGACAGACAGAAACTATCACAAAATGACGTTGCTATCTATATCTAATACTTCCTTCCACTGAGTGCATAAGAAGTTTCAAGATCAGAGAACGAAGCTTATCTTCTTTTTAAAGGCTCACTATCACTGCTATGTAAACCAGCAGCAGCCTTCCTGAGGGAGATAAAACCTTCAAATATTGCATCCACGCAGCACAGACCAAAGAGTGAAGAAAAGTCAAGCAGAACAAAGCAATTACCAAGGTGGAATTCTGCCAGCAGAGAGTTTCCCCTTCTGCCCTTCACACAACAATCTATTTGCAACCGAAACTGGATTCTTGATTCCTAAAAAAAGAGAAATTAGCAAAAAATGGGACCAAAACATTCAAACATTTTTCCTCCCGGCACTACAGTGTTCGTTTTGGCAAAGGAACTCAGCTTCCTTTAATTTCTAAGGTTTTGTCAAGTCATTAAGAGACATCTTATGTTTCAATGTAGTAACAACATTTTCACTTTCCCCTTCACATGCTGTCAGTAGTGGCAAAGCCTTCTAGTCAACACCTGCTCCACTTTTTTTTTTTAAAGAAAGAACAAACCATATTAAAACAGGAGTGATCGCCTACCAAAGAAATCTCATGTAAAATCTACTATATCCAAGGGTCAAAGATGTTTATAAGCATTTATGTTTCTAGGTGGGATTTTAATTTGGATCTATCCAGCCAGATGAGAAATTACAGATTTAAGTTTAACTGTCTCTCACTCTCAATTTCCTTCTTCCCCATGGCTGGAAGGATACATTTTGTAACAAACAAGGCTTGAAACACTTAATTTTACTATTTATTTTAGATTTATATCTACATGAGGAAGCTATTACCACAGTTAAGAACTATTCTAGGATAAAGAACAAAGCTTGAAATCTTGTCAGAAAAGTTATTCAATAGTAACAGCTAAGACTGTTCATGTATTTACAATGAAACCTCAATAATCTCTGTTTGGGACTTTATATTTGATTTATACTGAAAGCTAAAACTAGACAAAAAAGAGAAACACTTTAGTTCTCACATTAAATAAGTCCCATATGGAAATAAATGCCCGAGCACAAAAACAAATAAAAAGGCTAATTTAAATGCTTGTAATATTTTTTAACAACTGAATTTTACTATGAAATTATTGTTCCTCAAATTCATCTGAGCAAACTGAGTCCCACTGGGAATACTGTGTGGTATCACACAATTGTGCCATGTCAAAAGATTATCAGTGAACTAATAACACAACATGTTACACAAAGAAATTAACACAAACCACCATTTCAGGGAGCAGGAATCCCTCCCCCTTTTTTAAAGGAGCAGAATTTATTTAAACACAGCAGAATTTACAATGTGTAACAGTAAACAGTAGCAAAAAAACCCAAAATTGATCTTTGCATTTAAATCAGTAGGTAGCCTTGTAATACATAATCAACATACCACTCAGGGCTCCAACTGCTCCAAAATTCAATGACTTTCCATCCATTATACTGGCATCACATTCTATCTCACCCAGAAGGTTCAGGTTGGATCCCAATCCTGCATTTGTAAAAGGAGAATCCTAAAAATAAGAATGAAACACTATCAGGCCACATCCATAACAGACTAGATCAAAACCTCTGTGTAACTGATCTGATGACACTGATCTTGGGGCACTGATCTTCCACAACAAAAACAAGGGCAATTTGAACAGAGCATCTGAAATTGCTACAATGGACAGCTTTCACATCTGTAGGTGTGATATATCTCAAATGTAGTCATGCATTAATATAAAAACCAATCACCCAACAATTTAAGATGATCATTTCTATGCAAGCAAAAGCCTTACAATATGTAATTGTAAAATATATATAATATGAGTGAAAATCTCTTCCTCCCCCAAAGTACACACTTCCCTTGGTCCTTAACCCATCAAGAGACATTTAAATAACATCTTATAATCACTGCACAGACCAGTCCACCCTTGAAACTCCTAAGTATGACACTACAGCAGAACAGAACTGTCCTTCTTCTGAACATTCTAAGCCCATGACTGCACGTCCACATGCGAAAACGAGGAACTGGCATCACTAACAATTCACTTTATAAAAGTCTTATTCAACCATTAGCACAAGGACAGTGGCCTGAAAGCTTCTTGACTAAAAACCAATACTTATTTCATAGAAACTATGGAACAACATTTTAACATCACAAACTTAACTCCTTTTTAGTTAACACCTTCTGTGGCTTTTAACAAGCCCAAGGTTGTCAAAGAGTAAGTTCTGCATGCTAAAACTAAATCCCATTTTTATCCTTCCATGTCATGGGAGCATCCCCATGACTTTAAAAACACAAAATTTCAAAGTAGCACAGTTCAGCAGTCTCACTGCCAGCTCAATACAATCCCCTCTTCTAGATGCAAGGGATACAGGATAAAGAGATATAACAGCTAAATCCAATTTCAGAGAGATGCTGCATGCTTTCAGTTTCCTATGTTTGAATTACAACAGTGTAACAACCTGATGTGACAAAGAACAATGTTTGTCTAGACCAGGAGTGAACATGCAGTGTAAAAGTGTGACTTCTCATTTCACTGGTGAGTAATAAAAACTGAATCAGGAAACAAATTACCAGAAATAGCTCAAAGTTCTGTCTCACATTTAAAATGAACTGGACGGGTTTACTAATTTGCAATGAATCTAAAGAAATAAGAGAGATGTGCACACAGAAATGAGAAATAAATCTGAAGCCAGCTTTTATTAACTTTCAAATGAGCAAGCTGTGAGTAAATTCAAAATCTGTTTCTGCAAGATGATGATTCAAATTTTACAGAAACATGTAAAGAGTTCTCAGTTTGAGTCACCAAAACACCATCTTTCTGAAGGATCATGAATACAAGACTCCTGACTAATACATAATTATGAAACTGCCCTTCATTTTCTCCTTTTTACTTCTGAAGCAGCACACCATTTTATCCTATGTTATTCCATCCTATTCTATTTCACACAACAACATTTTTTCCAGTTCACTGTGTATATTCATGTTGGTGTTCATTTTGGCAGCTACACCTTACAACAAATGAGTAAATTTGAAAAGATTTTAGGATAATGAAAGATTTGCAGTTAAGACTGCACAAATAATTTTCAGTAGAAAGGGGATGGATGGGGGAAAATATGTTTAGAAACGGATTATGGCCTTGAAAAGGCAGAAGACTCAGAGTAGCTGCTGGCTAAACTGGCTTCATTGCCCCCCAGGCTCTACAAATATGAAGAAAATTAAGCCAGTGAGGTTTAGGGAAAAAAAGGGAGCAGAGAAGTGTTGGAAGGACTGAAAGCAAATAGTGGAAGGTACTTGAAAGACACAGTAAACCCAGGAATGCTTAGGATGAACAATGCTTGCTCCTAGCACTGTCCAAGTGCTCTGCCCTTGGGTAGTCAGAGTGCAAAGACCTGTGAGTGTGGAGACAAATCTCTGGTGTTCTGTTCCAAACACATTCACTCAGTGCATTGTACTCAAAAGAATTAGCAAAGAGGAGAAATGTTGTGCTCCACAGACTTGTCACTGTCACAAAGCACAGACAGCTATTACCTCAAGAGTAGATGTCATGGCCAAATAAAAGGAGTAAGAAGAACCCAGCAGAAAAGAAGTCCTGCTAATGCTGTCCAGAATGCCCTCAAGGCACAAAGGTCTCTACCATCTGGGAAAGGTAATAATCAAAACAGGACAGGGAAAAAATACAGGATACAGAGTTCACTTTAATTTTTAAGGATCTGTACGTGCTACATGCTTGGGCACAGCACCTTCACTGGCACAACACCAGGAGATAATTCTCTCAGAGGATCTAAAGACACAGAGAACATCACCTATTTCTCCCTACGGAATATTTATCAGAATACGACAGAATTTTTGGTAAATAAGAACTCCACACCAAATTGCAGATGTCTCTTTGGTGGGATAACTCTCATATTAGGACTCAGAAAGAATCTTACCAGTAACAACATGAGTTACTTCTCCAGTAAAAAGAAATAAAGAGCAAATTCCAAGCATCTGTTCAAAATTTCTGTGGAGTTTCACTTATCTTTAGAATCAGACTGCATTCAATTAAGAAAACAGTCCCAGAATTCCTAAGAGGAAGATGGTTTAACTTCACACATCTGAAAACTGCTTTAGAGAAACTGGGTGTGAACCCATGGAATTTTTGATATCTACCTGAGTGTCTCTAAGGTGTGATAAAAGCCTTTGAAACGAGGTAGGGGAAAACCTTTATTAATCAAATGGAAACAAGACATTCACACCTACTTCTATGACTAGGTAAAGACACACAAATACACCACACAAATACAATCTCTTTTTGAAAGCATGAATCTCTGCAAAGCCTGACCAAAAGATTTCAAGAATCTGATATGCAAGAGGAGGAATATAATGTATGAACATTAAGGTGTATTTTGAAATGAAAATTCAAAACTTTCAAGGAATGCAGAAACATCTAAACAGAAGCATGAATGCCTTCAAAGAGGGAAGAAACAAACTGACCTACATGAAAGGCTCTTCACCCCCTCAGACAGAAAAATGCAGCACTGCAAGACTTAACTACCATAAAATGGGGAAGAACCCCACCCAAGCATGTGTCCAGGAAAAGGGAGGACAGGAAAATGAGAAAAGGTATCTTCAGGAATATACTTTTATTTCAAACCACAAGCAGCGATCAGCCTTTGTGTTTTGAAGGAAAATGAAAAAGACAAGTAAGCAAACCAAGCCTGAGCTTTGCATGTTAACAGCAAGCCTTGCTACCATAGAACAGTAAGAAAGAAGAGAGAAAAGACAAACAAATGGTTATTCAAAGGACTTTAACAAAATGTAACTCTTCAATTATGTGAAAAATACTAGACTTCCTGGCAATTATTCCACAAAGTATGTCTAACTTACCATGTAAATCTGTAGCAAAGAAGGTGAGAAAGCTTTGAGACCTGAAATAAGAGTTTTGTTTTCCCAAGTTACCCATCTCGCAAAAACTCTCAAGCTTCTGAGGGTCTAATTTTTATTTTTAGAATCCTTTTTACTTCAAAATGTATTTATAAATGTTCTGGCAGCAAATACAGGCATCCTGAAATTTCTGGCTGTGGTCAGAGTTGGAATGCTTGAAGATTTTACTCAGCTCTGTAACACATCTAGGCAAAGAGTTAAAGTGCTCAGTTTTCAATGAACATGAAAGAACATTCCATCCATCTTCGATACAGTTTTGGCCATGGCTCATTTGTAATTTCTAAAACAAATTCAAAGTCTACAGGCATTTCTTTCCACAAACTGTAATTTTAAAAGTTATTTTTCTGTGAGGATTTCATGCCAATCAATAGTCTACAATAGCCACATCCCTTTCAATAACATGAGCAAAAATGTTTTTAGACAACACTACTGTCATAAATTACTGTCAGTCACTCTGCAGCAAAATATCAGAGTACTGCTTTTAACTGGAATTAACAACTTCCAGTTCATTACCCGTTAGAAGTTCAGCTATGGTGACTGCCTTAACACAACAAGGATAATTCTGCTTGAAAGAGAAATCCTTGGGACTAAGACTCTATATTCAAAAGTCTTAATTACTAGGAAAATAATTTTTAAAAAAAACCAAGAAAAAGGTTCTTCCACTGCAAAATTTCACTGACAACCACAGAAACACACACTGCTTGAGTGCAACAAGTTCAAAGCATTTTTTGCATTGATCCACAATAACAACGTGCAAAATAAACTGAGCAATCTGAGTAGCAAGGAGACTGGAACACAAAACGTGACATCCACTTCCCCATCAATCATATTAATTCCCAATTTAAATGATGTTCACAAAGGATGTTCTACTAAAGGCAGATAAAGAAACAAGTAATCTACATACATATTAATAAAGGATTACACTAAACTTAGAAACCATTTGAAATCATCAGTCTTTACAAGCATTGTATGTTCCTGTCTCTGGTACCTGATCAGTAGACTTCATTAAGTGTTTTATAGTCAAAAGAAAAGCTTGAAATGGCATAATCTTCTCACAGCCAGATATAAATGCAAATCAACAGGTGGTTTTGCTGAAAACAGCACGTTTTAAGTGGGTTGTATGGGGTCTCCTCCTCCCCACAAAAAAAACCCAAACAACTGCTTAATAATTTCATTGTGTTTCAAAAAAAAATCCAGGCATCCTATGATGGCTGATAGCAAGAGTGCAAAAATTAACAGTACTACAGTAATGACTCTGTAGAAGTTAACAGAGTAAATAATGCTCTTATGAAATACCTTGTCCAGACCATTTTATTACCATAGGCTGACAGAGGTAACACCTGCATTTGTTTCTCTGAATGCCAGAGTTCTCAAACCAGAAAATATATCTGCCTTAATGACCTTATCAAATAAAGCTGATGCTTATGAAGACCAGCACAGTTGTTCTACCAACATTCTGTGTCAGTCTTCTTCCTTTGCAAAAGAAATCCACCTTTTCCTCAAATTAACTATTAACATTATTATCCCATTCACAGAACAGCATTCACTTGAGCTGCAGAGTCTAACAAAGAAAAGCTGTTCTTCTTGCACTTAGAGCCTGAAAAAATAAAACACAGACAGCATACCACAAGCAAACTGTCAGCTTGCTCATAAAAGATCAAGAGCAACTCTTGTGCCTCAACAAGTCTTTGAAGTGATGCCTTTTGGATGAGCTGGAATCCTGTGTAACAGGAGTTCTGCAATTGAGCAGAACTGAGGAAAAATATTCATCTTTTGTGAGATTTCCATGAAGAGGTATTCGTGCCTTGCAAAAGACTGCTAAAGTTTGGAATACAGCATTAAAAGTCTGAGAGAGCTGTAAAAGTGATTAAATATTTCAGATAAACTCATAGCAACGTGTCCTACAGAAACCAGAATATCAAGAAGTTACAGTCAGTATACTTTACCAGGAAATCTGTTATCATTTAATACAATCTTTTGTTGTTCTACATCTTCATTTGTGTTACAGGGAGACAAGAAAACAAACAGTTTCACACAGATTTTTGTTATGTATTTGCCAACTTCAAATGCTAAAACAGATTATGTTTATGCTAAAGCACAAACAAAAGGGAGTGACAGCTCACAAGAGAGACCACCAACACAAACTTATATTTTTACTCATAAAATCTTGTAATTAATGAGAAAAGCTATTCTGATTGCTTTGTTGACTTGCCATGTGGAGTTTGTTTTCCACAGAAAAAAACACCAGTACTAAACCAGAAGATGCAGCTCCAGAAATGACCGAGATGTCTGGAGGTGGTGTTCAGAACAAGGTATGGTAGATACAAACCTTTCCATATTTTGGAAGCTGACAGTCTAACACTTAGGAGTTTCTCATATCAGATCCAAAAAGCTGCCACTGCAAACTACACCATTTTCTGGTTTAGGTACAAATTTGACTTCTCCTCAATGTAACTGCATAACAAACTACTTAAATCTACAGAAGCCCAAATCCCAAATCCAGTACTGCCTATTCCAATAACAGACAGAACCTTCAATTAAGAGATTATATAAATCACTTAATGAATAAATGAAAGCAAATATTTATATTGACTGCAGTACAACCAGAACAAAATAACATTGTACCTTAAAAACAGGGAAAAGGGACCAAAAAAAAGTTTTGTGCAACAGAACACATAAAAATGCTACCTAAGACAATTGCAGAACCAGCAAGTGGAATGATGGCAGGCACCACCACGGGACTAGCAAGACAGATAAGGACAAAAAGGTTTCTGATTGGAGTAACTGGAAAAAACCTTTTCATTTCATCTTAAAGCCATAGCTTGCTCTACAGAAGCTACTTCAGAGTATTTAAATCTACTAAGGTAAAAGAAAAGTCTCTTGGGGATAACAAAAACATAAAATATTTACCCCAGATACAGCTGCAAAGAGATCTATAACTGCTCGGTTAAGCTTCTCAAAATATGTTTTCCTCTGTAGCTCAGGACCACGATAAAAATCACAACCCAAAGTAGATTTTTATTTTTGTTTCCCACTGAGGAGGGAGCTGACACAGAAACCAGCCTCGTGGAGTGAGAGCAGCCTCAATGAGCTTAGGGAAGTGCACCGTAAATAATCCCATCAGAGAGACACCCGCTGCTTTCTGAGCTATACTCTAAGGTGTAAGATAACACATGAAAGGATATTTGAACAGCTCAGAGAGACCCACAGCAGTGCTGGCAGCCAAGGCACTTGCCAAGCTCACAGTGTGACTGAAGCCCTGGCTCCCAGTCAGCGTGTCTAACACATGCTGCAGTCTGCACTCCCCGCCCGCCTTACGCCGACCCCTTCGAGTGCACTAATGAACACTTCCCCAACATCTGGGGAAGCAAATCCACTGCTAATCCTCTTGGAATACTACCAGAAATTCCAAGTGCAGGAAATTATTTTTACAGCATAACACTTACCTTGCTTTCCCTTTTTTTATTAATAAAGTTGGAGAGGAAGAAGCAATTACTACTTACAGGAGAATACCTGTTTCCATCATTACTGTCATGAGGGATTAGTGGATCTGGGACAATGACCAAACTGCCTCATTTACCTCCCAGAAATGTTTAGCTTTACTCACTTCTACATTATTTCATGGGGACCTTCACTGAAGGCAGATGCTATAAAACATCTCATCACTCCAAAGAGACACTTTTCCAAAAACCTCACCAGCAGCTGCTCTTCAAGATGTTCTATCTTAATTAACAAGTACTGTTTTGAAATAAAAGTGTTACTTGCCCTATTCCTCTGCACATATTTTGTCACAATAATCAGAACCAGTAGGATATTTTTTCCCCTCTCTATGAAGCAGAGCCAGAACAATCTGTCTGTAGCTCAGCAACTCAGAAATAAAGTTCCTTACAAAGTGTTCAATAAGTCTTCAATCACTGCATTTATTCTTAAAGGATAAAGACCATCTGATAAGGCATACCTAAGGTGACAACCAAACTGCACCAACTAGAACACTTATATTCAATCTGCATTTTTATAAAGTACTTAAACACATTTATACCAAAATATAGTGGAAAAACAAAAGATAAAATCAGTATAGCACAAAAACCAAAATCCATTGAGATTTCCCATTTAATGCCCCCCCTAGAGAAAGGTCTGGCAAGATTTACCCAAGAGACATATTTACCACTAGTCAGAAATTCATACCTCTAATTCTATAAGTGCTGCAGTCACTGCATCTGTTGCAAGAGCACCAGCCTGTAGCTTTTCAATTGCCTGTAAAACAGAAGTTTTAGCTGATGATAAAGAAATTATATTATTCTGTGACTGAGCCCTACATTTTCCTAGCCCTGTATCAAATAAAATCTACACCAAATTAGTTTAAAATGTAAGAGGGTGTAAGAACAAGAGGCAATGGAAGAAGCCAGTATGAACCATGTGAGGGCAGATCTGAAGGTATGATTTTATTTCTATGACATTGTGCCACTGCATTTGGCAGCAGATTTCTGCACAGTCAAATTTATGTTAAAATGACTTCTTACACTTGATGTCCTCAAACACCAAATTTTCAGTTTCAGTCAACGAGTTTCAGTCAACGAGTTTCAACTTTTCCTCCCAAGATTCAACAAAAATTTCTAGTACCACATACAGCAATTACCATAAAATTGAAGAGAATTTCACCACCTCATCTAAAAACAAACACGAATCAAGTAAGATAATGTTACCTTCAAATTATATGCACACACAGCAATGAACTTGTAGAGCCTAATGGTATTTATTAGATCCATACTGAACAAGACCTTACAGTCAAGCTTTCTCAGGGAACCCCAGAAAACAACTCTGGCTGCCAGACAAATCTGAAATTGTTTGTTCTTCACAGAAGTTATTGCTTTTGGCTACTCAGCTCAGGAGTAGCTACACAGAATCTCAAGCTGGACTTGAATTCAACAGCAGATCTCACATAACTAGCTGGAAAATGACTTTCACCAAGGATAATAAGGCCAGTCTTAAGTTTGGATGATTTGTGAGGCCTCTCATTACAAAATTAGATTGGTATTAGGATTGAGCAATAAACTGTAACACAAAGTGATAATTATCAGAGACCAACTCTGAGACTCTTCTAAAAATCCTGCCAAGCTCCCAAGCTCCTTCTCCCTGGAGAAAGCAAAAGACATTAAAACTTTTAGAGAGAAGTCTTCCAGCTACTCATTCAACACTTAAAAAACAGGATTTCCCAGTTCCAAAGCAAAGTTCTTGGAAGAGATGAAAACATATTAATTTCAATGGAAATTAACATCTTGCCGTTTCTCCCTTTCCAACCTTGATATTTTTGGGTTTGTTTTTCCTGTTTCTATCTCCCTTCCTATTAAGAGGGTAAAAGCTATCAAGAAGAAAATAATTCTAGAAACCCCTGTGTTCATAGATCAACTTAGATGCCAGAGTTTAAATAAACTCCAAAGAGTGGACATGGAAGAAATCAAAATACAGACAACATATTAGCTCCAGAAACCCTGGAGAAGTGCAGGAAGCTGTAGGAATACTCCTTGTGGGTACCACTGTGACCTCCTCCTGCTGTCTCACTGTTCCTTTGGTGTCTGCTATTCACCAGCACTGATGAGAATGTTGCTGCATCTCACAGCCACGCACTCCCCTGTGTCTGTGTCATGTTAATTTCTCTGTTTTCCCCTCATTTCCCTCTATAAACACACACAGCCTAAGCAGTTAAGTGCACACATTTCTCATGGACCCAGTACAGGACTGTGGAGCTGGTGACATTTACCTTCTGGCAGGCTCTTTTGCACACGTGCTTGTACTCTTTAGCTTTGGATTCGGAATGATAACCTGCACCTGCAGTTGAAGCAAAAGGAAAATCTATTATAGCACCTGGCAAACTACAGCCTGGAGTTCACAGAGAGATTTAAGACACAGGCAGATACAGCATTCCTTATTCTGGCATTTCCTTTTTCTGCCAATGATTGACAACTTCATGCATTCCAACACAGAATCAAACACATTCAGTAAAATGCAGGATACAGAGCATATATCCAGAAGCATGCAGGTATAAATATCAGCATCAATCTCTTCCTATTAAAATGTTCCAAGAGATTCCAGTTTCACTCTTTCTTGGAGGATTTCCAGCATAGCTTTTTTCTTTACTGTCCATTATTTGGCAAAGCTCTCAGGTTTACATCAAACTCTGATCTTCTTTTTACTACAATTACCATTCTGTTCATTTTCTCATGTTTATGCTACATTTTTAGAGCTTGTGTTCCCCTGATTTAGAACAAGGAGTTCCTTGAAATGAAGATCATACAGATTTTTCACCTTTTTCTTATTTTCAATCTTTTTATCTATCCCACTGTATTGAACCATTCTGCCCCATTTTTAACCCACTGCCCCTACTTCCATACCTGAAAAATTTATCAATGCCACCATTCAACTAAATGCAGCATCAGAAAAACAAGAGTGGCACACTCATATTTGAGATCTACTGTTTTATCAGCTTTTGCACCTAAAGGCATGCTTGTATTTATCCCAACTTCCCTTTGCTCGCTTTTACAAATATTAGTTTTGAGAAACTCTAATAAAATAAGCTTTAACACTAATACCAAAGTGACCCAGTAAAGGACAGTACATTGAGCAATTTCATTTGCTCTTAAAATAGAACACCAGGGTCATCAGACACCAACTCAAAATAAATTTGAGGTTTGGGGTTGTTTTTTTAACCTTAATGATTTTATAAAGCAAGTAACATGCTGGGTTTTCAAATATTTTAGGTGGGACCAGGCCACTTTTCTCTATTTTACCTCATGTACTCACACAGATGCTCCAAACAAATATACACCCAGACACAAGCATTATTAACTTCATGATTCACAGTATTTAATAAAGAACCTATGGGAGAAGAATTTATGAGCAAGACACACATAACACGTAATTTTTGTATTAGATCTGAGTAGAGTGGAAAGAATAAAGAGTAACTCTCTTAAATATGAACAAGATCAAAAAAATAGACTTGGAAGAAAAATGTCAGAAGGGTAAAAACAGCCCAAGGAGGTTTCAGAAGGTCTTAGCTGGACTGTCCTGATGGACAAGCTAGACAAGAAACCATCAGTAATGAAACAACTGTACTTGATCCTTCCATAGATAAAGAAAAAGATGAAATATCTCCCTCAATTTGTAGGTTTGCCAAGCTTAGCAGACAACTCCAGAATATGACATTTTATAGTCATTTAAATTTAGGGGTTTTCTTTGCCAGGGAGAACAAAAATACCATCCAGAACACCCAAATAGCTACATTTTGATTAAGAGTTTCCAGTGCAACTTCCAATCAAACTCGCCGTCCTGAGACTTGCACACAGAGTTAATGTCACTTCATTAACACACTAGTAGCCCAAAGCCACTACAAAATTTTAGTTGGGATCTAGTTTGATACCAAAATATGCATTATTTCCATTGCAGCTGTTCTGCTTCCACATCTTACCTGCATGGACAAGCACAAATCCCACTCGTTTCCCTCTTTGGGTTGGCTTTGTTTCGGGCTCTTTGACCACCACTTTTACAGCTGTGACCTGAGATGATTTGGAGGGTAACACTTCTACTGAACTTATCCCCTTCTCCATGATCATACGTTGGGATCACCATCTTCTACTGGGAAGGAGCACACTTCCACGCAAAAATAAACTCTGGAGAGAAATCATCCTAAAACCAGATCAGATGCGTAAGTCAGACAATGATTTCAAGAGATGAATTTCACACAAATAACCTCAGAAAGAACTTTTGGGAGAGAGGTTTGAACCGAAGGGAACACAGCTCTCCAAAGCAGGGCTTCCAACTTCTTCCCTAGCCAACAGCATCAATGAGACCTAAAATAATCCAAGTTCATGTTGCAAGCTGAAAGCAGCCTTTTCACTACAACATTACTTGAACCTAATCATCGTGCCAGACACTGGAAGGAACTGTTAATGTAAGTTGTGTTTTCCATGGGGTCCTGTTTTCCAACAATACAACTGATTTCTCCACCCATCACATTTAACCAGCACAGGGGTAACCCTTTGAAACACCACATCTTTTCCTTTCTTTTGCAGGGAATACCTGTTTAAGATCCTATAATGAATTCCTACTCTTCCATACTGTTTCATCCCATCTCCTTATAATTTGCAGCAGGAAAAGAAAAAAATAAATTAACATTTTTTAATGATAAAGTATTTTTAAAACAAAATCAAGTAAGCCTAAAACAGTCAAAAATGTTTGTCTGGGTAAGTAGAGCTATCATGATTACTAGTGAACCACAACTTGCTTAAGGCAAGCTCAAATAATTTAGTAACTATGCTGGTTTTGATGGTTACCCTTAAGATGTTAAGAAAAATAATGTTTATAGAAAGCTAATGGAAATATTGTCAGTACTGTCTGGTACGTGAAACAAAAAAGTAACAATACAGAACGATGTATTTATCAGGAGTTTCCAAACAAACTCTCTGTATTTACTGCTGCTCTTATCCACAGCTCATTACATATTAATCCTGACACAAAAACATTTGTCAAGTTCAGCAGGTAAAATAGAAACAGTGACGTTCCACACACTGAATTATTTAAGGAAGTGAAAAGCACATAGTGTAAATGCAGAAATGGAGAAAATCTCTGTAACATATTATGAGAGTTTATCTATTAAGAACCAGATGAATTTTAAGCTCCCTTCCAATCCAAACCATTCTGAGACTCTCCACCTCTATACTCCAGTATAATGTCTAGCACTCCTACCATCTCGAAAAGGACTTTGCAACCCAAGAACACTGGAAGGTGAACAGAAGGGGAAAAATGAGATGTTTAATGCATAAGACTTAAACCACTGACTTTGCAAATTGCTGTACTCCAGCAATTAAATACCACTCCATTTAAATGGCCCAAGCTATGCAAGTGGTGTTTGGCAAGATTCAGCACTGCCATGGAACAAACCCACTATTTAACTATTCTGTTCATAAGAAGACTCAGCACAGCTCTGGAGGAAGTTATTTATTTACCATCATTTCTTCTTAAATGCTAAACATACCTAGTAACCTTCATCCACTTATAAATTTACTTATCAAAATTAAATAGAAACTTCTTGTTATAATTATATTTGCCCTGATACAAAATGAAAGGCCACTGCAATACACAGGCTCTATAGAGAGAAAGAGTGTTTATGGGTTACATCCAATCATAATGGTCACTTGAAAAAGCTTCAGTGCTGAAATTAAAGTATTCATCACTGCATTTCCTTCCTTTTTACCAATAAAAGTAAAGAAAGCTCCAGTAACCATTGCTCCTCTTTGCTGCATCTTGTTACACCCTACAGAAAGTCACTCCTGCAACAAGGGCACAGCACAGACTTCGGTAAAGAGAAGAGGAGCAACGAAGGAATTGAAACTCTCCCAGGAATGGAAGACATAGTGTGGTGGTAGGGAAAGCAATAATGATGAGAAAGTGGCTTTTGAAAACTAAGATGGAGATGTCATTTAAAGACTTACTAACAGTGTAACTGCAGGCTGAAAATCCTAATTAGGCCTTTGCAGCTGGGTCTAAGGATGTTTATTTCTGCAGAGACCATACAGGCAACCTACCTCTCTCGTTTGCTTCCGTTTCTAACACTTCCTCCATACCAACTCAGTTTTCTCCAACCCCTCCCACCTCAAACTGTTCAAGTCCTTTCACATTTCATTCACAAACCTACTGCTTCCACTTGTTAAGCTCCCACTGGACCCAACTTCTCCCTTTCAAGTCTCTTCTAGGATTTATTAGTTCTCCCTCCAGGCTTTCATACTTCCACCGCTCCTGACTTCACTCCTCCTCGCTACACATCCCCTGCTCTCCATCCGTACAGCGGCAGAAAAGGTGTAAGAACACACAACAGCGAGCCTGCTGGAGAACAGGAACCAAAACGATTTGACCAAAACAGCCAGTGAACGCCCTGACCGCACTGCAAAAGTAACTTCGACTCCTAAACGGGCGCCGGGAGAAACACAAACACACGCGAGGGCGAGGCCCGGCCAGCCCGTCCTGCCCGGGGTGCCGCCGCAGACCCCGAGCCCCTCAGGGCCCGCCGCTCCCCCGCCTCCATCCCGGGCCCGGCGGCGCGCTGCTCCCACAGCCGTGACGTCACGCGGGCCGCGGGTCGTGACGTCACGGGGGCAGCTCCCGCCGGCGGGAGCGCGGCCGCCTCGCGGCGCGGCCCATTCGCGGCCCCGCGGGCAGGACGCGCGGCAGAGGCCGTGCCGGGGGAGGCGGGAGCGGCGGCTCAGGGCAGCCCCGCGACGGCGCCGCACTCACCCTGCACCGCCGCCATCCGGGACCGCCCGCCCGCCCGTTGCCTCGGTGAGCATGAGGCGTCCCGCCCCCGCCCCGCGCCCATTGGCCGAACCGCGCCCGGCGGCCGGAAGTGGCGCCACTGTTGATTGGCGTTCCGCAGAGCCAATGGCGCGCGGGGCGGGCACGGCGGGGCCGGGCCCGGGGCAGCGCTCCCCGGTGCCGTCCGGCACTGCCGCACGATTGGCTCCGGGCGCCGGGCACGGCCTCCTGGCAAAGCAGCACAACCCCACAGGGGCCATCTGTGTCTCAGGAGGGTGGATAGCGACCTCCGGTGTTGTTACCGTGCGCCCCAGGGCAGTATACATATATCTCATATCAATACAGGTATTTATCGTATCGATATACATATCATAGAATATGTAATGTACCTTTATATCTATGTAATATACGTATATATCATATATATCATACAGTATGCAATGTACAAATTATAATTATGCTACATACCTATATATCATATCAATACACATATTTCTATCAACATGCAGATAGAGTCTATCAATATACATATATATCATCCAATGTGCAATTCATCTATATGTCAACATATAATGTGGACACAGATCATTAATATATATCGTGCAATATGCAATATACATATATTAATATGTAATATACATGTGTCATACCACTATACATATATAACACAGTATGCACTGTAAAATACAACACACAATATACACATATATGGATATGCAGGATACATATATAAATAGACATGTGACTTCTGATAGCTGCCCAAAATTAACCTTATTGATTAAAAATACTTATATTTCATAATAGACTTGCTAGGAAATTCTCACAGCAATCAGATATTTTACATCTTTTCTGCTTCAATGAGCATTTGACTATTGTGTTCTGCTTATATTAAGTTTTTATTAATTTCTGTCCACTTTGTTGGAGAGGTGACACATTGTTTTCAGAAGCTGCCTTCCCAGGATCAAGGACAGCTGTATATGAATCCATTTCCATGATACCTTCTCTGATGGTCACTATCATCAGTCCTGGGAACCAGCTATCTATGTGTGAGACAGTTTATTATCCCAGTCCACAATGTCCACTGTTTCCAAAATGCCTCCACACTTCCAGCCCCTTGCTCCTCTTCTTTGTAGAACCATGAAATGAGTCCAGATGTCCTTATGGATTTACTTATATTGCAAATTCATTTTAGCTGACACCTCAAATTCTCATTTGCAAAGCTCGGCTTTTTAAAGTTGAAACTCTAAAGCTTCGATTAGATCAAGACAAGGCTGTTCTGTTTGCAGAATTCACTTGATCTCTTACTTAAGCTGCACCACGTGATGTGAAGGGATGTATATTATACAAAAGATTATCCTGACCCCTCTAGATGAAGTAGATTTTAACTCCTCAGTTTTGTTTTCCTAGAAGTAAGCCTAGCATTTACCTGTTACACTGGTTCCTGCAACAGTGCACAGTATCATTCCTTCTCTGCAAACAAGCTGTCAGAAAATCACCCGCTCCAGCCAAACTACAATTTTTGCAAATAAAATTTTTATGGCACCTCTCTGTCAATGAATTCATACACTACTAATAAAAGCTGTCTTGCCAAGTAAACAATTTTAATAATAATAATAATAAACTGTATGAGTAATCTTGCAGTATATTGCTCCATTTCCTAGCAGATGTTGTTTTCTCCATCAGAAAAAAGCGCTGCCTCTTCGTCTAAGTCTTTCCACGCTTTCTTGTTCCTTCCCCTCTGGAGCGCATCCCTCTGCAGGCAGCGCTGGCGCAGGTGCCTCAGGAAGCCCTTGACGGAGGCAGAGTTTTCCTCCTGGCAGCCGATCAGCTCGTCATGGAGGGGGGAGCAGTCAGCCAGGCAGCAGCTCCTTGGCCAGGCCGGGCGTGTCCAGGCCTTCTCCTGGGAGACACAGGGCAGGGAGCCATGGAAGGGGCCGAGGGGCTGCAGGGGACGGGTCCCCTCGGGCTCTCCTGGGGAATCCGGGGCCCGGCTGGGCTGCCCCAGGCTGCGGGTTGTGTGGAGAAGAGCTCGGGTACGTTCTGCCTTGTTCTGATGGCTCACCCTGTCTTTGTTTCCTCCTAGGAGGAAGGGGCTGAGCCTCACCTCTGCCTCTGGGCTGGGGAAGATGCAGAGGACTCCTGGTGCCTGCCCAGGCTTTCCTCTCCACAGGGGCTGGCACTCCTCACCCTACAGGCTGTAGCTGCCGGCCCCTGGCACCATCCCACCCGCCTGGTCCCCGTCCCTCACCTCCCTGGGCTGCCTCTGGGCTTTTCTCCGCAGGCTGCAGCCGAGGCACAGCGCGGCGAGCAGCAGGGACAGGGCTAAGAAGCCGCAGCAGTGCAGCCGCACGGACCAGGGGCCGGCACTGCCTGTGCCGGTGTCCGGCTGCTGCACGTCCCGGGCGGGCACAGGCAGCCGGGCCGTGCTCCTGGGGGAACAGCCGAGAGCTCCGGGCGTGCTGGGGAGCAGCGAGGCCAGGGAGAGCCCCGGGAGCAGGGGGAGCCCCAGGAGCAGGGGGAGCCCCAGGATCAGGGGGAGCCCCGGGCGGAGCATGGCCGAGCCGCCCGAGGGAGGAGCTGCGATCCCTGACCCTGAGCCGAGCTGTGCCCACGGGCTGTGGGCAAGGTGGTGGCATCAGGTGCGATGTCACAAGGCTGTTGCCTGGCAGCCAGAGGCTGGGAATGTCAAAGCAATGCCAGGCCAGACGGTCTGAGTGAGTGGCTGCTCTGTCTCGCTCCACCATTCCATTTGAAAATGAAGATAGAGATGCCACTTAAACACTAAATAGGAGTGAAACTCCAGGCTGAGAATACTAATTAGGGCTTTGCATATATTTGGGTCTCTGGATATATTTATTTCTACATATAGTTGACTTATATCAATAATTTCATAACTTTTCCTCCTTATCAGGTCAACTTAGTCAAACCACTTTCATCTCAAAATATTATTCATGTCCATTTACACTTAATTTAGGAAACTGCTGCTTCCACTTTGTAAGATTACATCGGACCCATCCTTTCACTTTCAAACTTCTCCTAGTGTCTATCAGTTCTTCTTCCCGGCTGTCATACTTTCATCAATCCTGATCTTGACCCTCCCTGTCATACAGTTTGCTGTTCTACATCTATATAGCTAATGAAACCGTAGTGGAGGAATATACAGTAATGTGACACCTGAAGAACGTGAACAAAAACTCAAGGATTCAAGGACTTTGGAGTGCTGCTCTATGAGAGGCTGGACGTGATGTGGCAATGTGTTCTGGCAGCCCAGAAACCAGCCCTGTTCCAGACTGCATCCAAAGCCCTGTGGGCAGCAAGTGAGGGGGGATTCTGCCCCTCTGCCCCACTCTAGTGTGACCCCACCTGCAGTGCTGTGTCCAGATCTGGGGTCCCAGCACAGGAAGGACATGGAGCTGTAGGAGTGAGGCCAGAAGAAGCCACCAAGATGATTAGAGGGATGGAGCAGCTTTCCTCGAGGAAAAACTGAGAGATTTGGTGTTATTCAGCCAGGAGAAGGCTCAGGGGTGACCTAAAATGTGGCCTTCCAGTATCTGAAGAGAGCCTAAAGGAAGATGGAGGACTGTTCACTAGAGCATGGAGCAACACGACATGGGGGAATGGCTTCAAACTGACAAAGAGTAGGCTCAGATTAGATATTAGGAAGACGTTCCATCTGTGAGGGTGCTGAGGCACTGGCACAGGTTGCCCAGAGAAGTTGTGGATGCCCCATCCCTGGAAGCGTTCAAGGCCAGGTTGGATGGAGCTCTGAGCAACCTGTTCTCCGGGAAGGTACCCAAAGCCGTGACTGCACTGCAAAAGTAACTTTGAATCCTGAGCAGGCGCCGGGAGAAAGACAAACACACGCGAGGGTCACGCCGAGGCAGCAGGAGCCGCTCAGCCTCTTCCCGCCCGGGGAACCCCGCAGGGCCCGAAGCCCGGCAGCGAGCGGCCGTGGAGGGAGCGGAGCGCAGGGGCGGCCAGGGCCCGACGCTGCCATGTCCATGTGTCAGCATCACAGCGCGGCGGAGCTCGTTCCTCGGCGGGTTCGGGTCCCAAAGCAAGACCCGGCCCGGGCGGACCGAGGAGCCCCCGCGGCGCCGCCTCCCCCCACCGCCCGCTCCGTGACGTCACCCGGAGCGGCCCGTGACGTCACCCGAGAGGCTGCGCGCGGCCGCCTCGCGGCGCTGCCCTCAGGGCCCCCAGCGGGTCGGGCCCTCAGGAGTTCGCCCGCCAGACTTCAGTTTTTAAAGGGAATTTTGACAAATTATCTTTCTGCAGCACTTACTGTTACAAATGACCGTATAATATTGGCTTTTGCATTTGTATATCTGCTTTTGCATGTTGCCACTGATCATAACAATCTTGATATAGTACAATCTATAATTCCTTTTAGGTGCTTGTTAGTATATAAAAATGGAGACTATGCAATGTTAAAATGCTTTGATGTAACTAACTCAGAAAATAGTGTAAAACAATTACGTTGTTTCTCACATCTGCAAACTGGCCTCTCTAACTGATAACAGTGACCAAAATCAGAGCACTAGAGAAGAATTTTATCAGGGAGTGTGAAACAACAAGATAGAACCACAAGAAGAAATAAAATATATTGACCTAATCTACAAGATGTTATGCAGACAAGCCAAAGATTAAAACCAAACAAAAAAGTCCCTAAAATATTAAAAAACTCACAAAAACGTTTGAATAATGTATAAACTCATAAATATGTATGTACCCTCAGTAATGTAACAGTATATAGAGAACATTATTTTAAGTTAAGGGTGTATTCTTGGGCCAATTGCCAAAAACACCCCAGCACTGGATATTGTTCTTTTATCCCTTATTAAACTTTTCTAAAACTTCTAGAAAGATTTTCTAAAAATTCTAGAAGGCGAACTTTGTTTTTCACACTTACCCTAGGACTTCCTAATAAACATCAATTTCATTGACTAGCCAAAATACATTTTGTAGCAAATAATAACTAGTAACAGATTGTTTACACTTCTTGCTGTCATCAAGAGCAGCGCCATTTGCTTTCGTGTTTGTGGTCAACACAGGTAATATTGTATATTAATTAGCAGGAACTCGCACCGAACTGGCAAGAACCAAACCAAAGAATTGTAGAACCATAAAATGGTTTGGGTTACATGGAGCCCTTAAGGAACATCTCGTTCAAACCCCCCTGCTGTGCATAGGGACATCTGGAAACTAACTTTTTCACCCCAAGATTTTATTCCATCTCCACCACATCCTAATCGTTCTACATAGGATCTCCCCCAGGAATTCAGAAGGCTCCTTCTTGGCCTGCCTAATAGTCACAGAAACCCGTTCTGTGGCTTTTTTCCCAATAAAAATGTGCTTCCACTTTTGTATTATTGACTTCTTTTGTCAAAGACCAGCCTTACATTTTTTTAACAATGCAAAATATGTCAGGAACAAATGCAAGTCTTTTTCAACACCGGTTTTTGGCACACAAAACTCTGTGGCTTTTGGAGAGCAGCTTTTGTCTTCCACATTACCAGGTGCTTCCTATTCTGTTGGACAAAACTACAAGGAAATAACATGCAATCCACAAACCCTCGGGAAATCTTTGGCCAACTTTCACAGATTCTAACCTGAGGTCCAAATCCCAGTTGCGGGTTGCTTCATTGCCGTATTTTTATTCTTTCATTTTATTGAAAGCGCTTGTAATTCTTGACGGTACTGAAGTGAAACAAGGAGATTCCTCAAAGAACATTTTTGCTACTCGGATGGCAATAGGTGCTTTTGAGCTAGGACAGGCCGATTTGAGGGGTAAGGAGGGTGTTGTGGAAGTGTTGCAACACACTTTCCTTGTGGCTTCGATGTGCAGCTGTTACATCTGTGGCTCAGAAAGGGGCAGCACAGGTGTCTGACTCTCAGCCTCACGCATTTTGATTTGACCTGAATGTCAAATCTCCTTAAAGCTGGCAATAGGTTCAAATTAGGAAGGTGGGGCTGTCATACTGGTAGACAATATCACAGAGCCCTTCATTCTTTAGGGGAGAAGCTAAAACCTTGTCAATATTTGGTCCTATACCATTTTCCAGAACTGGATTTCAAATCCAAATGTCTGTTTTCACTTGTTTTTTGATGCCTTTACTTAACTTGTCTTCTGCTGCCAGTGACGGTTTTCAAACTGGCCAAATATTTCTTGGGGCTTTTTCCTATTTTCTGGTCCTTACTCTTCTGTATATTTGTGCTGCTACTCCAATAAAAAGGTGATCTCATTCTGTAAATTGTTCCTGAGCATCCAGGTTTGAAGTGAAAGGTTTTCTTTATTCCTTTTACAAAGATCCCAGCTGTGTTTTAAAGCCTGTGGGGTTTTTTTTTTGTTCTGTTTCTTCTTGATTATTTTAGATTTCTTCTTGCTCTTTGTCTTTTGAAACACACTCTACTGCTTTTACTTCCTAATATGATAAAGAGCTTATCTGCTCCTTTAGTTTATTCTGGGTAAAGGTGGCTTAGACTTCAGTGAGGTTGCACAAAAGACGTTCCAGGCAAGAAATACCTGGACCTTTGGTTTGGGAGCTTTCAGTGCTTTTAGACACCTGTTAAGCACAAAGGTGCAAAGTAGAGCAGGAGAAGACTCACATCCCTTTTCTATCCCTTTTAACCCAGGTGAGAGGACACCCTAAAACAATCAATTAAAGACAACTTTAATGCTTTAATGAAGGATTTGTCTGGAAAGTCACCACGAGGAAAAGAGGAGGGGAAAAAAAACCAAAAAAGGCAAGTACATAGAAATACAGCAATACATTGCTATATGAACCATTCCAGCTTCAGTTAGGAGCTTTGCAATTCACTTCTACAGTCAAAAGAAAAAGAAGCTGAATGCATCAGTAAATACAAATAGGAACTGTTATCTGGATGATGGCATGCAAGAGGAAAATAGCAACTGAAGGCCGGAATCCATCCACTCAAACACCACATCATCAATCCCCCTGAAAGACAGGCTGATCCTGGCAGGTAGCACAAAAAAAGCCTGCAGTCTTCTCCAGGCACGCTTGTTGCTTCCTCTCCTTGTGAAGAGGCCCCTTCTTTGACATCCAGCCAGTAAAATAATGTTTTTTCCAGATAATGAGCTACTTCAGATGAGGAAAATACTCTAGCATCCTGGACCTGTCTATTTAGCATTCCACATACTCCCTGCTGCTCAACGCCCACACGCGATTATTTCCAACGCTCATTCCATCGCGGCTCGGGAAGCTCTAACTCGGCGTGGCTGCGATCTGTCAGCCAGCTTTTCAGGGGGGCCAAATCATAACACACGGGACTTTTGAGAAATGCAACTTCAAAAATGCGCCCATCGCTTGTTGCCAGAATAACCGCAAGCAGTAAATCCCTGCAAGGTTTTGTCTTTATTCCTTGAAAAGTGAGTTAAATGAGTACTGGGTACATACTGGCCACTGCAGTAGGTAGGACAGTCATCTCCCAATGACAGCTACAGGAAATCAGGAAGCCAAGACTTGCAGAAAAGTGGTTTACAGAATCAAAGAACATTTTTCTTCATGCCTGCAAAGTATTGGACAGGTTTAAATATGACAATTTAAAAATACTTATTTTGGCAGAACAGGTCAAGTTGGCAACTAAGTAATTTCTGAACTAGGAATTACTCTAGGCTTTCTCCACAGGTTAGTTCATCTCATTATTGTTATGGATTTTGACCTGCCTGGTTGCTCTCTGCAGCTTTCCATGGCCAATGATTTAGTCCAAACCAGAGCTGGTTTACTGCACTGAGGGTATGATAACGATTTCAGTGGCACAGTCTTCACAGCATCCCGCTCTTCAAATTCTGTGATACTGATCCCACTGCAACAGTGAGACTTCATGACTCCTAAGTTCATTATAATCTAAGAATAATTAGCAGAATCATTCTCTTACTGGGGAAGTTCTGATCTTCAAGATACCAAATGAGGGAAAAAATATCTTCTCATCCCTCAGACAAGCTCATGAGGTCTATCAGCAAATTCGTATTTTGGTGAAGTTGAGATCTGTACAAAAATCAGTGCAGGTTTATCTTAGGACAGAATTTGCATTTTTAAGCTACTTCTTAATACACCACTAAATTCATTACTGTTACCCTTTTCCTGTATTTTGTGCCTTCTGTCTTTTAAAAAATGTAACTCACAGAAAAACAAAGCAGTTATTCTGTGACAAAGTCATCTTTGTTTAACAATGCAACTTGCTTTGCTATCAAAGGTCAATTTTGGGCCTCTTAAGAAAAGGAGATAACTTAAGGGATAGATTTGTGTTTCTTTAAAGTGTGGTCTGCTACACCTGTTTTGATTTTGCTACAGGAGTGTTGCAGTAGCTGTATGGCCACCACCCTGTGAAGCACTTTTCCTCCTCTGCAGAGGACACACAAAACACAGCATTGTTCCCTCCTAACACTTGGGATGTTCGCTGAAGTGCCCAGTCTCTTCTGGATTGAGGTGATCATCCATCCATGAGACAGCTGAGCTCCTGTGGAGCATAAAGGTTGTGGCTTTTATTTCATTAAAATAAAAGAAAATTAATACCCTGCTGACACAACAGTTATTTTGCAAAGTTGAGCACTTGGACACCAAAATACAGAATAATGAAGACTGCTTCCCTTAACATGGGGTTTTCATGTCAGATTAGAGCTTAAAGAAAAGCATCTGTTTAGGCAACTGCAACAAGTTCCAGAGCTTATTTCACGTGTACTCTGCTTGATTTTCTCTCTTGACATGGTTTTAGTTCCTAGGCATTTGTATTAAGTTTCCTCATAGGGAGCTCTAAAATTCACCGAACAAGAAATATGTGGGGCAAAAAAAGTCTTCTGCTTAGTTCAAGAATTGCAGACCTTCTTTCCCCCCTCCAACTCCAAGGACACCCTTAAACTCTTTGCCAACACCAGAGGCATTGCTCATCCCTGCACATCTTCTCAAGCTCTCTCCCTGCTGGTGCTCCTCAGTTGTTAGTTCTGCTGAGGAGAAGGACCAACCTGTCCCTAAATCCTCCAAAGGCCAAGGATCCATTCTGGGGCCAGCTCATGTACCTCCTCCCTCTTTGAATGCCCAGGCATTAACTTAAGGGGAAAAGCAGACAGGGCAATAAGGAAGGGAAGCACTTTATGCTGGAGCGTTTTGCATTCCACAGAATTGATTTCAACTCTCATCACCTGTAGCAATCACAGCCACCCTAAACCATTCCTTTGCTGTTCCCAGTCCTTTTGGTAACCACTTGTTAACTTCTGCATTCTTCAGGGACAACCTGCCAGCCCCTTGGAGCAGTGGTTCAGCCACACATGTTGCTGACTGCAATGGGCAGTTTCTCTGTTCACACAATGCCCATCCTTGATCCTGCTGTCAGAAGTCACTACAAACCCCATCTGCCTCAGTTGTCTTTTCCCTCCTTCCTTGTCCCAGAAATACAAAAGGAGGAAGGTCTAAGTGCACTGGGGAGGATTTCAGTACAAAGCCAAGGGATTTGTGCAGTGCCAAGGAGCTCATGGGACTCAGTCCAGGAGCATTTGCCCATGAAATTGTGGCAACCATCTGTGGGATTTGGTGTCTGTGAGGATGGCAAGGTTTGCCAGTGGGCTCACTGGAGGCTACAAGTTATGTTGTTTAAAACTCAACAGCGTTGCATGGCTGATAGACAGAGCTGGAACAGTCCTGAGTAGGGATTACTCATATGTTAGTGATGAGAGGGATCGAAAGTAGTAATGACCTGAGGTGACATTCATCTAGACTGGGTCCAGAACCCAGACAAAAATACTCCCATTTATAATGCTGTATGTTAAGGACTGAAAACTTCAGAACAGACCTTTCTGCCACTTTGTCTTGCTTCTTACAGGAATGCAGTAGCATAGTCCTCTATGAAAAGGTCCATTTTTACACCAAGAAAATTACAGTTCTTTAAAGTATTCTAGGAATTAATAAAATTACTGTGCCATCAGAAGTGTTGTTTTTCTTATCACAGCTACAAAACTTGACTAAGGCATTTAACATGATTTAAGACAAATGCAAAGCAAAATACTTAGTCTAGTACTTTTAAATATAGATTATATTTAACATAATTTTCTAAGACCATTTTAGAAAACCCACAGTATTTTGGTTGTTTGCTTTGTTTGCTAAAAAAGTATGTGATGGCATGACTTGCTGTTATTTTTGGATATATCAAAATACGAAAAGAACAAAAAGCCAACTTGCTATTAATTGGAAATAATACATTTAATTTTAGACAGAAGGAATGATTGAAAACATGCATGGCTCTTCATCTCTTGTTGTCTGATCTGAGTTTTGAAATAAATTAAACCCTCTTGTGATTTCCACTTGTAATAGGCTTTAAAGGCCTGGCTTCCATTCAGTATGAGCTTTGCTGGCTGCCAATTTGGAGACAAATTACTTTATAACAGACCTCCGTAAGTTGCTAGAAAAATTGTCTCACTTTTAACAGTCCTGGTTTTTAATGCGTTATTTTACTTCATTGCCTTCACTTTTGCTGGTTACGTGAAAGTGAAAAGTGAAAATCATATTTTTAAAGTTGAGAGGTTGGAACTTCTAGATCCTATTTTCATGTTTAAAAGAATGAGATGGTCAAAACCATCATTTGTTTTGTTTACACCAAGGGATATGGATTGCAGGGAATTCTAAATTCTTACCAGATTTTCAAGATGCCCTTTTCTGCTGGAGACACAGAAAGCACGTCAGATTTTGCTCACACTGATCTGGAATCATGGAGATTAGATGATGGGATTTGAATTACTAATTAGCAATTAAAACTTTTTTTTTAAGGGGAAAAGGAGGTTTTAGAGCTAATCATTTTATAAAGAAGCAAAAAAATTCCTATCTAAGATGCATTCTAGGAGAGATCCTCAAGTTCTCCAATTCTTCCCAACTAAGATGCCCCCTCAGCACTTGGTAACTTGAGAGCAAAACCAACAACAAAACCATCTGATTATATAAAACAATCATACATTAAGCATTTACAGGGATACATGTTACCATACAACAAAATAATTATTTCAGCCAATAATTAAAATCACTGTGAAGTCAGCCTTCATCTTTCTATGCATTTTGTCTTGCTGTGACATCCAAGTAGAGGCCAGGTTTCCTAACAGGAGAAAGTAGCCAGCATACATCCATGTGAAGACACAACATAACTTATACCATCTAATTTCAATAAGAAGTCCTCACAATTTGTGACGTTTTAACTTTATAACCAGATTTTTCAAATGACTCCTCCAGCAAAGTCCATGTCGAGGACAGAGGCATCTAGTAAGGCATCCCCCACCCCTGAGTGATCATCTCTGTATAAGGAAAGAGTTTTGGTTTACCTTTAGACATTTTAGGGAGTTTAACTAGAAAGTTCTGTGCCCTACTCATTGTAATTGGCTCAGCGCTAAGAGAGAAGAGCCTGTTGGACCTTGTCACTGTTCTTCAAATCCTGTACCTCTCCCTATTGGCAGCAAGTCAAATTGTCCCTCCCAAAAACGTTAAGCATTTAGGAAGGAGCACAAAGGAAGTAAGGGGCTTTTTAGAGTGTTTCTAGCAGGGCGTCAGAGGTTTTCTTGGACACTTGTGCGTGGATTTTCTTTTGTTTTCTGTAACTTTTGTTATTTTTCATTTATTAAACCTTTTATTTTACAAAACACCACTGAAGAGCAGAGATCCACCAATTCCACATGTCACCTTCCAGTTATAAAAGCACCAAGCTAAAAAAAAAAGCACCAATAACACACGTGTGTTCAGTAGAACTGGGCAGGGTTAGAGGATTCAAGAGGCAGTGCAGTTTGTTGTTGCCTTTCATTTCCCAACAAATTTGTTTTCCATACAAATTACTAAACAAAGTTATGGGAGACTCTTTATGGGCCCAGTATTGAAACAAAGTAACTGTGAAGATGTTCAAGTGTTTATGAAGAGTAATTACATTTAAAACACTCGAGGTCTGCAAGCATTCCACAGGCTCATCATTGCAAAGCACTTGTTTAAAATCCATCTTCACCTGTATTTGGATATTATGTTCCTTAACACCTTTGGCTGTTTTGGTCACTCTACAGCCTCCCATGTGCTAATCCAGCTCTCTTATCTCCTTTACACACTGAGATAAATTTACTGGATTTAAACACTGGCTTTGATTATCTGTAGCTTCAACCTCTGTTTTCATAGAAGTCTTTGTTTACATTAGCAGAACATCTTAAGAAATTAAAAATTATGTCTTTAAAATGGAAAATTCCCTTTCAGCTCCTTGTTTCTTAAGTTTTCAGTCTTTCTTGTAATGCCATGTTGTTTTCCATTAGACCTGACACAGCAAACATTTAAAAAAACCTGAACACTCCAACCCACACCAAACCTTCAGACAAATCAGTGACCACACTCCAGGGAAGGGTGATCATTTTCTACATTTTCTACTTACTGTATTCTCCCTGCACCTTTGATACCTTCGTCACCAACACTAACACGGCCAAACAACATGGTTTCTAAAATTGTATCATCTACATCTGCCTTTGATGTTTTCCTTTCCCCCTCCCCCTCTTTTTTTAACACTTTGTATAAGTATCATATTCATGGAAATGTAATAATAGCAAAAAGTTTATTTTGATGTTATTTCATTTAGGCGTGAAAGAAAAAAAACCACAGCTAGTCCCCAAAATTCTTTTGGGCCAATTTAAACTATTTATTTTCAAAGTATGTTAATGAAACACTTCTAAATGGCAATATTTCCACTATTTAATTCTATTACCTTCAAGTATTTAAAGGAGAAGTTAATAAAGCATTTATGTAATCTCTTAAAAATTTACAAAAAGCTTGTATACAAAACTCCTTCCATTTGTAGTTACATTATTACCTTCTTTATCAAGACAGGTATGTTTTACAGGAATTAAAAACTTAAAAACCACTTAGTCTCAGCAATAAACCTCTGTTTATTAAAATAACTGGTTTTATTATTTATAAATAAACCCATAATTATGATTTTTGTAGCCATCTTCAGCACTTCCATGATTTTTAAGAGATGACATGATACAAAAGAAACCACCCCAAAACCATCATTTCCTTACATATGTGCAAAACAGTATCTGTTGTGGCAAAAGACAAGAGCAATCATTACTCTGAACACTTCAAAATTCTCCAACACAGTTAAATGACTTTTCAGGACAGTTTAGGTGGTCAGGAATTGTTGGAGCAGGCTGCAGTAACTTTAACAGATGTCTCCAGTTAGAAAGGCTGGGATTAAAGTAAAGTCTGAGTAAGAACAAAGTTCAGTTATTTGATTTTCTGCTTTTTCCGTGCCTGAAACTCTTGGGTTTTATTTTTGACAGACTTTATTAGCATGGACAGGGCAGGATCTATGGCTTTCTTGGCAACCTCTCCTTTCTTTGCCATCTTGTTCTCCAGGCCCTTGTTTGCCTCCTTGAGATCTTGCTCCTTTTCTTCTCTTCGGCGAGCTTTCTCTTCCAGGATCTTTTCTACTGCTTTTGTCTTCTTGAAATTTGGATCTGAAGGATCCAAGTTAAACAGGGGAGAAGTAAACATGGCTTGGAATCTTGTATCAGCAACATTTACCTGAAGGGAGAAAAGAAGCATTTATTTTAGATAAACTTTTCCCGTGACAGGAAAGCTTTTAAGCCCAATAAAACATGAGCTGCTTCAGAAGTCACAGTTCATGAGATTCCTGGAATTGCTCCAGTCACAAAGTCAGGGAGTACACAATTACCTGGAAGTCATCTTCCAGTAATTCTTTCTTTTTCATAAGAAGTTTCTTTTTCTTCTTGCTCAAGTTCTGTTGTTCTACAATCTTTTTATAATTAAAATGTTTTCTGGTGTCATCCTCATCATCCATCATCAGGAGGGCCATTTCAGCCTGTTACAAAATAAGAAAGTCCATGGACACAATGAAAAAAAAAATCTAATAATAGCCTGTATGATTTTACATTTATTTAAATACGTTGAAATAGGGTCATCAGGGCAGTATTATTTCATCTAGAAAAACACTATTTTAACATTTTGAGGTGTAGTATTAGTCCAAACTGATTTCCTTCTTATTCAGTTTTCAAACACAGTAACGATCTCATCTGACCATTGTACACCACAGCTTAGAAATAACTAATGGACACAATTTAATACTGATATTCATATAAAAAAATAAAAACTAACATATCTGGATCTAAGTAATTTCTTTAACGTGTTCTGAGAAGGAATGAAAAGAAAACATGAAATAGCAAATAACTCAATCTTCAAGGACAAAAATATATAGGACAAGGTTTGAACTCACAAATACTGATACTTTCATACAATACTGATGTTAAAAAAATAAACTTGGCACTGGCCAACACACAAACAACTTCTCAGTAGTTTTTGTTCCAAAAGCTCTCACTATTAGAATTGTATATTTTTATTCTACTGCCATCCTGTGAAATTCTGCAGTTCCACTCACAAACACACACCAAATACTTGCAGAATTCATGCAATGCAACATTTTTACATCACTTTACCTTCTGTTTTTCAACTTCATCTTCATCTTCTGAGGTACTTTCTACTGATTCTGGCTTCTTCTTTACACCTAAGTGCAAATACAAGGTATGAACACTTTTATCCAAGCTTATGCATGAGGGCACAATTTACCTACAGCTAACATTTCTAACTACATCTCATTTTCTTGCAGTACAGGAAAAAGACTGTGAAGTTAAGAAAAAGACTGTGAAGTTAAGAAAAACCAAGACTTAAAGCAATAAAAACCCACTGAACAGTTCAATTTAAGGAGGCAGCAACATTCAAATGGCATAAATAAGTCCAAGCCATGGTTTTACTGTATTTTTCCTAGAGCAGCAGAGAGAAGTATCACAATAGTGCAGAGAAACCCAGGACATCACAGCACTCCCAGGGTGTTTTCCAGTGGAAATGAAAAGATGACTGACTCTGCTCAGGCTGAATATTGTTCTGAGGAAGCTCCCCTACTCCCTCAGCATTCAGATACACAATGCTGATTAGACAGACACAATGAACAGTAACAGCACAAGACATTAGTCAAACCTAACTGCTAATGAAAACTGTTTAGAAATCCTACTAAATCAAATTATTCTCTTTGGAATGCCTGTAGATCTTGATCAAGGAAAAGCAGGAAAAGGAGAAGGTTTCCTGACCTGAACCACACACTCTGACCTTTGAGCTGGGAATGACATTCCCAGGCAATTGACTGCAGTCCACTGGGGGTACTCTGAAGGAAGATATTTGGCTTCATTTTGTTAAGACAGGTTTGTACTCTGACTAGAAATACAGACATGCCAGACACATGTCAAGTTATATCACTAAGGATACTCTGGAAGAGGATGTATTTCTTGAGGAAGGCTTTTTTTTCTGCCTGGACTATTCCCTTGACTATTTCTACATGGATTCCAAACTGGAAATGGATTTCCAGAAGAAACAAACCACCACCACGAAAAAATAAACTATCCTGATGCACAATGACATCAGGTCAAGAAGTAAACTATTGATTTAGTAGTTCCAGAAAATGCGCAGGAAAATCAGATTCAGATATGATATTGTTACCTAAACCACACAATTTAATGTGTAGAAGGGAGAAATAAATGTCTTCTGTAGGACTTCAACAGCTATGGAGTATTTTCTATCTTTTAGAAGTGGCTAAAGTACACAAAAGGAGCACAGAAATACAATTGGAGACAATTATATGAGAAGTTAGAGCAGTACATTTCTTTTCTTTCCACATATTTCCCAAAGGAAAGTCATTCAAGTCACCTTCCCTCCTCTTTCACTCACAGAAGTGATCCTTATGCCTTCAGAGTTCTCTGTGGCTGCAGATGGGGCTGAATAAGGAGTTGGGATCAAACTGAGCTCTTCTCCATGAAAATAAATTAGTAAACCCTTTATTTCTTACCTTGACACTATGCAGCTGATCAAACCAGCTTGGGACCTAAAATCACCCTTAGGACTCAAAGATTTGTGTCATACTGAAAATGGTTCTGCTTGAAAATTCACAAATGTATAGTTTTCTGTATTTTGAACATATTCCTGCCAGATTCCTTCTTCCCCCACACATTCTGCTAGCCCCACCACACACACTTGTTGCACACTTATGGCAAACTGATTGCAAACCCTCAGATTTTTCCTATCACTTCATCCCCACTGCCACCTTTTAATCACATTTGTCCCACCTACAGCAGAAGGTACTTCAGTGTGAAGCAGAACTAATTGGTAGCTGCCAGCAGCCAGTAGAAAAAGTGTCCAGTTTCTGCTGTAATCCCCACTCAAGCTACCATTTGACTCTTTCCCAGGTCAAGAATTTTGTTTGCAACATTAACTTTGTGCATCAACAACTTTCCAGCTGACAGTTAAAAGCTCATCAGAACTTTGAGACTTCAGGTACAGAAATTCCAAATCAAAAACTCCTCTCACAAGACCTCTGCCTTAGTCAGAAACTTGAGTCAGTCTCAAAAACCTTGCAAAGACACACAATAAATTAATCTTTTAATCTACTTTATCTTTCAAATGCAGGTTCTACAAATATATTCTGATTTTGTTGTTAAGCTCTTAGGTCCTTGCACTGGTTCTGCTCCCTTCTGGCTTTAAAAACTCATCAATTCTTACATAGATCATAAATTAGATCACAAGAAGGCATCTAATACTTTGGAACTAATAGGAATTACAATAATGTGTGAAGAATTCCTCAAAGGTTCAACAGAAACTACGTTTAATGTGTTCTGAAACTGTTCAGTGATCTCCAAAAGCAGGGCCTTGCTCTCATGTTAATAAGCAATTACACTACTCAGCTATTAATTTTTCAACAGTTTAGGCTACAAGAGTCATTCTGTCTCCCTTTTCTAAGACCCCACAGAAGCTGATGCAGTAACAGTGAAACTGGCCAAGCCAAACCCAAGGCTTGGGAGGCTTTTTGAAGCAGTATGAGCATCAGTGTAAAATGAAAGTGACAATTTCTTCTCTTGACAATACGAAACTAGAGTCAAGCTTCTAGAATGCATCATCAAGGCTCATGTATCTGCAGCACTGGACATTTTAGCCTGTGGTACTATTAAAAAGTCACATGAAAAGTGTGCAAAGCAAGTACTGCCATGAACCCCACACAGACAGCTTTTGGACACAGCAGGCACAAAGAGTTTGTTCTACCTTGCCTCTCCCAAGTTTAAGAATCACTGCCTGCTTATCAGGAACAGTTATCAGGAACAAAGACATACCTGTGGAAAATATGCTTTAGCAGACTTCCCATAAAATCCACTTTTCCTTTCACAGCACTCAAGAGTTTTTAGGCCCTTGGTCTAGCAGCTCCTTCCACTCTTGCTTCCCTTCCACTGCCTCAGCTTGACTGAAACCAAGCTACACAAGACTCTTGCATGTTACAGCCACCAAATGAATCCAGCACTCCTGCATCCTCAGTTTCTGCACTGGCCCACATGAGTCTGCAAATAAACCCTGCCATATGCTTCTTCAGCATAATCAAAAATAATCTGACAGTCAGTTTAAGAGTGAAATTTCAATCTTCCAGGGGAATTGTGGAAGGCTGGTGAAAAATGATGGTCATTTAAGTTGCCTGTACCCTAAAGACAAAGTTGGCAGAATTACAGCCAAGTCCAAAGATGACTGTAATCCATTTTCCCTCACTGGATAAGCTGTGCTTAAAAGCAACCCCAAATATGAGACAGAGGCTGTTCTGGGTAAATTTGGTGAAAGCCAAAGTTGTGCTGTGTAATTACCATTAAAATGTTAACTGGCTCACAGCCAGCCACTGAACTGTCCCTTTAGAACTTCTCCAGGGCTAACCACGTTCTGGTTTTCTCCTGTATCTCAGTAATTATCAGCAATCTTGAAGACAAAAAGCTTCACTTTCTTAACCTTTATGTGTATTTAACTATCCTCAAAGCCTCCACAAACATTAAAGCCTATTCTTCATGTTATGGACAAGCATGAACTCATTCTCTGCTGAGCCCCCTTTAGGACACAACTTCTCACATAATTAAGAAGAAACAATTTTTTCCAGAGATTTCACAGAGAACAGCACACATCATATGAGAGGACCTAGGTATATCTTGCTATTAAAGAAAAATTAAACTATTTGGGGGAGGGAATGGTTATTTTTACAACGAGTTACTTCAACCTACACACGAGCCATGCAGAAAGCATGGCAGAAAACAGAACTGCATGACACTTTGGACTGTGCTGGTTTTTTCTAAAATATGAACAGGACTCACTCCACTGTTCTATATCTCAGATTATCAAGCACAAAAATCATCCAGATTTTGGGGGTTAGTTATTTATTTTATCCTAGGATACATTTTAACCTTCAGGACAGAAGCCTGAGCTGGCAAGTATAAAATTAAGAGTAACTTACCCTTTTAAATGGAACTTGGATCTGCACTTCTATGCTCAAAAAAACCCCCAACCAAACAACAGACTGGTAATATTATTAAATCTGCTGCTATCTTCCTTATGCTTGTTTTCTTCTTTTGTTTTTATGTAATTTTTCTTCTTTTAATATACAATAATATGAGCCACCCTTAGGATCTGGCTCCCAGAAGTATGGGACATCAGAAACTTACCTTTATTGATTTTACTCAGCAAAATCACTCAAAATAAATTTGTTGTTACCATGGCAAAAGTTAATTTAAACATCAGAATAAAAAGTTTGTAAAAAAGGTAACTTAGAAATCTAAACTGGGCAAGTTATTTTCTAAAATACTACATTTCACTAATGGGGTTTCTAAACAGCCAGTAAAAAGATGTATCAGGCTAAGAGAAAAGTGATTTCTTCTCCAAGACAACTCTGTTTATGATGCAAAAACATTTGATGTTTTTGTAATTGACCCAAGTTTCAAAGGGACCCATCTATATATGGCTGTTCCCATACAAAAAGACTTCAAAAGCAATGGAGTACTGAAATACTTTGGGGAGCAGCTTGTTTTTAACAGCCATCCCCAGAAACTGGGTAACTAATGGTCTCTGGTGAAAGCCAAGAGAATATTCCCTACCATTCCATCTATCACAATATCCATAATTTTACAGGAACAGCAATTTTAGGCAAATGCCACCTACTTCATTTAATTCTGAATATTCTGTCTCTGTGTTTAGTCCAGCCTTTGTTTTGAAAACTCAATATTTAACCAAAGGGTAGATTGACTCTAGAAGTTGCCTGTCTTGACTGACCTGTTTTCTCAAATTCTTCAGCAAAATAGGGGTCATTGAGATCAACATCAGGTGGAAGTTCATCTTCACTCTCTTCTTTCTCAGCAGCAGCCTGTAACAAAGCACAAACATTTCAATCAACATGTAACTACTATTTAAGTTGCACTGGAACGAGATGTTCTGTTAGTAGCTATGAAGATGAAAAGTGAAATGCTGCACATGGGCCATCAAAAAGCCAGAGCACACTAATAATTGATAGTAAAGACAAATCAACAATTTCAACCCCCTTTCATTTTGATTAGGCAGATGCCCAAACTGTGATGCATCAGACAACCATACAAATTAGAGGACCAGCACTGTTATGTCCTTACTTTATGTTCCACAAAAGCTGTGCTTGGGGACAAACTTGAGTGAGAAAGTTCATTCTGTGCGGCAATTTTCAAAAAGCTGGAGTTTAGATTTAAAAGGACAAATTTTCTTGCTGGCAATAGTGTGTCATACACCTTGCTCTTTAATTTATCAAACTGGACAAGGGTGTTCTGCTACACAAAGTTGCTGTGCTGCAGAACAGTGCTGCTTACTCCATTTTGAGCACTTACCAGCTTAAAGAAGTTACTCACCAAGTGCCAGTTACAACTACCTGACATGCACAGAGTAACTCAAGGCGTAGAGTTTACTCTTAGAAGTGTAATTCAGCAGTGTGAGTTACACTGGGAGTAATTTAAGACTTTAGAGAACCTAGATTCTGCGTGCCACATGCCTTTTTTTTAATTTCTTTTCCCTCTTGCAAATTTGAATAGTTCTTTGCAGCTATTAATCCTTTGCTATTACAGCTCTGGGAAGCAAGTCTGTATTATTTTAGCTCCGAAATTTCCAAACCTACAATTATCATTGTCATAACAACTTTGGAATTGATACGCACACAGCAGCGAAAAGACCGCTTCTAATGCATTAAAAATGCAAATTAAAGCCAATTATCATTATTATGACTAATTTATCTTTACAGCAGCACAAGTAGATAAAAGATGTTTTGTGTAAGCATATGTGTGGTCAGGAGTATGCTGAATATCCTTTTGCTCTGTAGGTTTGATGATAATCTCAGTACATTCACATGAGTGACCACTGCATATTCTAATTTTTAAGCAGCACTGGCAGCTGGACAATTTATCTTGTTTATCTGAAGAAAACATTAACAACAAATTAAGAAAACAAACAAACAACAACTCCCCCTCAAATGGCCAATAGAAACATTACCTTTCTCTTTTTCTTAAGAAGTCTTTTTTCTTTCTTCTTCTCTAGATATTTTTGCCATGGTGTCAGGTTATCCTTTCCTTCCAACCTGTTTTTGACCATTTCTTCAGCGCTTTCTTTGAGACCTAGAAAAAAAGCCATAGTAAATTAAAAAAATGTGATGAATCTGAATATTTTTAATCAACTCCCTTCTCCTCTGTAAAAGAATAATCTAGCTTTTATTCAACAAGTCCGTGGAAACAGCATAAATATTGCCCAAAACCCCATCTTTATAAAGATTGCTTTACAGGATGTGTTTTTCCAAATAAAACATTCCTCCAGTAAAAACTGTACAAGAGTCAGAAGAGTTTGCCATGTGATATCTGATTCCCAACACTCCTGCTGCTCCTCAGAAAGGTCCCTTCCCCAGACATTCAACTGTGCAGTCTACAGATGCCAGAATGAGTAACACTGATGCTTTGGGAAGGCTGGCCTGGAACAGAGACTGGACAGAGCTAAGAGAATAAAGTAGGGATTTATTAAAAGGCCTTTAAGGATCCACCTTGGGCAGGACAGGGCCTGGCCAGGGCTACACCCAAGGTGGACCCAAAATGGTCACAAAATGGCTGACCGGTCACGAGGTCTCACACTTTTGTAAGTTTTGGTCCATTTGCATATTGGGGTTTAATTGTCCAGTTACAACTTCAGATTATGAAGCCCCATCCTTCTTGTTTTCTCTCTTCAGCCCAGCATGGGTTGTGCTTTTGGGCCTGAAAACTTGTAACCATTGTCCTTGGTGTCCAGCAGGAAAAGGATTTGGTTTATCTCCCTACTCTGTGCAGAGAGCTCACTGACAGTGAATATCAGGCCCAGAACTGCACCCCTGGGCAGCACAGAGTCTGAAAAACATGAAAGCTCAAACTTAAGGCATCAACACAATAAAACCAACAGACATACAAAGAGCCCTTATGTCTAATGTACCACACTATCATTAGTTAAGATTCTGAATTAGTTTAGATTCTGAATTGCTGAAGCTTTTCATCTGTGACAATACTCTGACAATGCTGCAGGATCTCTGCTGACCATTAGCATTTTTCATTCTAGAAAAGCAAACCCCATACAAGTGCAACATGTCTGGCTCTTAATAATTCTGGCCTAACAGGACCAGGCAGTTAGGATTGGATGTGTGACTTAGGTTTACATTGAATTCCATAATTTAGCACAGACACCCACTGTTTCTATACCCAGCATTTGCACCTGCATAGACAAATGTGTCCTAACCTTTAAGCTTTTTGTAAATAGAGCAGAGTGAAGTTTTCTATAAATATGCATCATTAGACTATGTAAGAACATCACCCTAAAATTAAATCCATTAAGTAACTGAAGCATTCCCATTTTACATGCAGAATACTTAAATCCAGAATATGCACTTCTTTTAAAAGCAATCTTCTAATTTTGGTAAAAAACTCCATACACATCAGGAATACTTTTCTAAAATTCATTGCATCACAGAGCACTTGGATGTTATGAGGATGAAACCTGATTTCAGATGTACCCTATAAACCTTCAGCCTGCTCTTCACAAGATGGGCATTTGCAAAAATAAAATTTCATGATCTAAGGAGATGAAGTGACTTGCCTTGCAATGCACTGGAGCACAATTCAGTGGAAGAAACAGAGTCCACTTCCCTGGTAGGAGCTAACAGCCTGGCTAATGAAGTATTTTCCTCCTGCCTGCAACTCCTTGCTTTATTCACTACACATTTTCTTTTTAACCTCTGTAACAAATCAATCAGATAGCCTACAGGTAACATCGTCTCCCACAAAGGGATTGAACTATCCTGGGAGTTTGTAGGAATCCCCTTTCTGCTTTGCTCTCCAAGCCTGATATTTGTTGTCTCTTCCCCAGTCCTACTTCTAGTGGTCTCCCTTCAGCTTTCTCTTCTGCCATGCCAGTCCAGTCCTGACCCGACCACATCCTAGTCTCTCACCCCTCATTCCAGTTTGATTGCTTAGAAATCATACTCAGACCCCTCCAGATGTCTCAGACTAGATCCCATTTTTTTCTCCCAGATTTCTCAGTTGCCAAGTCCCCATTCCTCATCATTCCTTCCAGCTCCCCTCAGTATGGAAGGACTGAAAACAGTGATCATGATGGCAGAAACAGCTCTCATGGACAGCTCTAGCTGTCCCCAGAAGACAAGACAGAACATTTTTCTGAAAAATTGCAAACACTAATCCCTGGTTTTGTGCTCGTCGATGCTCCAAAAATAACTTCCAAGGCTGGGGAGCTGGTTACAACTTGTCTGAAAGACAAAGTGTGGACAAGATCTAAAATCATATTAAACCATAGAATCGTAGGAGGGAAAGAGTGGAGCAAAAACAAGATAAAGGATCCTTCTACTGCTCTGGAAAGGTGCCAGAATGAACAGTAAGTGGCAAACTCTTACAGCCACAAAAACTGGGTACTTAACCAGCAAACAAATCAGAGCCACGATAAAGGAAGGCTTTTGCATAGATTCACTAAAAACATGCCATTAAGAAACTCTCATAAAACAAGAACAAATATTTAGTTATCTTCAAAGTCCATGAAAGCAGAGTCATCAGCTTCCTTGAAATTGAACCACTGTAACTTTGGCTACTTTGCAGTGCTCTCATGGAAAAAATTACTGGTCAGGTAACGACCTTGCAGATTCTCTTTGAAGATAGTAAATACAGAATTCAAAAGAAGGTATGTCACATCTCCAGCAAAAGAGAGACCCAAAATCTGAAAGGAAGTTACAATATTTCTGATTTATTTGCCTGGAAAATGGAATCATTTGATCCATCTGGCACTGAAGAACTTGGAGGAAAATGCAGCCCTTTCTTGTGGTATTTGGCAGAACCATGAAAGGCATTACAGTTTCTCCACAGATTAGAATGGCTTAGAAACTACTGTCCAGACCACTTCCCGAGAATAAGAGTGTAGTGGTCAAATGGATTTTGATTGCAGAAGGGGAAAGGAATTGTCTACTTTAGGTAGAAATATTAGCTGGCCATAGAAAGGTCTAACATATGTACCCTTATTGATTTTTTTTTTTTTTTAGGATTAATGAACCACAATAGTTTTATTTAATCTTCACAAACATGGGCAAGAAAAGAGAGGAAAAAGGAAATTTATATTAGCAGGCAATGAAATCATGCTTCAGCCAAAGGATTAAAGGTGTTATAAATATTACAGCAAACCTAAACACACTGGTGGGACAGCAGGGGATGGGTGCAGGCCTGAATTTTTACTTCTCCAAACACTCAGTTTTGAAAACTTATGGAAGTTTAACAACCTGCCACTGTTGTTAGAGGCTAGAAAGATACATTTCTGTTCTCAGGAAACCTAAACAATCAAGTTCATCTTGCCTGTAATGCCTCATCAGAAAAATGAAACACCTCATTGTAGGTAGCTGAAAGGAACAGCGAATAGAAACGCTCTGATCACATTACAATTTGTCACCCCCAAAGATAAAATGTGTTAAAGTCCACCAAGCTTTCCTGAGCAGCAGAAGTGGCTGTGAAAACCCACCAGAGGCAGCAGCTGCCAGGTGTGAGCCCCCACACAGCTCAGCACGTGCTGCAGGAGCTGAGCCACTCCAGGCAGGGACACGCTGAGCAGTGACCCAGATGGAGATAAACATTTCACACCAGCATTTCTGTGCTCTCCCCTCTAACTGTACAGCTGGGCTTTACTCTGCACTTCACAGACACCACAGCCTTCTACTCGGCCTCTCAGCGAAACAAATTCGAGATTTTCCTCTAAGCCGAGCTAAATATTTACATCTCATTCTTCCCAAAAGAAAAGTTTGTAAGTTCAAAAAAAAAATCCCCAAAAAACCTGGCTGAATATCATCAAGAAATGCTGTTGTAGTCTTCTCTCTTTTCACTTTTTAAGGGGACCTTTGGGAGCTGGATAAGGATTCATAGTAGTTGTTGCTTCAATCAGATATGATTAAGAAAACAGATGGATGCTTAAATATAACACTGATTTTGTGCCTAGAAGAAACAGACCAAAGGGAGTTGGAACTACATCTAATTTATTTTTGCTGGCACTGTGGTTTATTTAAAACTATTATGATTCAAGAATAACTGAATCATTGACAAAGTATGCTTTCTATAACCATGTGTAAATAACCCTGCCAAAACTCAAAATTTTGAATTAATTCAAGTATTTGCCTTTCAATTGAAAAACTTCCTAGATTTGTTGTAATTCTTCCATGTATTAAACATTTGGGCAGGAAAAAAGATTTTGCAATAAGTCAAGCACATTAAGGCAAAACCTGATAATAAAAATATTTCAACAGACATAAACTAGTTCTGAAAAAAATTAAGGAGTCTTCAGAGATTGCAACAAAAACTATTTTTGAATGCCCAGAATGCTCCAAGTGAACATAAATGGTTTTGAAATTTAAAAGAGCCCATTTGTTCAAGAAAAAATAATATAACAACTAACGTTCCTCCCTCCCACAAGGAAGCAAAGCCTCAAGTGTGTATAAACTGCCAGAGCTATAAACTACTGTTCAACATGTGCTGCCTATGCTCCACCATATAAAAAAAACACATATAAAAGAGTGTTCCCTTCAGGTGTGCAGGAATTCTTCTCCAAATGCTGCCTGAAATCAGTAATGGCTGGATTTTTGACTCAAAAGCAAACTTAAGACACCCATTTTCACTTTTGTGAGTTGTGTTTTGGACAAAACCTTATTGCAGGGGTCAATAGCCAGAAGTGGCACTGCTGACCTTGTGCAGGTGGACAGTCTCTAACAAAGGCAAGTGAGCACTTCCATGATTTCCAGAACCTCTACTCTTCAATAAACCTCTCCCTTTTTCAAAGTAAGAAATGAGGAAATGTTAACATACACTGTAAAATCGTGGTTGCTAATTTACCATCAAATACTATAAACTATCCATGTAAAATCCATCGTGCACACATGCACAGTGAACCTAAAATTATATGAACAAAGCTGCCCCTGTGCATGGACATCCAGCTAAATTTAGACAAAATCTGCCAAATTTATCAAGATAGGGGAGTTTTCTTTGGTTGTTTGGGGTTTTTTACCATCCCTCCAAAAGCAGGGATAAGGACAAAGGAAAAGTCCTAGGAGTCCTACAAGAAGGTGCAGTAAGGAAGGGGTTGGACTAGGTGTAAGTATGTAACAAATCCAATTTTCTGAAGTCAGGTTCCATTGCAAAGAAAAGGAGAGCCCATGCATCAGGGAACTGGATTTCATCTCTACTACAGTTCATACTCCATTGCTACTAAATGTTAATGCAATTTACTCTTAGCATGCAAGGTACAGTCTTAAGGACAGCCTCTTAGAAAACTTCTTGCTCTCTCAGGGCAAGCAAGGCTAAAGACTTTCCTTTGGTCTCCCTTAAAACAATTTTCCATCTCCTAAAATGAATGGTCTGCTCTAGATTCCTGACTATGTTACCACATTAAGTTGCTCAAACTTCTTTTAAATTTACAGGACTTCTTTCATACAATTTGCAAAATTCTTCAAGAAACAGGATGCATAATACACAAAAACACCATCCAAACGTGTTTTTCAAAACCAACACAAAAATGGTTGCTTTAACAACATCTAAATACAAACATATATAAAAACAAAAGAAAAACTGATTTGGTTTCCACCTTCAATCTGAAAGGTGGCAACAACAAACCTCTGTGGAAGCCTAATAAAGCTATTTATGTATGAAAACCCCTCGGCCTTGAATGCTCAGTGATACAATGGATTAACTACTGAGGGAGCAACATTGTGAAGGCAAGCACTGACACGCTGTGGACAGATGGGGAACCACGCTGTGTCAGGGAGCATTGTCCTGGCTGCATGATCCATGCTTTTGCAAAAAGGTTTTTGCCAGAATTCATGTCAGAAGTTATTGGAATTATAAAAGCGTGGCTGAAAGCACACAATCGTTTTTAATACCCATGTATCTTTTTGAATACAGGTCTGATGAAGAAAAAGGAATTAAAATTGTTCTGTTCAGTTTAGTCCGTTTCGGTGAACTGCTACTGACCAGAATATTTCGAGCCAAGCAGAGCTTCTGCTCAGCAGAAGTTACCTGAGTGAACTCAGAATAATATCTGTATAAATCCTATCATTAGATGTACATTCCTAGCTAGGATTAACCCATCAGCAGTGAAGAGGCTGGATTCTGGTATGTGTTTGCTCTTGCAATATGCAGTGACAGAACAGGGCTGTGTCCTGGCAGAGGCTGCAGTCCCACACCTGCTGCACCTTGCTGCTCCCAGAAGGGAATCTCACACTTCCCTGCTGCTGCAGTTGCACATTTAACCCTCTGGACATCTGCCTATCTGACACGCTAACTCAGTGGAAAAGATCCAGGTATTTTCTTTTCCAGAGTAGTCCTGTTATTTTAGCAAATAAAATTAGGTTTACAAAGAGTGCCAGGGCTGGTACAGGCAGTCAGAACGAGCTCTGGGCCAGGATCAAGGTGATGATCAGTGCAAACCTTTCCCTTCATGGATGCAGTGAGCTGCTCAAGTGGCTCATTACACCTCAGGGGAAGCATCCAGCCTGAGTGGGTTTTTGTCACAAACAAAAAAGAGAAGTAGACACAGGTGTCTGGCTCTCTGGACGAGTTCTGCTGGGATGCTAGATGGTGAAGTTACCTTTCACTGATTTCCAGATGTTAATCTGGATGTCACTGCTCCCTCAACCATTCCTGGTACCTTGCTTTCTCCCAGAGCAGTTGCACTGGAAAAATCAGACTTCTCCCTCTTTGCTCCCCCAAATCTTTAGCCTTATGCAAGCAACATTTCCAAACCACTCTCCTCTAATTATACACTATGTTTCCAAATCATACTGGTTTTCATTTTTAAAAGTGTAAGTCTGTTTTATGACTCTATAGCAAACACATGAATTCTACTTAAAAAAAGTCTATAAAGTGATAATTGAAAAAGCAAGTACAAAAAATCCTGGCAAAAAAAAAAATCTATAAAGAGAAACTTACAGTTGAGGAACTGAGTTCAGCCATGTTATTTCTTCTGTTTCCCTCACTGTAAACAATCTGGATTTCAATTTATGGGGGAAAAAAAGGGTTTGTTTCTCCTACTATAAATTCAGCACCTTACACTATATCCCTGTCAGCAGACCAAAAATGCATTATCTGCCAAGGCAGGAAAAGAAAAACAAATAAACCCTACCTGGAACCCATTTAATCTCCATTCCTATATCCTTTTCTTCCTGTTTTTTCTCTTTTTCTTGGATACTTTGCAAAAGTTCTCTGTACTTGGCAATTTGCTCTTCATCATCTTTTTGGCTTTTCCTCGGTTTGTCATCTTCCAGTTCATGAGCTTCATCACCATCTAGGAGGAGAGAGCAAAGTTACCACAAAGAGCCTCAAGAAAGTGAGCAACTGAAGTTAATCTTTAGGAAACAAACCCGAGACACACACTTTATTTCCAGAAGATAAAATATTTTCATGTATTATTACCCCATAGAGTAGCCAGTTTAAGAATTCCCTTGTTTAGATGAAATGAAAATAGTACCTGAAAAGACAAAAGACAATTTGTCTAGTAAAGGAAATCACTGACTGGACACAGCATCCTTCACTGTATTTTAGAATTATTAGAGTCCATTCCAGCAGAGTAGAACTTAAATCTCCAAACCTAGCCCTTTGTGTAGATGGGCATTACATCTGCTAATTTCCAGTCAATTAGGACCTCCCTGATTATCCAGGACTGCTGAAAAATGATGGGAAGTGGCTAAGTGAGTGTATGGTATCTGCCAGCTCCCTCAGGAGCCTTGGGTGGATCCCATCTGGCCCCACAGACTTGTGTGTCTCTGAGTGGGGCAGCAGATCACTGACCATTTCCCTTTGGATTAAGGATTAAAGGATTTGGATCCTTTCTGCTCCCTGCTCCTGTCTCCAGTCCAGGTACCCAGAGAACTGCCATTACTACCAAAGACTGAGGCAAAGGAGGCATTAAGTACTGCAGTCTTTCCCTCATTCTCTGTCACAGTGCTTCCCTCTACATCCAGTAAAGGATGGAGATCCTCCTTAGCTCTCCTCTCATTGCAAATGGATTTATAGAGACATTTTTTGTCTTTCACGGCAGTAACCAGGTTGTGTGACCAGCTTGGCTGTTACCCTTCTAATTTTCTCCCTGCATAACCTCCCAACACCCTTGTAGTCCCCCTGAATTGCCTGCCCCTTCTTCCAAAGTCCATAAACCCTCCTTTCTTTCTTTCCTAAGCTGCAGCCAAAGCTCTCTGTTGAGCCAGGCTGGGCTCACTCCCTGCACGGCACATGGGGACAAGTCGGCTGCAGCTGCTTTTCCACTTTCCTCATTAGAAGCTGACATCTAAGAGGGAAGCATCTGCTCATCCAGAAAGCAAAAGGCAACTCTGTTTTGAAGACAAGTAGAAAAAGAAGACATTTGGTTGTTCCTTCTTCCTAGTGTCCTGAGAAAGAAGAAGCTGTACTGGATGGGAACTGAAAAATCCTTAAGCTAAAAGAGGATCCCTAGAACCTGGGTAGGCAAGGGGCTGGCAGTTTGTATTTATCTCCTGTTCTGCCAGGAGAAATTTAAGTGGCAATGCATATTTAGATAGAACTGGTATTTCTTCTGTCAAAACTTAACAGTTGCAAAACAAATGTTTAACATTTTCAAAAGAGCCATAGGAGCTTCTAATTCTGTAAGCAAATAAAGCACATTTGACAACAGCTGCAAGAAAGGAAAGTGAGCTGAGTATGTTCTCAAAGTTTGTTCAGAGTTCAAATAACCCTGTCAGTGGCTTTCAAGTATCATGCTGCATTGCACAACATCAGGAACCACTTTCTGATGGATATTAAGGCAGCAATGCTTTCTGCCAACAGCTCGTTCAAAGGCTTTTTGAACAAAACACACAAACCAAAAACGTTCTGGGGCATTAACAGCTGCACTGCAAGAGAATTACAAACAACCTGGGAAAGAGAAAAAGGCAAAAAACCTGATGAAATTTAGGGTATAAAACACAAGGGTATTCTTATTGTTTTCAGAAGAAAGTAGCCATTGAAGTGCTAAAAGATTTTAAAAGAAGAAAGTTCAAATCGTGAGGCTGGTCAGAAACATTCCAATACAACAATTTGTTTTTAAAAGATGACATTAATACAAAATATAACCAAATGCAGAGGTTCAATATATTAAATAGGTGACTGGCAGCTGAGTTAGCTGAGATCACATTCTTGTAATCACAGCGTTGTGAAGAGATCCTACTCTTAGTTTAAGAAGATTATCTTGCAATAGCTGAGTAGATGATTCCTTTTTTAAAAAAACCCTCAGCCTTAGAAACTAAAGACAGTGGGAAACTTGCAGCAGATATAACATCTGACAAGAGGTCTGCTGCAAAGGCAAACTTTTTTAAAGATGAGGGAGAATTTTCTTTCTGTGATGTAATGGCAAAGGAGAAAACTCAGCTACTGGCTTGGATGTTGATGGCCATACCATAAAAACTGCCCTAAATGTCTCAATTCTATCCAGGGTAGTTACTCAAATCCAGATAGATAAAAAATAAAGACCAAAATACGTGCAATGCAGGTAGACCTACAGAATTAAAACTAAAAAGCTTTACTCTCCAGTGTTCAAGAATCCAGTCTGAGGTAAAGGCTTTTGCACTGCACTACAGCATGTTGTGAAAAATTACACGTGTTGATGTCAGTCTCGAGCCAGAAAATAATGTAAAAAAACCCCACTGGGGTTTAATCCCATTTTCCCCACATTCTAAGCACTTCCTGAACAGGGAGTTGTGCAAATCCCATTAGTTCATCCCAATGATAATAAAAACATGGGAAAATTTAGAATACAAAAGGAAGTTCATTCAAAGCCTATCAGAGTTGATGCCTTTTTGAAGATTTTTTCAGGGAGAAAAGATACTGGAAGAAGAGAACGCAGACAGACAGGTAACAGTAAATGAATGGTAAACATTGAATCATGGTGTTTTCTTAGATTTTTTTTGCGTTTTCCTTCAGGTCTGTGTAGTCCAACCACTGTTTTAAACCTCCCCTTGCAAACCAGGTGAGTTTTGTAGGTGCAGCCTTCCAAGCACCTTTAATTGCAAAACAAACCCAACAGTTCCTGCAAACATGCTTTGGAAAAGTATCCAGCACCTGCATCAGTTCTATCACGTTTCTGATGCTTCAGAGAAAGAAAATAATCAGGTTGGTGGTATTTGTATTCTGAATTTCCTATGAAATTCCATCCAGCCTTGGCCAACTCATAAACTGCTAAACCCTCTTGCTGCTTCTTTACAGAGCCAATAATAAATAACTGCATGTTCTACTTCTGTCACTCTCCATTTCTTGGCCTTCTGAAATAGTTTTAGCAAATATAAAGACACGTGGATGCTGTTCATTTTTAAGAGAAAAAGGCTGTACCGTTATCTAATAAAATGCTATATATGCATTTAAATTGATATATGCAGTCGTGAGTTATTGCACCAAATAGATTTGCAAAAAAGTTTTAACAACTAGTCTGATTCTATTTAACCTTAATTATTGAAAATAAGATTTAGCAGCATTATTTAAATAAAAACTCCTCCCTCCCAACCACTACATTTCCTTTCTCTGCACTTGTGCGCCTCTGGCATCGGGGCAGCAGCACAAAACGAAAGAGAAAAAGGCAACAAAAGACAAAAAGGCTTTGTGGAGTCTTATATTAGAAGTGAAATACCACAGGAGACTCAGCTTCCTGCTCAAATTCCTACTGAGGAGAGCAGGGATCTACACGGAGCTCCCTCCAAACCTGGTGGTGTAAAAAAAGTCCTATAAAAGTATTTTATCATCAGTATTTGTGTGCTGTGCAAAGCAGAACAGCAGAAAAGATGTTGCTCTTGTAAAGATTAAAAAGAAAACAGATTAAAAGCTTAGACATAAACCCCATAATGCTTAATTTGAAGCATATTTAAAATGCCAAACACTAAGTCACTGGTCCTTACAGTCAAAATAGCAATTATGGGCTAGAATTTGATGAATGCCACAAACACTTCCTAGCTGGGATAAATGTACCCAAGGAACAGAAAATTCAGAAGCAATGCAAAGGAGAAATTTTGTGCTATGAACCACAACATTCCAGGTCCCTGTAATCCTTGATGTTACAGAACTGTTGTTGAACAATAAAACTAACATTCATGATGCACATATTTTAAGTTGAGAAATTCCATGAAAAAAAGTATTAGAACAGGCCAACAAAATCCTGTTTATAAATAAAACATTTTTAATAAGTTTGAAAAGTATGAATAGAAGTCCAGGACATTTTTTTCCTCCTTATCAGACTCCTACATTTCCATTCAAGCAGCTGACATTGATTTTTCTCATTTGTTCATGGCACCACGTAATTCTGTTGGATGGAACCCTGACAGATGGAATCCTGTTTTCTAGCACATAACTGAATGGATAAAATGTCAGCAACACATTAAAGACATGACAACATAATTCCTCTATTAGTAACTTCCTTGTCAAAACACCATTTCAATCCAGACATTTCCAGGTTTAAAATTTATTAGTGTGCTAAGATTATTTAAGGTTATTTTTTTTTTTCTTTTCCAGATATGGAATTTTACTCTTTAAAATTCCTGAAGTGCTGTTCAGATGAATATTTGCTTTCATCACCATGCTATGACAGCTGCTCTTCTTTACCATCACAGCTCAGGTAGCCTTGTACATGAGAGAGGATGGAAATGCTTTATTCTGCATCCCCTGCTGCCCTTTACACACTTCACTAAGAGAAACTCAAGCTCACCACAGTGCACTTCGTGAGGTTTTTATGGAAGGTGAGAAACAAATGGACATTATTGCTGCCAAGATGAGTTTGCTGCCACAAGATTTCCCATCTCTATAAGCAGAAGGATCTGTAATGTTTTTTTGGGTTTTTTTGCATGCTCCAAGCTCGTCTCTGATTGAAGCAACCTGCTTTAATGCAGTATAAATCAGTTTTAACATCTGTTTGAATAACCTAATTAAGGCTTAATGAAATTTTATTTGCCTTGTAATCTAGGCTGTATATATTAAGAGCAGGATGAATTTTGGAATGAAAACAAGCAATTTAAATCAGGAATTTAAATTATATGCAGAAGACTCATGTACCTTACAAAGTCAGATGAAATTCTCTTTATATTCTTAAGTATGTGAATCAAAAACTATTTGAAAGATATTCCTGTTCATTTAGTCATAATCCACCTTGCATTTCAAACTAGGATTTTCCTCTGAAAAGCAAACATTTCAAGTTCTATGGGCCTATAATTTATCTCAGAAATGAACAGATTAAAAGCAGATACTGCCAAACTTGACAAAGACATATCGAGATACCCTGAAAAAGGAGAAAAAATGGAGCAGGGGAAGAAATAAAATGCAAGAAAATTATTTTCCACTCAGAGGTGTAAGCTCCTATTCAGAAAGCAGCTACTGTAGTCCAGTGGAAAATGTCCCTGCCAATGGCAAGGGTTGGGGGTAGATGGTCTTTAGGGTCCCAGTCTGAACCATTTAGTGGCTCTGCTCAGGGGCACAATCATTATACAAGAAATATAATATTGTCCTTGTCAAAGATGACATTCAAAGCATTTTCTATGGATATGACCTTTAAATACTTGAATAATTTGTTTTCAAAACCCTGCAGCTAATGACTTTGTGTACAACATTTATTACTACAGTACCTTGCTGCTGCTCCTCCTCTTCCTCACTTGATGAAGCCAAATAAGCTTGAAAATCCATGTCAAGAAGCTCCTCTTTGTTAAAAGTTCTGCTGAGTGATGTCACTCGCTCATGATCTGTCTCATCCCATGTGATATCTACCTTAAAAACAAGAATGCCACTTGTAGAAGCTGGAACACTAAAACTAAATACTAACACTGTCTTTTTAGGGAAAAATATTTTATACTTTCCATTCAGTCTGAACCTGTTAGCAATGCTGTCTACAATATCACTATTATAACTATTCAGTAACACGAATTTAGTTACAACGTTTTGGAATTTATTCTACAGTCCATTTCAATGAGTTTGAGCTACAAGAACTGAAGGAATCTCCTCATGCATGGGTTCAATAAGAGCAGGTCCCACAACAGAAAAGCTCTGTGAGCCAAATTCCCTTTGAGGCAGCAGATTCTGGTGCTGAAGCAGCCACCAGCCCCTCTCTTTTCCTCTTCCAGCAGCAATGCACTGCTGGAGTCACACAGGGATTGCAGTGGAGACAATCAAAGTGTTTGCACAACTGCACCCTCAGCCAGAACGTGGAACAGATCTGACTGAAAAATCATCCAGCACAAAGTGCTTCTTTCTCAACTAATCACTTCTCCAAACTGCTTCACTTCATGGCCAGATGGAAACTTTGGCTGTCAGTGGGACAGAGTAGGAATTAGGAATGAATTGCTACGAGCAACTGGTGAAGCCTGGCATTACTACCAAAAAACCTCTTACTGATTTATACACTTACCTCCACTTTAGGCAAATTAAAAGATTTAACTGTAAATAACAAAGTGATTTCATGTGCAGCTTGTCACAGAGATCCAATGAGGTCAAAATTCAGTATTTAATTTGCAACAGAGAAGCCCAATCTCCTTTAAAATCCAACCCAGGGTTGCAACTTGTGGGTCCGTGGCATGCTTAAATCTTTTAATACGTTTGATGTCTTTATTTTGAAAAGGTGGAGATAATCAGGAATCTTTTCCCCAGTACATACATCATTCATGAGCTGACAGCAAAACTAAACAAATAAGAAAAACATTGCAAAAACACTGTAAAGATACCTTTGATGTTCCCATAGCAGCAGATGTGAAGTACTTTGGCTTATAAGCAGCTATGTTCACTTCTGAGGCTGCATCTTTTGGCTTATCATCAAATGTAACATTATCTGGAATAAATCTTAAAGGCAAATAAAACATGTTACTCTTCAAATGCACTGGGAAATCGCATAGTATAAACAGGCTAAGCTTTCATGAGTATGGTACATCAGCATGAAAGAAAGCTAAAATAAAAAGGGGGTAAGCCTGAAAAGGGAACAAAAGCAATGGACAAGAACTCCACACATGTAAGATTCATTGCCTGGCTCCTGCAGATCTGTTCCACAGGTTTTCAGGGTATAAAAACACCCTGTTTGGGAAGTATTTCAATTTTCAGTCTGGTATAAACAGGGTCACGGGTGTTTTTTTTGAGTGTTCTCTTTTCTTTTAAGAATCATCTTTTCAGAAAGTTTAATATTAAAAATGAAAAAGAAAAAAGTGAATAAAATAGGATTTGGAAATAGATGAATAAGAGATTCCAAATCTTTCAGGAAAGCCTGGTACATCTTGAAAATTATAATTAGAAAGGAAAAAAAAGTTTAAAAGACCAAAGTCATGAGTAACAATTGAAGAACTTAGTTGAAAAAAAAAAGAAACAAAAACCTTGGTATGCTACATGCAAAATTATGTGTGACTTTTTTAAAATCTTTGCAAATGTGATCTGATAAATAATATTCAACACTAAAATTTAACAAAGCAGAAGATTAGGCAAATCATTGCAGAATTTCAAACAGCTGTGTTTGTTATAAAACATTATCACCGTTTAAAATGATGAAAAGTTACATGTTCCCTTAGCAAAGATGTCTTTTCCAAAATGGTTCAAAGCAAATTAACTGAATTCCTCTAGAAAATGATTCAAAGCAAAAAAACCCCTTAACTTTCACTGACTTCCAAGAGTGTCCCCAGCAGACAAACGGGGCTTTTGTCACAACTCATGATTTAATAACTTTTCTGCTTAGAAGGAAAGGGTTTTTTTGCAAGAAAAGGAAACACTAACAATAAACCAAACCGTAATTTTAAATCCTTTCTTCCCCAAACATGACTTTTGAAATATCAGAGCATCCAGCAGCTCATTCACAAGGACTAACATATCTATGGCAGCCTCATGACAACGGCAGCAGCGAGAATCTTGCCCTGTGGTAAGGAATGACAAAAAAGACCCAATTCTGGACCCTTGGGGAGAGAAAAACAAAAAAATTCCATTTTCTGAATCCCATCACTTTACTTAATTGTACCGAAAGCTTGAAGATGTAATCAGAACTTTTTATCTGAAAATAGACTCTCTATGAAGAGATCCTCTTGAACTTCCCCTATTACAATAAAAATGCCAAAAAGAAGAAAGAAGAGCTAAAGGGAAACCTGACAACTCAGTGGATGGCAAATTTATCTTTGTATCTCGTTCTGGTTACAGAATAAAGTCAATATAGTTTACTCCAAATTATTATAAGCTGCCTTTAATTCACCCCCCCTGGCCCAACGTGCAAAAACATCACCAGTGGAGTTACCTCAGGTCTATGAAAGAACAGCTACTTTCAAATTCCAGTCCATCACATTCCTCATAAATTTTATTGGCTGTTTCAGGAGAATCACATTCTACCACTGCATAGAAGTATTTCAGTCGCTTAAACTGGTATTCCCGCAGTTTTTCCCTATAAATCCTGCAAAAGTGGAGAAAAGACCAGGCAGGTGAGCTGGCTTTAACACCTCTTTATTCCCAAAATCTTCTAATTCAACTCATTCAAAACATGTGCTAATCAACCACTCTCCCCATCTTCTAAGGTCAGATGTTAAACAGCACAAAGTTCCACCAGCACTGAGTTTTTTTCAAGTAAAAAAGCCTATTTCAAACAGTTTTATGAAGTGGAAAATCTGTACAAGACTCCATTGAAAGGTCACAGGGATGAGGTTCAGTGAAGCTGAAGGGCACAGGTATCACTCAGGTACCTCTGGGACGCCTGGAATTCTGTCTGTTGGATTCCAGATGCTCTCAAGCCCACTGAGTGGTAAATCCAACACTTCAGGATGCACCTTGAGGAGCTCAGAATGTGCTCTACACCCACCTTACACTCTCCTGATGCACTAGAGAACCTCTCCAAAAGGATCTGCCTTTATTTTAGAAATTACTAGATTTTCTAAATACAGGCCAGACCAGCAAGATGTATTATACAAATATGGCCCCAGTCAGGCTGCCAAACATCTGGAAATTCTGGGAAAATAATTCTGGCAAAACCTTGAAAGAAAGTTTAAAAGAGGCAAAAAAAGACACTCCTGAAGAAGCCAGGACAATGGCAGGACCGAGGAGCTCAGCCTTGCAGGCCAGGGCTGTGCTGGTGGCACTCAAGAAATCTCAGTCTGGGAATTCCTGGGCTGAGGTCCCTGTTGATTCACAGATAACCATGTTGACAGGGAGCATTAAAGGGATTTCACTGCACAAATGGCAATCTGTAGAGGAGAAATGCTGGGTTTTAAGCTACCCACGTATTTGTTCCATCGATTATTCCAATCAGCTACATCATAAAATGTTGAACTCACATTAACAAGCAAATCTTCCCCAGTTTCATCATCATGCATTTATTAAATGCACTGATAATGAGCCAGTGCCTGTTGTAAAACAACCTTTGAAAAAAACTAAAAAATGAAGGTGCCCACAGGACACTTCCACATATGAACTCCTGGAAACAGGAGTTGATTTGGATTTCCACTAAGAATTAAACATATTATAGCTCTCATTTGAAGACAAAATTAAAATTAATACCCATCATCCTCTGTGGTATTCTCTGGAAGATCAAACAGTTCCACAGGTCCTTTTTGTTCTTCCTCTTTCAATCTCTCTTTTCCAAACTCTGAAGGATAAATCTTGCAAATACAAGAACACAAAACTAAATTTTTAACTGTAATGTACACTAGCTAAGGAAAAAAAAAATTTCTCCAGGCTTTTACACTTTAATTTTTTAAGATCAGCAAAAGGATCAATTGCATAAACTTCAATACCTTCCTAAGTTTAATGTATGGAAAAGACAGCAGAATAACCAAACTGCCTGCCAGGAATTTTGAGGCAGATGAAGAAGAACAGGAACCCTGACTTGTTCACTGTACTGTGGCCCACTTCAGAAAGAGGTATCTGAATAAAAATTCTCAGACAGCTGAGGCAGACACAAATAATAGAAAAATACAACTTAATTGGCCAGAATACAACCAATTCATTAGTAAGGTCTAAGGCTGGGTCTTAGGTCTAAGGCTGGGATACCTGCCATACAGACCACTGAATACTAAACTGAACATTAAGCAAGGAAATGTAGTGTCCTCCTACTAGATCTGAGAACTTCAGTATTAGTCTCAGAAAACCAGCACTGAGAGATAATCTCACGAGCATGAAAAGTCAATGGCTTTGGCCTCTAACTCTGCCAGACACATGCCTGTTACAGCAAGGTAAATGGCAACACAGTTTCTCTTTAAACACATGTATATTTCTTTTGGTTCTCCACAGCACTGTCTTACTTCTTATTTTAGAGTCTATATTTTTTTTTTAATCAGTGAAAGCCAGTGCTCCTTTGAGAAACCAGGAGTTTCTTACCTTAACAGAAAACACTGTTCCTCCTTTGGGTGTGAAAGAATTAAACAGAGCCAGCAAATCCTTAGCCTTCAACCTGTCCCAATCCATGTTACAAACTGCCAATCTGCTTGTAATCTGAAAGAGAAGAACACAAGATTCACAGGTTTAATTGCTGACTGTTGTGGGGAATACACAATTCTCCAGGAAAATTCAGTGGTAAGAACCAAAGTCAGCAATAAAGTTTGCTGAAGAGCAGCATTGTAATCATGACTTTTTATCACTTAAACTAGCAAGAGATGAGAAGCAGCAAATACCAGAGCACATAGAAAGGACATAAATAGTGAAGCACCACAGAACAGACAGCACCAATCACAGATTTAGAACTGCAGCAACAACATAATCACTTAGGACTTTATTATCATCAAACATTCATAGTCTCAGGAGCAACCACTATCACTATTGTGACAGCACTAGAGTACTGTGATTTCTTACACACTGGTTGTGCACAGTGTAAAGTCCTATTTCACTGTCTCATTATGCTAATTTCTTAAAGCGTGAGTTAAATAAATAAATTTTTGAAAAACAAAACAAAAAAACCAGTAATGAACAAAAGCAATATTATTTAAATTCTGAAAGGCTCAATTTTGTCTGTCCTTTCACCTGTAGACAGCTTCTCCATAGGTATAGCTAAGTGTGCTTAGGGAAAGGGGAGATACCAGTGAAAACTGCAAGTCTCTCATTGCCACACAATTCCATCATCACTTCCATTCTGTCACTAAAAGCCTGAAAAACCTTTATGAAAAATACTTCCACAAACTGCTCCATGCATGATGGTCTGTAATGAACCTGTAACATTTCTGAGTTTGTCATGCAGCAACTTTTCACTTGCAAAGCATTGTTACCTCATCTCCACGAGGGGCATCTTTATCCAGCTCCCGCCAGGAGTGCTCGATCTCTGGCTCCTTTGGAAACAGCTCATTTAAATCCTCATCATCCTCTGAGCTGGTTTCAATGTTCCCTATGCCTCTGGCTAGATCAGGCCCACTGTCACTTTCTTCATCATCTTCTGAATCACTGTCATCTTCACCCGTTTCCCCATCATCTTCTGGCTCCTCTTCCTCGCCTGTTTCTCCGTCATCTTCTGATTCCTCCTCTTCCAATTCTGCATCCTCGCTTCCAGAGGTTTCTTCCTCTGACTGGCTTCTACATTTTACACTTTGGTCACAGGTATCTGAGCACAGAAAGATAAACATTAGATACATTTCTATGTTAGAATTACACATGAGCCTTTACAAAAAGGAGAACTTCAGGGCTTTTTCATACCTATTTACAGGACTCCTGAAATGTGTAATGATGCAAGAGCAAATAACAGAAAACATCAGCATTGCCTCTTTTGTTTTTCTGGTCTAATCTAATTTATTTACTCTTTAGGTCCAAAATTGTGCTATCAATCTCAATTGTAATTAAATATTCTGCTCATTTACAGAGCCAACAGGCAGAAATCTATTTAGTAACGGAGGCTATGCACACGCACAAGCAATATAAATAAAGTTTTGTTCTTTCTAATCCCCTCTGAAATTAATGGCTCAATGGTGCCATGTCTACAATTCCAGTCCACAAGTTGTGCTGTGGACTGTGGATACCAAGCCTTCATGGTATCAGTTCATGTATCTGCTGTTCAGTTTCAGGAATACAGCAGTGTACATGCTGTTGTAAATTTTACCAACAATTTCAGTGCCAACAATTAAAAGGGCAGGGATGTTCACAATCTTACTGAAGGATCAGAACTGATTCTATCCAGAGCTGACCAACTCCAATCCTTCAGCAGCACTGAATCTGAGTCAGTCAGCTATTTTATAACTGATATTGCAAAATATCTTCTGTGGATAAAACAAAAGCATCAACATCCAAATAAACACAGCTGAATTCTCTTTGTTATTTGAACAACTAACCTGATTCTTTTATTTTCCCACCAAGGGATTGGTCTCTCCTGGGAGCTTTGACTGACTTAGCAGCTTGTGAAGACTTTTCCTTGTTTTGAACTGAGATGGATCTTCCCCCTGACACATCTCCTTGCTTGTTTTCTCCTTTGGGTACAAGGCCCTTGTTTCCTCGAGAGCAATCAACTTCCACTGCAGGTTTCTGTGAGTCCTCTTTCAAGCTGAGCTTAGATTTACTTTTCTGTCCATCTTTTTTAAGGTCATTCAGTTTAGTCACCGTTTTACAAGCTTGGTCCACCTCCTGTTGGGTTTTTTTGCTCTCCCCCTTTGCAAGGCCACCAGCAGAATCTGCTTCTCCTTTACCTTTAGCTTTCTTCTTCTTTTTTTTCCTCGCAGCGAGTTCTTTACTCTCACTGTCTGAAAGATCAGAGTCCGACTCCGACAAGGCGTAAAACTTCCTGAGGTTCTCTGCAGAGGTGTAGTTCACAGGGCGCCCTCTTTTATCCACTGTGTACTTCAGCTTGAACTTCTTGTCGTGGAACATGGCTCGGAAGCGCTTGTCAATCTTGACTTTGCGTTCCTTTTCGGGCATCTCCCAAAACCTGGGGTCCCTGGCGATGCGGCTGAAGCGCCCATCGCTCAGGATTTCCTCCTGGGATGACATCTTGGATGCCATTGAAGACTTGGACATCTACAAAATGGGAAAAAAAAACCAAAACAACCCAAATGCTTCTGATTAAAAAAGAATAAAAATCCCTCAAGCAATTGTAAAAAACGACAAGTTGGGTTTCTAATCTGTAGCTAAAAAAGTTCTTTCCAAAAGCACAGATGGCAATTTCACAGCATCACACGCCACTTTTAATGCTGGTTTTTCTAGGGAAAATTATTTTATGCTTGCCTCTTGCTAGAGGACATGAAAGAACTACACTCACCTGTCAGGTTGAGAAGTGAGAAGAGAAATTTATTTTGGTTTGGGGTTTAAATAGGGTTTGGAATTTGACCAGCGATTGGGGAATGAGGTTAACACCTCTCTGACCACACTGGCCAAGCCAGAAATCCATCAATTTGTCCTTCCTCAAGGAAAGGAATGCATATTTACAAAACATCAGTCTTTGCTTATGTTACAAGCCTGAGAACTCCAGCAGAGAAATGTAAAAACATCAGAAGGCTGAAAAATCAAGGCAACACTCACCATCCAATCTAAACCTGTCAGCAATGCTCTCTATAGTAACTCACTATAGTAACTAGTTAGTAACATGAATTTAATCATAACGTTTTGGAATATGGTTTCCACCTGGTTGGAAGGGACCTCAAAGATCACCTGGCCCAACATCTCTTGCCAAAAGCATTCCATATACAAGATGGCCCAGCACTCTGTCCAGCCAAATGTTGTAAGTGGGAACCCACCACTTCCCTGAGGAGATTATTCCAGTGGTTGAATGTTCTCTTGGAGGAAAAGTTTTGCTCTTTGTATCTAAATGGAATCTCCCCAGGAAGAACTTGTACCTATTACCCTTTGCCTTTTGCTTGTGACTTCTTGTAAAAACAGAGTCTCCATCTTCCCTGTAGCTGCCTTTTTAACAGTGGGACATGAGGATAAGGTCTCCCCTGAGCCTTCTTTCCTCAAGGCAGAGCAAACCCAGCTCTCTCTGCCTTTCCTCAAGTGGCAGCTTCCCAGTCCTTTGGCCATCCTCGTGGCCCTTCTCTGCACCCTCTCCAGCCCGTCCACATCCTTTCATGTGGCAGGAACCAAAACTGAGCACAGAATTCCAGATGTGACCTGGCAAGCACCAAGTGGGATAATGACTTCTTTATCTCTGCTGTTGCTGTCTGGTTGATGGAACCCAGCACCTCACAGGCTTTGATGCAGCAGCAGATTTAAACAAGTCACAAATAATCTTGTGCCTACCACAGCCTCGGCCACAAATCTTTGCTTTGTCAGCTGTGCTGGCAGCCCAGAAATCCCCTGTGCCCTGGGCTGTGCCCAAAGCTCCATGGACAGCAGGTGAGGAAGGGAATTCTGACCCTCTGCTCTGCTCAGGGCAGAGCCCACCTGCAGTGCTGTGTGCAGACCTGGGCTCCCAACACAGGAAAGGCACGGAGCTGTTGGAGCAGGTCCAGAGATCAGCAGGATATTTAGAGGAATGAAGTTGCTCTTCTATGAGAAAAGACTGAGAGAATTGAAATGGTTCAGCCTGGAGAAGAGAAGGCTTCAGGAGCCCTAACTGTGGGCCTCCAGTATCTGAAGGGAGCCTACAAGAAAGACAGAGAAAGAATATTTACAAGGGTCTGGAGCAACAGGACAAAGGGGAATGGCTTCAACCTGTTAGAAGGTAGGTTTAAATTAGATAGGAGGGAAAAGTTCTTCCCTGTGAGGGTGGTGAGGCGCTGGTACAGGCTGCCCGGAGAAGCTGTGGCTGCCTCATCCCTGCAAGTGTTCACGGGCAGGTTGGATGGAGCTCTGAGCAACCTGGCCCTGCCCATGGGAGAGGGCTTCGAACCAGATTATGTTTAAAATCCCTTTCAACCCAAGCCCTTCTATGATTCTACGGTAACGGATACACCTGGGCTGCAGACACATCCCTCCGTGACTCCCCACCACACCACGCACGGCACCTTCCACGAGATTAGCACCGCAGCTAACAGCCCACCAGCAGCACCAGCTGCGCCAAGACGGCTGCAGCCAACCCCCGCACCCGCTCCGTCCCCGCCCCCGACGGAGGCGGCCGCAGGGAAGAGCCCCGAGGACGCCCCGCTCGCACCGACCGTGCCCGGCGCCCGGCGCTCCCTCACGGCGCGGCCCGCACGCCGCCACCACACTGCCACTTCCGGCGGCGCTACGGCGGCCGCGGCGGGACACGGCTCCGCCTCCCGCGCGGGGCATGCGCAGAGGGGCGCGCGAGGCCGAGCGGATGAGGGGTCTGGCCCGGCCGGCGCTGAGGGCGCGATGGTGCCGCCGGCTCTGGGCGCTGCCCGCAAGGGCCGCCGCTGCTTCGCCCTCTCCTCCCGCCGGGGCCTCGCCGGGCTCGGGCGCGCTGAACCCCTTCGACCGCCGGCTGAAGCGGAAGCAGAAGAACTGGGCGGCGCTGCAGGCCGAGCCCGCCAAGTGCGATTACCTGCGGGAGGAGGTGCGGGGCCGGGGGCGCTGGCGGGGTCACCTCCGGTGCTGTGGCCGGTTCTGGGCCCCGCAGCTCAGGGACGATATTGAGAAGCTGGAGCGAGTCCAGAGAAGGGCAGCGGGGCTGATGAAGGGGCTGGAGCCCAAGGCCTCTGAGCGAGCTGGGGTATTCAGCTTGGAGAAAAGGCTCAGGGGTCGCCTTATCACTATAACTCCCTGGAGGAGGTTGTAGCCAGGTAGAGGTCAGTCTCTTTTCCTAAACGGCCAGCGACAGGATAAGGGAACATCGTCTCCAAGCTCTCCCAGCGGGAGTTTAGTTTGGGCGTTAGGAACTTCTTCACAGAAAAGAGTGATCAGACATTAGAATGGGCGGCCCAGGGAGGTGGTGGAGTCACCGTCCCTGGAGGGGTCGAAGGGAAGACTGGACGTGGCACTCAGTGCCGTGGTTTAGTGCACAAGGCGCTGTTTGCTAATAGGTTGTCCCTGATGATCTCAGAGGTCTTTTCCAGCCTCACAGATCCTGTAGTTCTGACCGCCGGCTCTCTCCCCAGGTCGGCGGCAGGATCGCGGACCGGGTGTTCGACGTCGCCAGGTGAGTCCCGCCCTGTCCCTCATCCCCAGCAGCCCTGGGAGACCCGCTGGATGCGGAGCGCCCTTCCCCGGGCTACCACAAAACTCACCTCGGTGGGCTGAGCCCAATACGGCCCTTAGAGATTGGCAGGTGAAATGTAATACAGTCTAAAATTAAAAATATCTTAAGACTTGGTTATGTTCTGTATTGCTAATTTTATCCTTTAGAACGTTTCCTCTCGCTTTGGATGTTGGCTCTGGAAGAGGTTACATAGCTCAGCACTTAACCAAGGTACTGTCATTCTCTTCATACTTAAAAGTATTTAAAGGAGCTTCATATGTGTCCCCCCCTTTCAAACAGGGCTCTGTTACAACTTAATCATCTGAGTCTTGATGAGGTAACCCCCCACACACCCCATACCTGTAGTTATAGTTCAAAGCTGTGTGTTGTGCAGGCTATTTTAGTTTATTGTCACTGAAAACTGGACAAATGGTAGGGCAAGGGAAGTTATCTGTTATAATACAGTTAACTTCTAGTTTTAGGGAGGGATATGTGGGGTTTTGGTGACTCTGTTGGCCACAGTTAGTTGTTAAAGAGAAGTGTCATTATGGAGACTTTTTATGCCTAAAATTGTAGAATATGGTTTGTGCTACCACTTCTGCCTCAGCTGTTCTCCCTGGGAGCAGGTGCCATGTTGGGTGGGGAAAAGTCCTTTCTGCTTTATATAAAGCTTTTATCAAGGGTGGAAAAGATTCTTTCTAACTTATAAATAGGTGTAAGTGCCAAAAAATTCCTTACATCTGTTTACAAAATAATTTGCATACTTAATAGGCTTTTAAATTTTTATTTCAGGAAACAGTTGAAAAGCTTATTCAAGTTGACATTGCAGAGAATGCGTTAGTAAGTAGCTTTTTGAATGCTAAAGTGCTTCAGTTCTGTAATACAGGGAAGGAAAAAGAAGGGAGTTTCTGATGAGCTGTTTTTCTTCCAACCCAACATCAGAAAAATGCTGTAGAGTCTGAAATCCCAACGGTCAGGGTCGTAGCTGATGAGGAATTCCTTCCTTTCAAAGAAGATACCTTTGATCTTGTTGTCAGCAGCTTAAGGTATGTATTAATAATTTATTTTGTTTTAAGTTGTTAATAATGTCCTTTTCAGAGTAGGCTCAAGAAAACCAATCCAGCAAAGATTGCTAGTCCATTAAAGAGCAATAAGAAATGTACTCGCATAGTTAATGTGAACGTGCATTAGGAAAAACTGCTGTCCTGGTTATTCTTCCTGTTTTGTTTGTTTATTTTCCTACAAAACACTTGGGGAGCTTCTCTCTTTGCTGCATTTTGACAAACTAATCTCCAGGACTTGCATTTTCTCAACCAAAGAAAAAGAAAAAAAGCTCTATGTGGGTAAACTTTGGTTCTTGTTTAGTGTCAGTATCAAGCAGGTGTTTCAGCATGGTTGCACCTCGAGAAACCAGTTTGTGGCTTTGACTCCTGCACTTATTTAGCTCATTAAGTAGTTGCTTGCATTCCCTAAATTTGATTTAATCTGTAAAATCTTAAAAAAAAATTTAAAATGTACACTTTAATCTGTAAAATCTAAAAAAAAAAAAAATTAAACTGCACACTTCTGTTATTTCAGTTTGCATTGGGTGAATGATCTTCCTAAAGCTTTCAAAGAGGTAAGAAACTGTTCTTTCATACTGTAAGTCAACACTTGCATTATTTTCATTGAGAGCACTCTGTATTCCAGGTCTTTAAATAAGATAAAATAACTCATAACAAATGAGTTTAAAAAATTAGAAATAACTCGTGTTACACACAAATATTGTTTGCAATACTTTGGGCAGTTTGAGGAGCATTAGTTGATATTGCTACTGATTTGCTCCCTCAAATCAATTTGGAATAAATAACTGAAACAACATGTTTATACAATATTTTGGATTCTCTACATCTGAGATCATGGTAACTAATGTTACCTGAGGCAGTGCTGTTGATGTTTATTGTTAGCTCTTACTACTTGTAGTACAATACTATACTTCTCCAGAACTGCTTTATGGAGCTTCAGTTATTTTTATGTTGAAATACAGCTTTGATCAAGGCTTTTTGATTTTGAAATGAAGCAAATACTTGCTGAGGACAGAATTTATTTTTTTTTTTTCAGTAGCAGTTCTGGTCACTTTGGATTAGTTCATCTCTTTCTTGCAGGTGTAAACTTCATAAACTTCAGTCAAATCAAACATGTGGCACAAGAACAAGGAACATGTTAACCAGTTTGCTGGTTTTTCATTTATTTTGTGTTGATCAGCCATTGCAGTGCTGTTCTATCACTTGTTGGTAGGAATAGGACTACCATACTGTCACTGAAATAATGAAAATCAACTGAAATGCTTTCAGTACTAAAAAAAGAAACTCTGAAAGAAATATACAATTTTCACTGGAATTTTAAGTATTCTATAGAGTGTCAAATACATTCTCCCTCAGTAAATATAACTGACACTGTCTCACAGTGGGGAGAGAACTGAGCTTCTTGCCCAACTTTCATGATTTCCTGTGTTGGTACCACTGTCTTTAACTGCCTTGAACTGCCTAATTTTCTCACCTGTCAATTAAAGGCTTTTTTACTAGCACAGAAAAGGTAGCTTGATTAATACTTCATTAAAAAACTCCTGAAAATTTCTTTTTTTTAAAGCATTGGGAATGCTTGCTGTCTCGTTAGCCTGGTTATATAATTAGGCTCTTTTGGGTGGTTTAGCAGAGATCATTTCCAACTCTTAAAGAAACAAGAAAGCATGAATTTATTTGCCTTCTCACTAGGGAGGGGGCTAGAACTTAGGAGACCAGAAAGCAGCTTGTCAGCCTTGGTGTTTGAGCTATGCTGTTCCTGTTTTGGCAAGTTAATAATCAGTCATTGTAGGCATAATAAAAATGGCATTACTCTATTGTCTCAGAAGTGCAGAGATCACTGCTGGCAACTAAAGCCTCCATTTCTCTTAAATCAAGCCGTTAAAAAGTGCTTTTGCTGCCCTCAGGAGGTAGAAGTAAATAGCATACTTACCTTAATCTACCCTCCTTTCAGAAGGAAATTAATTGAGAATATTTTTTTAGGAGTATTCTGCTGGAAGTAGTTTTACCCATGTCGCCCTGAATTTTCTGCCTTCTGTCTTTGTTCCTGCAGTTTCTCATGCAGCTTCATCTAAACAATGTGTATTTTTAAAATGTTTGCATACTTCTCCTCTGAGGGAAGAATTGATTGATGGTGATGTCCACCATCCAGGTTAGGGAGGTGGGAACCTGAAGTAGCCAATCTCTTGACCTCTGTACAAATGTATAAATAGAGTCAGATTTTTGAATAAAGAGAGTTGTTCCCTTGAACTGCTGATGAGTGCCTGCTCATCTTGCTGTCCCTGAAGTTGGGACACTCCCAGCCTCGGCAAATCACAACCCTCAATTTCCACAGTTTGTTCCATGTTTCCTGACTGTAAGTAAGTGAAATTGACTGAAATTACACTCAGGAAACACGGAACGTTTCTGAGGATTTACTCTTAAAAATAGAGAACAGCCTCTCTTCAGCCAGAGAGTGTTTGTTCACAGTGTGACCAGAAGCTGCATCACAGCTCGGCCTGCAGAACACAGTCAGTATTAAGTCTGTTTCAGCTCTTACAGCGATTGCTTTGGAGCTGATGGAGACGCAGAGTCTGAGAAGCTCGTGTGTTTGTAGATCCACCAGGTGCTGAAGCCAGACGGAGTGTTCATCGGGGCCATGTTCGGGGGCGACACTCTGTACGAGCTGCGCTGCTCGCTGCAGCTGGCCGAGCTGGAGAGGGAGGGCGGCTTCTCCCCTCACGTGTCGCCCTTCACCGCCGTGGCCGATCTGGGACACCTGCTGGCCAGGGCTGGCTTCAACACCCTCACCGTGGTAATTATAAGTAAGAGAACCGTCAGGCAGAACAATCCAGAGCTGCTGGAATGTAAAAATCACTGTTTGCTGTTGCTCATGTAGTAATAAGATACTTCTTCCTCCTGCGTGTGGTGTGTCTCCTGCAGAGATACCCCAGAATGCCACTGCTTTTGGCTTTGTGGTGGTTAATGGAAGCAGCTGAAGTGTATCTTTGGCTCGTGGCCCAGTAGAATTTGGATGGTTTTCTTGGAGAAACGTCAGAGAGTGTTAGAGCTGTGTGAAAAAGTTACAGACACTTGCTCTTCCTTCTAAAACCGAGAAGGAAGTAATGGCATTTAAATTAAAATTTGATGGCATTTAAATTAAAATTTGATTGCATTTGGGCTACTAAGCAGAACTTTTTAGAAATGTTGAAATAGTACGTGCTTTCTAGAAAGACATGATTTGAGCAGAAGAGGCAGATGAATAGAATTGTAGAATGGTTTGGGTTGGAAGGGACCTTAAAAATCATCTGGTTCCAACCCTCCTGCCACAGACAGGGAATAGTTTGGTAGTACAGCAAGGTTGAAATAATGCTGTTGGTTTAGCTTGATATGCTCTAAAACTGAACTTCTCAATTCTTCTAGGATACTGATGAAATCCAAGTGAACTACCCAGGGTTGTTTGAGGTTATGGAAGACTTACAAGGCAAGTATTCTCTTTGTGGAAACATAAATGTTTTCTATATCAGTGGAGCAGACACAGAAGAGTTTCACTGTGTTTCTTAACTCCAAATCATATGTGCAATCACGTGGGTTGGAAAGAACCTTTAAAGGCCCTCTAGTCCAACTCCCTGCACTGAGCAGGGACATCTTGAACTAGATCAGGTTGCTCAGTGTAGGAGAAGGGAATACAGGTGACCTGGCCCCTGATAAGTAACAACTGTGTTAATTACCCAACACATCCTCACCCCTGATGAGTCACATCTGTATCCAATAAAGATAAGTGTGGTAAAAGGGAGTGGCTTAGCTGCTGAGGGGGAATCATGAAGGAAGAGGGAAGAAGAGGATCCTGAAGAAGGATTCAGAGAATCTCTGCTGTGAGGTCAGTGTGGGTGTGCAGTCAGAGCCTGTTGTTGGAACCTGCAGTCACAGTCTGGCTGGGTAAAAGCTGCATTCAGAGGCTGCAAACCCATCCCTGCAGTCAGAGTTGAGCAGGAAACAACCAGCAGTCAGAGGCTGTAGGGAAACCTCCAGCAGGAGCTGCTGCAGCCAGAGGCAGGGAATGGTTGGGGTCAGGATGGCTGAGCTGTAAAGAGGAATAAACCAGGGCCCTTTTCATGCTGTGATGAACAAGAATTCTGTGTCTCAGCTTGTTTCTGCCCGCTAACAAGAGGGCTGCTGCAACAGCTCAGAGCTCTGTCTGACCTGGTCTTGGATATTTCCAGATGTGGGTCATCCACCACCTCCCTGAGCAACCTGAGCCAGTGTTGCACCATCTTCATCACAAAACATTTCTTTCTTAAAAAAATACAAAAAAATCTTCTTGCAAGAGGGGAGGCATTAGTTTTTTTCCTGCTGTCTAGTGAGTCAGGAGATGATGCCTGTCAGGAGATTTGTGTTGGGAAGCAAAAGTCGAAGATTTGCTACTTTATGGTCTGCTGTGAATGTTCTGCTTCCCTGGGGTTCCTGTTCATGTCCTGTTCAGTGTAAGGTGCAGAAAAGCCCTTAAAGGGAGACAGAAGCCAATATCCCACACACTAACTTTTCCTGTGAGCCTTTCTAATCACCAGGGCAGTCAGCAAACTGCTTTGGAATGAGAATAAATATATCCTCAGTTTGGAGTCTGCTGAGGAACAGCAAACAGTTGAGTAAGGATTTTGTTAATATTCTGATTGCATTTGTCAGGGATTGTGAAGAAGTCATTCACATGCAGTCTGTTGTTACTGACAGCAACTCAGGGCATTTCTTATCTGGATCCACTGCTGTTTGGAGTAATTCCTTAATGGAAAGGCAACTTTTATTCTGAGCAGAAACAGTCAGATGCAGTAAGTGATTAAAAAGATTAGAACTGTGGTTATTTTATTTTGTATTTTAAATCTCTTGGACTAGTAATTTTAATGATTATCATTTAAACAATACGGTCACGTGTCTGAATAAACTCTTTGTACTCACTCTTAAAATTAGGTATATTTAAAAGCCTACATGTTTGAAGATTCAGGCTGAAGAAGTAATAATTTGAAATGATTCCTAGCAATGCAAACTGTAAATTGCAAAGCATAGGAATGAAAAGTTTTGGATTCTTACACATAAGAAACTCACGTAATGATCTGTGGTATGCTCTCTCTTACAGTGAAGTGCAGAGGGTTCTGTAATCACTCTGGTTTAGTAAGAATCTGTCCTTAGTGCTTGGCACTTAACTCATGGCATGTGCTGTATCTTCTTTTTCTTAAAGCTAAAACATATTTTTAGGTATGGGGGAGAGTAATTGCTCTTGGAATAGAAAACCTCTGCTACACAGGGAGACAATGCTGGCAGCTGCTGCAATATACCAAGGTCAGTATTTGAGAGGCAGTGAGTTCATCTAAAATGACTTTAAGAACATTTTTTTCTGTGTCTTTTTCTATGACCTTCGTGTAAAAAAAAGCCCAAAAACCAAAACAAACCCAAAGCAAAACCGAAAACCCCAAATCCTTCGGAACAAAATACCATTACCATAAGCTATTTTTAACCTTAATTACAATGCCGGGATTTGAACTATATTGATGCAGCAGGATGAGATATTTTTATTGTCCCAAATCTTTCAGCAGGAGTCATTATGATGAATATGTCACAGTCAGTTCTGATGTTCTCTGAGAACTGAGTGTTTCCTAGAGCTGATGGTCTGAACTTTTTGTCTCTCCCTCCCTACCCTGACAGAAATGTATGGGAACGGTGACGGCTCCGTACCTGCCACGTTTCAGATCTACTACATGATTGGCTGGAAATACCATGAGTCACAGGTAATGTGAAGCTCTTATTTTCTCTTTCAAGCTGCTATTTAAATAAGCATTGTTTTAAAAGCTTTTTACAAAGCTTTTTAATTTAAAATTACCCCTATATGTATTTCTTTTTTTTTTCCTCAGGCCAAACCAGCCCAGCGAGGTTCTGCAACAGTTTCGTTTGGAGATCTGGCAAAAATAGAAGGACTTCTTAAAAGAGGAAAAAAATAGTTGTTCAGCAGGAATAGTAATTGTCTTGAGACTTCTATAAGTTTTAATTGTTTTAATCTTCACTTGTGCTTATTTAGTGATGACATCCTGAAATGGTAATAAAGTACACACCCGAGAGGTTTTTGTACTGTGCCACAGCATCATCTGTGTGAAATGGTGTTAGTTTTTTGTTTCTAGATAAATACTTGAGCAGCTTGCTCTCTCAAGTCTTTGAGAGAGCAGTTCAATGCTCAACTTTTCATAAAATCCACTATTTTCAAAAATAATGCCTCTTCCAGCATTTCAGTGTCACAGGCTGCTCCAGGTATGGTTTACATGTCTTGGGTGTATTTTTGAATTATTTCTCAAAGATAGTAGATCATAATAAATAATTGTGTATAATAAAAGTAAAGAATGGTAGCAGGTATATTTGTGAGACATCCTATAAGAGAAACTGCCAGCAAATACAAAATTATAAATTATTATGGTTGTTATGAGTTGGAAAGTGTGGGCAAAAGGTTACTGTAAGTATTGTTGGAGATTTGAATAATTAAGTGATACTTTATCTAAATGTTAGTTGAAAATTACATTTACACATTACTTTCCACTTTTCTATCTCAGAGGCTAAAGAGCAAGAAGAGTAATTTTCTCTTTAGCTGTGCCATGGAACTGTGACTTTTCCTGTCTATAACTGCATTACCAGAAATTGATATTAATTGCAACTGTGACCTATTAATGTGAGATAGTTAGAAAAAATATCTGCCCAGAGATTTTGCTTGATTGTAGCACTCATAGAGATGGGGAGAAACAGAAAGGATGGAGATTATACAACCAATTATACACAGTTGAATAAGTTTTATCATAGTTATCTGAGTGGTTTATCAATCCTGATGGAACTAAAGCCTTTTAAGTTTATTTCCTAGGCTTTTTTTGAGATTATCCACCAGGTGGAGTTTGACAGAGTTTGTGTGTGGCACAAACCCAACAGGCCAGGTAGGCAGAAGCCTTCCCATCTGTGAGGTCCTGATTTGGGGGGTTATTTTATCAATCAGGCTTTGACTTTGAGTAAGAAATGGGCAGAGAAGGTGCAAATCATCAGGAGGGCAGCAATAGCCTGGTTTTGCTTACAAGCCTAACCTGTAATTATTTGAGGAAAATGAGTTTATCTTTTGTTTTCCTAGAAAAGAACAGTAATGCTGCTTGAAAAAGGGGAAGAGACTCTAAATGGTCTGATAACCTTTAAAGCCCTCTGAAGACTAAATCTAAAACAAGAGCTTGTTTCTGTGAAAGCTGCTTTTTTTGTTTAATGCTACATCATCAGTGGGCTCAGTACAAGATACTGCATCTCTCTACAAGTCTTCTCTGGCTGAAATAAAATTCCCCTTGTTTCTGGAGGAATCTCTGGTTTCCCAGATGCAGTTTTCTGTGAAGTTCTGTGTCAAATTAATGTAACTTTGCAAATCCTTGCTTCAGTAGGTTAATCTCCAGTCACTTGAGCTGCAGGTTGTGACTCAGACGTGTTAAGGGAATGAGGAGGTGGAATGTGCTGGGTAAATGTTAATTGGGGAAGTGCTCCTACTGTGCTCCTTTGAAGTACTCAAGTTATGGAGAAAAGGAAGGATTTTCAATTCTTTGATTTCATATTTCATAGATGGCATACATAAATAGTTAAGTGTTTTGGTGGTGGGAAAACAGATCTTCTGAACAGGGAGAAAAGATGAGTAGCTTTCTTCCTAGCCCTTGGGGGGGTAATAGGTGCAGATATTCCATTAATTTGGAAAAGGGCTGGGGTGTAATAGAAGTAAGGAGTAGTAAATACGGCATTGGAGCAGTGTGGTTTGGAATTAGGGAACATGTGACAGGCAGGCAAGGTGTTAATTTCCCTGGCTGTGTTGAAATTACTGCTTTTTCTGGTGGTTTTTAACTGCAATTATGGGATCTTTCTGTAGTACTTCTTGGAATTCTAGGTTACTCCTGCTTTCTACTAGTTCCTTGAATAAGTAACTTTGAAAACATTTAGTTTACTATGAACAGATGTTTTTCTCACAAGGCTCTGTTTGATTTGAATTCTTTTTCAGATTTAAGTCTTTATGGCTTTCTAAAATTGTAATGAAGAAGAGCATGGGTGCCAGTTGCTAGCCTAGTACTTCATGTATGCTGAGAGTCAGCTTTTGCAGAGTGAGTAACTTCTAAAAAGTAGTTGCAAAGGTGACACAATTAGTTAATTTAAAAAGCTTTATGCATAATACAGAATATTTTTCTCCTGAATACAGAACGAGGAAAGAATTCAAGCAGATAATTATTTTAATTAATCAAAAGCTAGGAGCCCATAAATAAAATAAAAATAAGTTTAGAAAAGCAGCCTGGTGGCACTTAATGAACATGAGTGTTTTTATTATAGAGTTTGAGTCACAGACCAGTGAGTGTGCTTGGTCTAGCTCTTTGGTTACAAGATCTGTCAATGTATAGTTTTAATCAAGTCTGTTTAGCATAAAGGAATGGGATTCTGCACTTCCAAGACTTAAGAACTTGTGAAGTTAAAACATGAGAGAGGATTCTTCATTACCTCTAATTTATAAAAATGTCATCAGCAGAAGTATAAAAGAGACCCATACAAAATTAAATTTAAGTGTATTTCTTTACACTGTTTAAAAAAGGAAAATATGAATAACACTCTTTTAATGTTTTCTGGAAAAATCTAGGAGCTAACACTGAGCTTTCAGTTGCAGGGGGAGGAACACACCAAGCTTTCATATGGGGTTTAATTGGAATTTCCTGAAGCAAAAACCTGATCTCAGGGATTAAATTCATTAGAGCATCTTGTTTAAGAAACCACCCTTTAGAAGGCCAGCATGTATGTTAAACCTCTGAAGTTTTCATTTGTCTAACCCAAAGACTTAATATGCACTTTACAAAGATGTGATCCATTTTTGCCCAGGTTTTGTAGCCATTACTTTGCAGGAGTGCAGTTATTGTAGGGGTTTGATTGGAATCAGTCTGAGTACTGAAGCAGGTGTGACCTATGTAGATAGTGGTTTGATTTCCTGAATATTTTGGGTGCCTTCAGCTGAAAGAAAAGGAAGAAGAGAATAAAAAAGAAAAATAAAAACCTGTGATAGGTAAGTTCAGCTGAAGGCTACATATCAGAGTAAAGCACAAGACACTGAAGGAATGCATTTGCTGCTGGTAAGGGAAAAACAGCTCAATCCCTATTTAAATGAAATTAGAATTGAAGTAATTTGTTGATTTATTGATAGCTTGTAATTAATTGTAAGTCCATTAACTATAGATGCAGGATTAATAGCAGCACTATAACAGATAAATGACTACTATACCCTTACAAAACCTTAGTAAACACCTTCCCATACATAAACACACTCCTAGGACAACCCCCCACAGCTCAAATTTGCAGGTAAATGCTCACCCCTGTCCCTTTACCAGGAGGTTGCAGTGGTGTGAGCCCACCCTTGTCAGAAGATATTACCCCAGAAGTTACCTGTGCTTGTTGCACCCTGTGTTCTCAACCCACTGCCAGGGGAGGCTGTTCCCTCAGGCCCCCACAGAGCTGGAGGTGCCAGGGGCTCCTTCTTGCTATCAGACCAGCTTTTTACTGCTTTTTTCTCCCTGTTAGAAATGTGAGGGCTTTTTATATTTGATTTTTTTAAGCTGATTTTTCTTTCTCACCTGAGGTCTCTTGGTAAGTGCCTGATCACTATTTCATGTGGCTGGTGGTTATCTTCATTTTCAGACAATCTCAGCAGATTTTGAGCAAACATCCTCTCAGTACTGGATGTTTGTTCACACACATTGCACTTGTATTTCTGTCCTAGCAGCTGATGTCCAGGATTTTTTTGCCGCGTTGTACTCCATGTAGGTTTCCCCCATCATTTGGAGCTGTGTCTTTGGATACAAGATACATTGATAAAGGAAGAGACAAATTCCACAGAAAAAGTGTTCCTGTTTGGAGCTTTATTTTGGAGCAGTGAATGAATACTGGGGAATTCTATTTGGCTTCAAACTGTTCATAGGCCAGAATATATTAAAATTTGCAAGTTTTTTTAATAGCTGTAAAATAAGGAGGTTTCATGATTCAAATACAGTCTGTATACTATATATCAGATATAATTTCTGCTTTCATAGATGACAAAACTGCAGGGACAGAAATACATTGGATGTAATTCAGCAGCCTTCCAGCACTAGAGAGGCTGCTGAGGGACTTTTTAAGGGTGTGTGGGGTGATGGCTTTAAAGTGACAGGGGGTGGATTTAGATTAAATAATAGGAAGAAATGATTCCCTGAGAGGGTGGTGAGGCCCTTGAACAGGTTGCCCAGGGGAGCTGTGGATGCCCCAATCCTGGAGAAATGTTCAAGCCCAAGTTGGATGGGGCTTGCAGTAACTTGGTCTAGCAGAAGGTCTCCCTGCCAGTTGCAGGGGGTTGGAACAAGGTAAGCTTTAACATTTCTCTCAACCCAAGCCATTCTATGGCTCTTTGCATAAATTTTAGCCAAATTATAATATAAAAGAAGTTATTGTTTTACTCGGTACCTGCATTGCTTTAAATGGTTTGAATCTAACCTTGAATTCTTTACATCGAAAGTTAAAGCACCCTCATATTAAAATATCACCTATTCTGTGGAAATACTAGCCAAAATGACCAATTTACTAAGGGAATCTATGGGGTAACAGGTCTAAGAAGTAACTTAAAGTTTTTGTTGATAGTGGAATTGCTGTACTCTCTGACTCTCTGAGGGTTTTTTCTCCCTGGAATATTTTCCTCCTGGAATTGTTTTCTCCCTAAACTGAGCCACAGATGGTTGTAAGTGATGCCCACTTTTTTAGCCATTCTATCACCTTGTCTTCACAAAGCATATATTGCTGTAGCATTCAGGCGCCAGAGGGATCAGTTCTTAGCAAAAACTACTGAAGGAATGTTTTGAAGTCTCCCATTTTTCTACCATCTATTCTAATCTTTAGCTTTATGAAGATCTATTACTTGATTCCAGTTCTAGAACTTTTGTTTGCTTTAATTCGAGGCAGAACTTATATTTGTTACAGAAGTCTTGATGTTGTTTCCTAATGTCAGTTGCTTTCACTTCTGTATTTAAAAATGTAATTCCCATCAAGTACCACTTCAGATTTGGTGATTACATTCCCAGTCAGTTTCTTTATTTACTCAAAAGCAGGATGCCCAATCTTTGAGTAATATTGCAGTGCTGAGGCAGCAGCTGTAGTAAGCTTTACTTTGTAAACTAATGCTGAACCTCAAAGGTAGCTGAGTTAAAATCTAAGGCAGTCATAACTCAGTACAGATTTGCATAGCATCTTGTCCAGGCCTTACTTTTTGTCTGTGATTTTTTAATTTTTTTTAACCTATAATTGTTTCTGAAATGCTAAAAGAATAGCTGAGCTGGAGCTACTGCCAAGAGGTTTTGTTAATCACGTGTCAAACGCAGCATTCCTCAGATGATTTTGCCTCCAGGATTCAGCTTGGAAGGCATTCTCAGGAGGAGCTGCGGTGCTGTCACAGCACTGTTGAGTCAACAGATGTAGAGCACTTGTTTGATGCATGGGTGACTGATCTTCGATTACCACCTTTCACAAAACAAACAAAAACAGCTGTTCTTTTATTTATATCTGAGCTTTCCAAGTGGATGTGTACGATTCTTTTGTTTATTTTGTTCTTTTGTTTATTTTGTCGTGTGTGTTCTTTTTCCCTCCTGACTCACTGAATCTTCATTGTAGGGAAAGTGAAACTTGAAGGACTGAATGGACTGGGTGATTGTGTCTCTATTCAGGATGTTTTTACAGCCTGGTGGCTGGTAATTTTTTGTACCTAAGAGTTTATTATCCCTTAGAAGATAGCTAAGCACAGAGTTTTAAATTAAATTCTGTCCCAAACATATGGCATTAAGATAATAGTATGATTAGGCTCAGTTGTTCTGCTTTGGGAAAGAATTCAGGTTTATGAATGCAAAGGCTTGTGGAGTGCAGGGAGGTGTTTCCCTGCAGAGAGTTACTAAGTCTTCACAAATATAAAATTACCCAGTCCCTCCACACCTTTCTGGCATTTTCTGCTGGATGGCTTGGCTTTGTTATACTGGCCCTCCTAGATCTCTGAATAGTCAAATAGTGACTGTGCGTAATTTTACAAGTGTTGAGAATTGAGATCAGAGCCCCTTCGCTGTAAAAAGGAACTGAGAGTTAGATCCCACAATGGCTTGGGTTGGAAGGGACCTTAAAGCTCATCTGGTTCCAACCCCCCCTTTCACTAAAGCACCGCCCTGAGTGCTGCAGCAACACAAACGCTTCTGTGCACCTCCTCCTTCAGTCTCTGCTTTGGAGTATTGCTGAATAACTCCATTTAACTGTGCTGTAAATATTATTTGTTTTCGAGCAGTTAACCATCTTGCAAACACATCAACATGACTTAGGAAGTGTAACACTTGACGAATTTACAAATGAATCTTGGCAAAAGGCAAATGCATTTTAACGCTGTGGGTTGTATGCCTGCTCCCTGCATATTTATTTTCAACTTCCAGTTGATTAGCTGCTTTGTCTTGTGTGTAGAAATGGCCTGTTTAATGCAATGGGAAGTCGAGTAGGAGCCAGCATTTGTTAATGGATGCTTTGAACAGGCACAGTCAGACATTTTAAATTATTCTAACAGGAATTCTAATTTATTTCTAAAGATAGAAGTACAACAACCCAATTACCTAGTTTTCTCACAGAGTGTAATGAGTATAATTAGCATGAAATTGGTCTATAAATTTAATGGGCAATTTCTTGTGTGGACATTGAAAACACTAGTAAAAATGTGGCAAGCTATATTAGAGTCCATATAGTAACTAGTTCCCATTGGATGGTTCCTTGACAGAAGGCATTACTGTAAAATACCAATCAAATCTGTTCTGCACAAGGAATTTTTAAGGTATTGGCTCAAACAGGCATGCCAGTAGGTTTGAAAGTTCCTCCAATCAGGGATTTTTTTTGGCTGGGTTGGCAGTAGGGTTTTTTACCTTTTAAAGATGGTAATTCTGGGTATAAGTTCAAACTTGTGGTATGTGTGAGGATGTGGCCAGTTCTCTGTGTAGCCTCATAAGAATAGCTGGATCATTGTTGTTTTAAATGTAGAATATACACAGGGCTGCCAATAAAGATAATAAAATACTATTTATTACTCTGGAAAGTGGAAAGGGTGCTGGAGTCCCACACCTGATGCAGAGGTTCTCAAATCATGGTTCAGGCTGGTGCCAGCACTTGTGCAGTTGGTTGAGGGTAACCAGCTGTGGGGGCATTTTAGAAGTTCTGGATGATGGAATTTCAAGGATGGTTTTCCCTCCCTTCTAACAGCTGATTTGTTTATGATGGGGAATTCTCTATGTAAATGTATTTTCATCTTGTACAGTAAACTCAGACATAGCAAAGTTGTGGTGTCCTGCTGAGACTAACGTGGTGAAAATTAATGCTGTGGGAGAGAACATATTCTTAGAAGAACATGAAGTTTCTTCTGCTTTTTCTGTTCCCTAGAGAGTGAATAAACAAACAAAAAAATCCAACCCTGAGTCTTGAAGATTAGGACCAAGTTCTTCAGAGTAAGTTTTCATGATGGATTTTTGATTTTAAAATACAAGCTAGTGCAAGCTGACACTACTGGAAAGAGAGAGAAATGTTCTCTAAAACAAACTTACCAATCATGAAAATGCTTTAATTCCTTCAGGAGCGCATCCATTTTAAAGGTACTTTTATTACATTATTCTGTTAAGTAAAATGAATAAAATTATAGCTGCGACTGTGAAAATAACAAGTTCTTTCTTGTGCATTAGAACAGCAACTCTCCTAGGGATTTATGCCCTACCACACTTTTCCCTGTCTGATAATTTCATAGAGTGCACTTGCCTGCCTTCCTCTTTTGCCTTGCCATTGAGCAAATGAAATAATTTGCAGGTCCTGGGCTGCTTTGGAGAGTTGGTGGGCCACTGTGTGTGCTCTGTGACTAGCAGCCTGCCAAAACAAAACAGGCAGTGTGTTCAATTTACTTGGTCGTAGGGCCACGTAGCTTTACGTTTCTAGGATTTAACTCTGGGAAATGTAAATGATTTTATTAAAATAAATTAGCATGTAATTAACAATTCTGTTCTGGGTTAAACCTGAAGAATGTTAATCCTATGGGTTTTCTAACTTGAAAATACTATTTCTTGAATAAACCAAAGTTGGTATTTTTTTTCAAAAAAGGGTTTTTTAAAGTTCCTGAACTCAATGTGAACCCCACAGCGAGGGGAGAAAAGCAGGGGGCAGTCCATTGCTGGCCTCCCTCAAACTGAGCTGTACTCTGCTAAAATAGAACTTCTTATGGAAGAGAAGTGTTCTTAGGTCTTTTTTTTTCACAGAGAGTCACAGAAAAGATAGGTCAAAGTTTTAAATAAATCTCTTGGGAGAGTGTATTCATATCTTACCTGGTAAATCAGTGCATCTCTCTTCACTAGTAGCTGAAGATTGAAGATGTCATTCTATAATAAGGGTGTTTTGGCAGTAGAACTTGTAAGAAGTAAAATATTTTCTTGGGCCGTGTAGGAATTTGGGTGTGTTTGGCTTGGAATGTGAGAACCACCTTACTTAGTCCTGATTATGGGAATAAAGTTATTCACAAGCAGTGCAGGAAGGGGCTGATTTTTGTGGCTGTGCTCACAGGGGTAGCTGCTCCCAAGCCCCAGCAATGTTTCAGGGCTGCCCTCACCTCTGCAGGCAAAAAAAAAATTAAAAAAATGGATTAAAAAAGTTTAAAAGTTCTCATCTCTGGAAATATAATCAAGCTGGATGGGATTGTGAGCAGCCTGATCTGGTTGAAGGTGTCCCTGCTCTTTGCAGAGAGGTTCCTTTAAAGGGCCTTTAAACCCAAACTGTTCTATGGTTCTGCCATCTTACTCAAGTGGGAATTATAATGTATTTCTCCCCTAAAATGCTTTGTGATCAACAAGATAGAACCAGATGTAAGCACAGAGCAAAGCCCCGTTTATCAAGCAGTTTCAGAATTACAAATGGACATAGGGGTAAGTTTGGAAGTTGGCTGCAAGGTCAGGTAAGTAGAGCAACTTTGTTGCTTGTAAAAATAATCGTGTTGATTTTTGTCTTCTGTGAATTTTTTTCAGCACAGGCTTTTACCATCTATTAGAAGCAGAGCACTTGTGCTCTGGAATGAATAATTAGCTGTTGAAGCAGGTCTGTGCTGTGTCTGTACTGTCTTCCACTTGCCTTCTCTTATGTAACAGAGAGATTGAAACTAAAATGGGGAAAAGTTGCTAAATGCTGTACAGAGGTTTAACTCTTAAGTGAAAACGGGATTGTGATGTTAGGAAGATGCTGCTTGGGAAAGACACCTTTCCTGCTAGTGTTCTCCTAGTAATCATGTTTTCAGCAGTGTTCTTGCAGAACTGAATTTCTGAGCATAATTAATTTTTTAAAAAACAGTAATTTAAATTCTAGCATGGTGCCACTAACTGGCTATTTTTGCAAAATGGTACCATGAGAAGCAAATCACTTAACAGTATAAGGACATTAAATTCAGCATTCTATGGCTCATATATGGTTTCTATTTTAGTAAAATGTGCACATTTAATTTTTTTATAACGTACTTTGCATAAATGTTGAATGTGATTACTTTTTTTTACTATAGTTGCAGTTATTGTTCACCTATATTAAGCTGTTTTGCAACTTGTCCAGTGCTGTGGAATACAGCTAACTGTATGTTGCTGTTTATAATTAACTTTTTAATTAAAAGGCATAATTATTTATAAATATATGAAAATCCCTGTTCTGGTAAGTTTACTCAGCAACACAATATAAACTAACCCCAGGAGAATGAAATCTATGATGGAAGAGAAATGTAATTTGGAAAGGTACAGCTCTAACAGAGGAATGTGTGTGATCACCACGAAGACCTCTCTTCCACTGAGAACTGGAATAGTGAAGACAAGGGAAGGAAACTAAAGAGAGAAAGATCACTCATAACCTAAATGTTGAAATTCACGCTCAAACTAATGAGAGGTTATTACCAGCTCAAGATTTTAAAAGTGAAGTATCATATTTTTCATTAACCTTCTTTAACAATTTAGATTTCACGTGCGTTTTTCCATTTCACCTTTTCATGCCCTGCCTTCCCCTTTATATACTATAGACAACTCTCAGCTAATTTTTCATTTCCAAGCTGTGTTACTTAGAGGCACTCAATTATACATCACAATGGTGTCTTTCTTTCCATTCACTGAATGACAGAGTGCATATCATTTCTGCATTGATTCATCTGTTAGGTTGCCATAAACGCTTAGGCTTAAGACCTTGACACTAATTCCTTCCCCACAGCCATTTATATCAAGAAAACACAATTGTTGGAGCATTTGTGGAAAGTAAATGCAAGAAGTGCCCTGATATCATTAAATAAATTCATTGAAAAATGTGAGAATGAAAAAGGTGCAAAGTGAAGGTCTATGGCTGCAGATCTGGAGTTTGGTTAGACATGGAGATGAGCCTTGTAGCCTGCTTGAGCTCAGCTATTTTTATTGCTTATGCAGAAATTGGTTGCATGTTTAATCTGCCAGCAGGTCACACAGACCTGGAAGAGGTCTGAAACTTCGACAACCAGATTCCCAACTTCTGTAGCTGGTTTGCCTTTGCTGCAGGCACTTGTCACTGGTTTTTAAAGCTGGTGATTATTGTCATATGCTGTTCTGAAAGGAAGCAAAGGATTATAGCTACAAACACATAAATAATGTTATTGTTCTAAGTAACTATCTAGTCCTAAATGGTTGTAGGGATGGAAGTTTAGGGTCCTGATGAGGGAGCCTCTGCAAAGGAAAGGCAGAAGGCACAAAGAATTGAGGAACGACTCTTAATTGTACTTTGTTTGCTCCTTGTTGTTCAGGCCCTGAAGTGCCAAGGTTAAGTGGCTTGAAAATTTGAGACTTTTTTTTTCCCCAAGTGGAATAAAAGCAGTGCAGAGCAGCACGTTTGTTATAGTTCTGTGTTTAACTGGAATGTAGAGGGACTTCTGAGGGCAAACCCCTTGTTTTGGGACCTGACTCAAAAAGGCATTTTTGCTTCCTCTTCTTGTTACCAAAATTGGAAAGTATTATTAAGCAATGATGTTTGCAGCTATGCCAGGGAGCTGTATTGCTTCCATGTGCTTGCACAGAGTATTGACAGAGAACACTGTGAAAAGGACTCTGAAACATGGGACATTGGGAGAGGAGAGCTCAGAGGGCACCACAGGCAAAGCTAAAGCCTGAAATACCAGTTCACATAAGAGGCAGAGATTTTTGAATGTGAAAATGAAAAGCCTGAGTGTGAAAGGTAAATGTCAAGGGTGGGGTGGTCAGCAGCTGGATTCCCAATGCACCAAAGAACTTAGAGTGACAAGCAGGAAAGGGGGCACTGTCAAAAGCATCTACTGTGGTTTCAGGATCAGAGAGAGAGAGGAAAACAGGTTTATAGAACAACATGAAAGGAAGGCAGAAAGGATTTAGCAACAGCTTTGCTGAAGGAGAAATGGGTTGAGTGTTCAAATGATGGAGGAGAAGGACAAGTTTGAATGAGAGGAAAGGGATCTGACAAACTTGAAACTTTCTTTTTGTTACTTAGTTGGAGGTGACAAGGCACACCTTCGATTCTGGTGCTAAAAATGGATGCTTGGAGTACAGCCAGAAGATATTTGGATCACTCAAAGGCAGAAATTACTTTTGGAAATACTGAGAATAGGTGATGTCATTTAAGTGAGAGAGAGTGTGCACCAAAAGAAGCTGCAGGAAAATCTCTCTTTTTATCAGCTTATTCAATCAGGTTAAGTTTTAGGAGGAGAAGTAATTATGGGTTCTCCTTTCTTCTTTAAGACTCTATAGGTTGATATGTGCAGTCACTGAAAATATTTAAAAAGTTATTATGAAGGTAAGATTTGGACTTTGTTATATTGGTCACTCAGGTATGTCAAATTTCAATGAAGGAAAGGAAAAAGAATGTTATAGACTGGAAAGGATTAGGAGTAGTAGAGCAACAGGAATTACTTTGCTATACAAAACACTGAAAAAGTTTTGGAGGGAGGTTGACTGGAACAGGTTCAGTGATGGAGGTGAGAGGCTGAAAACGAAAGGAGTCAGTGTGGGGAGTGATGTAGAGTGACTCCTACTCTATGTGAAATTCACAGTCAGCTCAGTATTTCTTGGCACTGTGAACAAGGTTGAGTTTTAGTGCCTAAGAGGTGAGGGGCAAATAAATTCCATCTTCCAGAGAGGATGAAAACCAACTCCTGTGGCTGCTGCTACCTGCCAGAGAGTGAGTAAATCTGCAGCTATTGTAGACAAGAAGTCAAATACAATGCCATGGCAACTGCTCTGAGACCAAGCGAGTCTGCCTCTTCTTGCTTTCTTATGTTATGCTTTTTCCATCCCATTAATCTAAAAGGCTATTTATCTTTTCTCTCCCTCTCCCCCCAGTAATTGCTTGCTTTGATAATAGTGCATAAAAATGAGGAGAGACATCATTCAAATTGTTAAAGAAAAGAAAGATAACACAGACAGGGATTCTCAAATCACTTGAGAAGGCATCAACAATGCTGGTTGTTTTTAACGGACAGAGAGAAGGTATGTTTCTGTTTTCTGAATAAAAGCTTCTCCTCAGTACAATAGTAAAATTTAGTCTGTCAGTCCATTGGTTTTTGAAGGCTCCAGTAGAGTTGTGCTGGCTTGAAAGTTTCTGAAGAGTTTTCATGCTGATTGGTAAAACTTTTTTGTGTCTGGGGTTGTCAGGAGCTCAATATCTGTCTTTGGGGCATCGCCTCCTAGGGACATCCTTCAGAATACTGAAGAAGCCTTGGTGACTTCAGTAAAGGACCCAAAAGATATTTAATCTTGATTTGAAAGCTCAAATGCAAGAGAAGCTACCACAGGCCTTATTTGCAATGATTAATTATTCACTATTTGAAAAAGTGAACTTTACTTTCAGCCTTAAGTCTGGAGCTTACAGCTGTTGCATGGATTATGGATTGCTGTGTAAGACTGTGGCCCTTCAGAGTAGACACATACCTGAGAGTGGATGGTGATCAAATTATAATTTAACATACTTGGATGAAAAGTAAAATAAATGTCTTTAGAGCTGCTTATTTAAGCAGCATTTAATTGAACTAAGTACTGTATATTTAACAGGGAAGATCTTTTTACCCATTTCCCTCAATTTTTATGCTTAATTTCTTTCAATTTTTTGAGGGAATGTGATAACACTTTCTAGAAGAGATTAATTTAGCTGAAGACCTTTTTCTTTTACGCTTTTACTAACTTGTGGATATGGTACAGAGTAGATAACTTAGATAATGATGCAAAGAATATTTATGTATGATGATTATGTAAGTGAGAGGTATGGTTGCACAACCTGAGGATGTGAAAGCCTGCTGTGCATCATTTTTAATATGCATAAAGCTTCATAGCACATGTTAGTTTGTGAACTGCTCACAGAATAAATCCTTTGATGACAGAGTAACTGCATTCTCAGGACCAAATGTGGTTTGATTTCACCAGTGTGAGAAAGAAAATATGCAGTACAGAAGTTCTTAGAGCAGCTTTCCAGTTCAAAAGCACTTTGGTAAAGCTGGACAGAAAAGTAGCAGTAGAACTAAGTGAGATTTTACATTTCTGCAGCACAGCTAAGCAATGAGCCAGACCTTAGTGTTTTAATATGCATAAAGTATTCCCTGCTTTAATGAGATCTTGAGCTTTGGCTCTGAAGATTGCTAGTGCCCTGGTGAATAGCCCTTCAGACTTCAGGCATACAATGAGAATTTGCTTCCTCTTTCAGTTCTTCAACTTCTTGGATAGAATTTATTATTTCCCTAAATATGCTGTCAAAATTCATTATATATTATAGTACCCCTTTTTGCTATTTTTAACTCCATCTCATTAAGTGGATTACATGGTTTCCTTTTGTAATTAAGTGCAGATTAAATTTTGTATTAAAAACATAAGAAATTACACCTTTTCAATGCCATTATGAAATTTTTAAAGGCAAAAGAATGACTCTGATTTTTTTTCCAGAAATGTTGGTCAATAAAATAAATACATCTTGTCCTTGTTGATGTGATTGTAGTATCAAAAATGTCAAAATGAAATATGCTCTATTCTTTCCCACTTAAATTCCACTCAAAGATAATTCATTTTTTTTTTTGCCTATTTTATCCTTTCATTCTTTGGGTAATAATGACTTCCTTCCAAGATTTTTGTTGGATATGAGTTATCTGGACACCAGGAGACCCTAACTAGTAATAGAGTCAGGGAACAGAGGAAAAAATGGAAATCTATTAGGGGCTTGCATATTAATTTGGTAAACATTGGCTTTATTTGATAATAAAATTCTATTTCCACCAGCTACATAGAGTCAAACCAATCCATGAAAATTACTTGTAAAAATTCTGCATTTTATAAAATTTGATCAAGACAAGCATGATGGACCCAAACCTTTCTTCATATGAACTTGCAGGGTCCCAAATCTAAATTCAACCTATTTAACATCAATCAATTAAGACTCTCTATAGAAATAAGAGGGATTAATTCTTCCAGAGATTCCTACCTAAGACTTTCATCACCCTTGAAAGCACCTCTCTGCAGTTACTGCCCATAAAGCAAGACAGGCATTCTTCTGCTCCAAGTGGCTAAAATCAATTAGTGAGGCAGCTCTTCAGAGGTGTTTTGCAAAGTAAAATGTTTAATAAAGAAAAAATAGCAAACTTTACAGAAAACAAAAGAAAAGCTGCACACAGGTGTCCAAGAAAACCTCTGGCACCCTGGTAGAAACGCTCCAAAAAACCTCTTCTTTTGTGCTCCTTCCTAGATACTGAATGTGTTAGGAGGGACAATTTGGCCAACAGGGAAAGATACAGGATTTGAAGAGCAGTGAAAAGATTCAATAGATGCTTCTCTCTTGGCACTGAACCAATCACTGCCAGAGGGTATGGAAAAATCTAGGTAAACTCCCTAAAATGTCTAGAGGGAAACTGAAACTCTTTCCCTATTTGGAAACACCTGCTGGGGGTGTGGGATGCATTACTACAACCTCCTGCTTTTCTTTGTGTTTGATTCAGGTATGGTATTGAAATTCTCGCCCAGCCAGGTGGTTTTAGCTCCACGAGGGCTCAATACACTCTGAGGGTATCCAGCACCTCACAAAAATGGCTTCAAATAATTGTGGGATGGCTCATTGGGTGTGCTTTGAAAAGCAAAAGGTTTTAATAAATGAGACCATAACAAACAATACAAAAACAAAACAAGCCGTGCACAGATGCAGGAAAGCCCCTTACACCTGGCTAAGACATCCCAAAAAGCACTGTCAGGGGCTCTGTGCTTGTTCTTAAGTAATTCATGTTCTAGGAGGGCTTTTGGCTTGCTGCCCAATAGAAATTATCTGCATTTCTGAAGAAGAGCTACAGAGACCAACAGGTGCCATTGTCTTGGCACTGAGGCAACCACGTGAGAAGGTCATGAAATATTCTTGGTTTTCTTCCTTTAAAGTCTTGAGGTGAAGCTGAAACCCTTTTCTTTATTTGGAAACATCCACTTGGGTGTGAGGGTGCACTGCAAGAGTATGGTTTAAGTATAAAGTGTATGTTAGTATCTTAGTCTGGATCCTAGAGAGATTTCTTTGGGTAATACTGTTGCTAATTCTAATTGATCTAATTTCGAACTAAGTCACCAATTGCATGATTTCTAAGAGTTAAATTCTGTTCCCCAGGATGAGATGTAGTGACAATCAGCCCATTTTGTTACCAGTGCTCAAGCTGAAGCTACAGCATTTTCTGGAAAAGAACAAAAATCAGCCTTCATACTACCCATATGCACCTGAGCAGCTGCATTAGACTTAGCCATTATCAAGTCCTTAATGATGGCAATTTATCAAATTAGCCTTAAAATAACACATGCTTTTTTCCAAATGCTGTACCATTAGCATGCCCAATTTTAACTGTCTTTGTCAAATAGTAAAAAGTTTTCTTTAGAATAAATCTTTCCACTCACCCCCAAAAGGTGAAATGAGTTTGATATATTCTAGATTTTCATTTTGTTTCATATGAATTGAAAACTATTAAAATGCACAAAAAATGTGTTTCCCTGATTAGCTTTTTAATCTGATTTCTTGGTAGATGTGATTATGGCAGATGCAGTCCCACTCAGCAGATTTGTCATGACAAAATAGCCACAGTTTAGCATGGGAGGTGGAAAGTGGCTGAATTTGAGGTCGTATGTGAAGAGTTAAGAGATTTCAGGAGGAAAAAATTCTTTCTAAAGAACAAGGTCAGGTTAACCCCGCTAGAACCAGACAAACCAGCAATTTGGAGTGTTTGTTGTGGTGCTTTGGTATGTATGGAAGATGTGAAAACATGAAATTGTATTCCAAAGTATATTCACTGAAAATACATTCCCTGCTCTAGCTGATACTAGTATCTCTGAAAGTGCTCAACAAAGTATAAAATTAATGAATATATAGGTATATATTTATGTGTATATGATTTATATATGTCTTTTGAGAGGGCAAGCTTTAGGCACAAGGAAGTACTTACATCTTTGTTGTTTTGCAAAGCCTTGCAGACTATGCTGACCGAATAAGTAAGAATTGTTCCTTCTTTTCTGACAGTGAGGATAGAAAGAAAAGATACTAACCTTCTGATGCAATTGCTTTTCCTTACAGCACTGAAGTAGGAAGGAGCTTTCTCCTGGTTTGATGCTGTCTGGCAGCCTCAGTTCTCCTTTTCCTGGAGACCTACAATCTACTTTGATTCTATATTTGCAGCCTATTATTTTTCTTTTATATTTCTAGGTTTTATAATTATTGCAATATTGGATCTTAAGTTTTAGATTGAAGTCTTCTTGTTCTGGACACAGTGAAAACATGTATAAGAACCAACTTCCACCCTGAGAAGTCCTAAAATACAATCTGCTCTTCCACAAGCTTTTCAGTTCTGTAGGTGTGTCTTCATTAGCAAAGAGTGTGGAGCAGGGGATGTGGACCTGCAGGAACAAACAGGCTGCAGGTACCCACTGCGTGGGTTTTGAAGAGGTATGGGTGGCTTTAAGATCTCATTCCGTGAGCTAATTGCCCATTTGTGGTTGATGTGCACTTCTAATTTAGTTCCACCTTAAAGTAATCGAGTTAGTGCACATCAAAACTGGTCCACAACATGAACCAAATCAGGTAAATGGGGACAGTGAGATTTGCTTTGAAAAGTACATTCTTGAGCACAACAAGGAAACCCAGGACTGTTTGTGTAAACCTTGGTGTTGTAGGAGTGCAAACGTGATTGGTGTCCAAGACACACACTGAGTGCCCAGGGAATCAATGTATCCAAATGGATCCAGTTGAAATCAGGGGCTTGATATCTTCTGCTTGGGTTCTATGATCTTCTGTGCCCAGAACACGGACCTTAATGACTCACACACCACATTCACAAGTTTTTTGTGCGTGCCTGCCTTGAGCACAACTCAAGAAACGTTGTTAGAGCCAGAGGGCTGAAACACATCCCCATAAACACCCAAATCACTGTTGCCTTTTGTGTTTCTACCCAGACCCCCAGACAATTTTAACAAAATATCTGAGAGTTTCCCCCAAACCTTCTGTTACCAACACGTAGTTTGGTGCTTAAACACTCAACTTTTGTCCATCTTCAATCTTCTTAATCCAACAACAGTTGTTAATAATCTGTAAGACCTGAGGCTGAGATGAAAAAAGAGCAGTGTACAGTGACCCAGAGATATCAAACCAGCCAGCTTATGCTAAACATAATGAAACTGCATAAACATGTTGGGTAACTAGAAGAAACATGCACAAGGAAATATTTCCAATATTCATTTCCTCTCGGTAATTATTGGACAGTTTGGTAGAAAAAGAGCAGTAGCTGGAAGAATTCAGTGCCAGGGCTTACAATGGAAATTATCAACCATTCACCCTTCACGTAGCTGCAGATATAAGGCCAACAAGAAGTGAGAAATAATTGTGTTATTTACCAAAATGTAGTGTTTCTGTTAGCTCTGTATTTGCTATTCCTGCACTATTTCAAGACACTTGGTTTGCAAAATAAGATACTTTCATTTTACTATCACTTGTAAACTGGATGTTCTACTGATGATGCTTTAAGGATAAAATTATCTCAAACAAAACCAGAATAATATAAGAAAACTCAAAGTGATTTTATTAACTTCAAATGGTAAAATACAGTTTCAGCTATTACAAATAGAATTTCTTATGAAGCTCACTCTGCTTCAGAAACAGAGTTAAAAGTCAAAATTTATGACTTAAAAATTATTACTTGTTTTTTTTTTTGAAGTACAGCATAATGTTGGGAATTAGGGAAGCTTCTAGTTGGTGCTTCAGTATCTGGGCCAGAAATGTTCCTACCCCTACCCACCTGCAGAAGGGAGCTTGGCACCATTTCCCACAGGAAGCTTAGTCAGCTCTGTTAACTAAATTGCAATAGTATGGTTTTAAATTGTATGACAAAACTTCACACCTACTCTTGCAGTTAATGTAGGGTACAGTCATTTTGAAAGAATAAAGTATTTGGGGAACTCATAACTCAGAGGGCTGGACTGGTTTCGCTTGTAACGTCAGGGAAGCAGCACAGGTCTCGTGAGCTGCAGCTCTGCTGGCTCAGCTTGATTTCTAAGAAGTCTTAAATGTAGTTCCCTCATGCTCTGCAAGACTAAATAGGATATAAATATAATCAAATATGAAACCATTAAAGCTGTAAAGTCAGGTTCATTTTTTGGCTTAAAGCACTAGTGTGCAGTTGAAATTTGAGATGCAAGGCTGCAGTGGTACAAAATGCAGCAAGTGATGTCCGATGGAACCTCTGCATTGGTGGGGTTGTTTTGTTTCATTTTGGGTGGGGTTTTTTTGGTTGGGTTTGTTTTGTTTTTGTTTTGGGGTGTTTCATGGAATATGTGAACTACTGAACCTAGAAATGTTTTTCAGGGATAGGTATACCTATTTGGTTTAGTAAAGTTTTCATATGCACACTTTGGAAATTCTGAAGAATAACTGGAAGAGATTTAATTGGCTTGCGGCTTTCAGTTAAAAAAAAAAATCAACAAAAAAATAACAAACCACCCCACCTCCCCCCTTAAAACCTTAAGTTTTGTATGGAATTTAGAATAAAAACAGTCTTGATTGCAATATCTTTGATATTTCCAGTGTGGCTACTGGGAATGACATAGACCAGTGAACTCAATGGCTCAGAAATGCAGATAATCACAAAACCATAAATGCTGGGAGCCCACAAATTAAGCCAGTGGAAACTGATGTAGAGTCTGGGGTATGCCATTTTTGCAGTGTATTCCCAGGTTTTTGGTAGCTACAATTTGGAACTAAAAACATGAATGGTAATTGAGACAAGAAAGATAGAAATCTACAGCAGATCCTGCAAATATTCTATTGAAGCTCCTTCCATGTAGCCAAGGAATAGTACTGGAGCATATTCAAAATAGGAATGGTAATTCTTAGAGATAATTCTAGACATAATTATTATATTAGACATTATTTTTATTATTTTTATCAAATTCATGTTCATTTTATGTATTAATGTACTTTTGTAAGGAATATATGCTTCTTCAGAACCTTTAACATTAATGAATGGGAAAGATAAGTGCATAATTCGTGGACTATTTGCAGCCCACCATTCTGCACAAGAGTGAAAGTTCAGAGTAAAAAAAAAGGCAATCACCTGTACAACTTAAAAGAAGTTGTTGTGATGTTAAATAAGGAAGAAATAGAACTTCTCTTCCACAATTTCCTCTGAAGTGTGAGTTAAGTCTAGAGCAAAACCATGCTGAAGCACTGGAGAGACTTTTGACCAAAGCAGTGGAGGTTTCACAGTCAAGAGTGACAATTTCTAAATATAACTGCATAGTTGCACGCTGTTTCTTGCAAAGCTATAACAAACTGCCATCCTAACAAGCTCTTCTTGTACAATTGCACCTGAAATTGTCACCACTGCAGAACCCCTTGTTGGTCATGGCGCTTTTTAATCTTGTCTACTGTAAAACTACAGGAAATATTGCAAAGGAACATTATAGGAAAAATAAATGTTATTATTTCAGGTTCTCTGCAGGAGACTGGAGCAGGCTGCCAGGCAGAAATTCCAAAAGCAGGCTTGCTGTCTGAGATGCTCTGGGAGCGTGGAGCAGCTGAGGAACAGAGAATTACTGTTATATAAACCTCCTATTTCCTGGCTGAACAAGACAGGTCTCTTGTAGAAACTGAAGCCACAAACTAACATGAATCCCTAATATGTGTGACAAAACTGTAACAGTGAAGTGGGAAAAGGCATCCAAGTGTCAGAGCTCTGCAGGATGTGCCCCAGAGAGGAGCTGCCCCACGTGTCTGCTGTCTCTGGGGTGCAGCAGATGAAATATAGGTGAGTGAAATTGTTTTACTGATAAAAAAACAACTTTCACACAAGAAGCAGAATGGGCAGATCTGGTTTGTAGGGACAAGGGAAGGGGTAAATGGTGCTGGGCTAGTGTGTTCCTTGTCTCCAGCTGGTGCCTTCCGTGGCAGTTTTTTATCAACTCCTTTGCAGTGGGATGTGGTTACCAAACTGTGCCCTGTATGGTAGCTGGCTCCTTTGAAGTTCATACTTCAAGGGGAAGAGCAAAGAGAGATCCTGCCAGAGTACTCGGTACAGAGTACAGAGCACTTAGTTCAGCCTTCTTTGTATCTTAAGAAGGAAGTGAAAAAAGGCAAAGAAAGTGGAGAGGGAAAAGAAATTCTTGCTCAATCCAGGACTGGGTAAAGTTGATGCGAATCTTGGTTTGATTAGCATATATAGGAGTCATTTAGAGTCATTTACCTGCTTTTTCCCTAGTGCTTTTGTCCTAAACTTCTTTTGCACTGCAAAGTAAGGCAGCTATCAGCTGCTTTTCTGTTATCGTCTGAGGGGAGCATTTTCTGCAGCTGCTGAATTGCACTCAGAACAGTGGAGAATGATCACCATGATTTACAAGGAGGCTTCAGGTCAGTACCCTGCTGAGGAAGTGAAGGAGCAGGGGCTGATCAGACAAAGATAACTGCTTCTGCCTGGAAGTTACACGGCTGCCCTTGAGGGGAGACTGCCCAGGGATCGCAGGTTCAATCGCTCCAGGGATGTGGTAATCACTAGATGGGTCATTTACCTAAGGAGTCTGGAGATAGCAATAACTATTCATTACTGCAAAGCTATCAAGTTGATGACTCTCTTTTTCCTTATTTTCTTGGGCTTAGCATGAAGAGAACTAAACAGGAAAGCCATTATATTAAACAGCTCTTAAATAAGATGTAACAATGAGCTTGGTTATAAGTAATGTTTATAAATGGTACTGAAGAGGAATAAAATCCAGAGAGGACAGTCTACTGCTATTAACACAAATTATCTCCACTCGGTTTGTAAAGTTCTTAGTCGAAATTAACTGAACTTCCTGCTTTGGAGAGAGTAATGTCATAAGGGATTGACAGTCTTCCCTTTTGAGCACAGGAGTAAAAGGAGAAAGATGGGCTTTCAGATTGGTGTCATCTGAAAAAGGGGAGTCTCATGCCAAAGAAACCTGAAGTTCAAACTGCCTGGGGCACTGCGTGGCACAAGAGTTTAAACGTGTTGTTCAAACTGCATGGTTAGAGCATAGGTAACAGGCCAGACAGCTGAGACCAGTAAAGGGAGAGCTGTTCCCGTGCCCATAAAACTGATCTGTTGGCTTAGACATTTAGCTGGGATGCAAATGGATTGTATTCTATTTCAGGTTTTATAAAGACAGCCCATGCTTCCTGGACAGATAGTTATCCAACTTTTTCTGTAGTTCCTATGTGAGAAATTGGTGTAATAATTCTCTTGCTCATGGTCATGTGCTGGTAACTAAGAGAAAAGATCACTGCCATGATGCTTGAACTCCACACTCCCTCCACTAGAAGTTCAGAGAAACAAGGATGAATGTGTTTTTCCTGTGGGCTTTGCTTATGAAATATGTTCTCACTGAATCGAAGGAGAGGTTGATGCATGCTTATTTGTTTGATCTAATGTTTACTGAAGTCAGCAGAAATCTTTCACTGGGTGTTTAATGTCTTCCCTTCCCTGTCTTGCTGTGATGCTTTATGGTCAGTGGAGCAGCTGAGGAAAAATGCTTGAGATGAAAAGCTCTTATAGGATGAGTATTGAGGCAACAGGGATCCAGCAAAAATAATCTGAAGGGTCACAGAGTTTACATTTTAAAAGTAATTGTAACCCTACAGAGACAGTGTTAGTGTAAAGGCTGTTGCAGCCTTGATGCTTCCAAGGTGTATGGGAAATAAGGTTGTTTAACTCAAGGTCTAAATCAAATTTAAATGCATTTATTCTAACATTTATTACACTTACCCCATAGTCTGAACTGCAAAATAGAATGCCCAATAAGCTGAACACTGACCCAATAAATCTTTGTATTTTATCAGGTAAAGCAATTGGATTTTGAAGTTGAAAATGCCATTGTTTCAACTTTTGGAACTCTGCTTGAGACACAACCTTCGTTAGATAACACTGTCTTGAATTTGCCACCGTCTCCCACAGACTTTTAATAATAACCTGGAATACGGGCAAGGAGCAGAAGCAGGAGGAGCATGTTGTACAAGGAGAGGCTGTGCCCAGCCACAGTCCACCCAGCTCTGCTCCAGGACAAGTGGTGCTGGTCGTAGAGAGGAGACTCAGGGGTCACATTCCAGCTCTGGGGACACCAGTGGCAGCTCCAGACAAACTCAGTGCACAGGGATGTGGGCAATGCTGAAAGAAGCCAGGGAGGTAGCTCCTGAAATTGCAAAATTTGGTTCGGACAGGAAGGAGGAGGGTTTCGGTTTTTAACTCCTCTTGGGAAAAATAAAATTTTAGTGCAGTATTCTTTCTCCTTCACTCCTGTTCTGTGATTCACACATCCTGACTTATTTTCTCATATGTAAGAGCTACGTGATGAACTCCAGTCATAACTTTGGCACATTCATCCCCATTTCACATCGAATGCTTATTTAGGAAATACCTGGAGGACTGTTTGTAATTACTATGACACATTCAGTATGTCCACAGAGTGTTTCAAGGGGGATTTAGTATTATCTACTTCCTTTATCTTTGTGTTCATAGTTTCCAGAGGGATTTTTAGGTCTTTAAGACAAATTAAGTGATGAACCTGGCCTGAGAAGTAGCATTTAGACCTAAAGACCCAAATTCCTAAAAGGTCTTCAAGTTCTACAGCTGTGGGATTTTTATGAATGAAGTAAGGAGCAGACACAAGAGGTCTTCAGGTAAGACACTTTGCACAGTCTCAGTAGTGAGTGAAAATATCTTGAAAATTCTGCCATCACTTGGTATTTATTCTTCTGTCCCTTGTGCATTATCTTCTAGACTATGTTTTCTTTACCATATTGTTCTGCAGTGATAAAGGGTTCAACAGAATGAAAAATTATTTGAATGAAAAATGGGAATAAGACTATGACTTGCCTGGTTTGTACAGATAAGGGAGTATATGAAATATAATGCTATCAGCTTAATCCATGTTACTTTGGACATAAACACTAATAGTTTATTAACAGTAGGATTTCTGCTCTGTAGGTTTTGTACCAGCTAAGTTGCTTAGCAACCTTAACTCCAAGATAACTATGTTTTGCTGCCTGTGATTAAAGAATGATTTTTTCCTGTATTCTGTTTATGATATATCTAACTTAAATATTTTGTTGTTTTCAAAGCCTTTTTCCACAATTTTCATTCCAAATATAGGAGGGTATATATATGTTCCTTGAAGCACTTTATCTTTGAAATTCCCCACAGGTGAATGCAAGTAGCACAATAGTATTATGAGAAAACCCACACTGCACAGTAATGCAAAGAACATAAAATGGAGAAGCAGCCTATAGAACCGCTCCTGATACTGCTGTATAAATCCTTAAAATCTTTTCAGCACAAGTGCATTGCCAATAACTGAATAATGCTCTAGTCCTGTGGTTTAATTCTCCTCTTAAATAAATAAATAGAAAGCTCTGGGACTTGCCCATGTGTGATGCTGTGCTTTGGAACTGGTCCAGAAAAGTGAAATAGTGTTCTTTAAATGGTAGCAAATGCCTCTTGATAAAGCTGGGAGCTGGATCAATTACTTTAATAGTATTACAGAAGTCCACTGGACCTCAGCACTAATAGTGTTGTGAGCTAGAGTCTGAAGGATGGCACACATTAAAATGGATATGGGATGGCATTAATATATTTCAAAATATTATGTTAATTCCTGAACAGCTTATCACCATGGTTACTGTGACAAGAAATTAAACAAACAGGAAAAAAATTAAATTAATCCATTCTGAATAAGAATCCAACAGGATCTAGACTCTCATTTAAGTATTGTGACCCACAATAAAGAGTGACAGCTCTTTGGATAATAATATAACCCATGCCTGCTGGAAGCGAAGTTCTGTCCTGGAATTTGGGGTGTCTATCATAAATTACTTCCCATATTGTAGGAGGCAGCGGGTTTGCAATGGAGACCTAGGTAGGAGCTACTGATGTAAACTGTCTGCTCCCAGCAGACTGGAGTTAAAGGAACTCTTCGTGGTGTAGAGGTTTGTAATTGAAGTACTGATAGTGGTAGGGATGCAATGGGAATATCTGTATGTGACAGCAAAGTATCCTGAGACTGGGATCTGTCTTGAACTCCCAAGACATGGTACTCAGTGGTAACACTGAGGAGAATGCTGTTTAAATCCAAGTGAGGAAGGAGCACAGCACAGATGCTTCCTCAAGGCAAAACCCCATCCCCATTCTTAAACTCAGGATGCAACAAGTTGCAGCACATTATGTGTGCCAATCTTTTCCTTTTTCCCCAACAGGAAAACTTACATTTCAAACAAAAGGAAAAAAAAAAAAAAACCAACGAAAAATAGANTGGCACTGCTGGAATCAAGACCAAAGTGTTAGCTGTCAAAATTGGTAAACGTCTTGTCTTTGTGCTTAAGTATTAACTTAATGCTACATTCAAGTCTCTTCATCTAAGAGATGTGAACAAGTCCTGTAGTATGGCATTCACCTGCTGCTTTGAAGGGTTTCTAATATATCAAGCTGTTTGCAGTTTCTAGCTGTTTATTTGAACAATTATCATAACCTAACAATTCAGCAATTCTGCTCTGAGTATTTGGAGTAAGTTTTTAGTTACTGACCTGGACTGGCTTCTACTGCAGTGTTGGGTTTGTGAGGGTGTTAGAGAAGCAGGGGGGGAAGGTATCTGTGATACACAGTGATGTTGATGTTTGTAGTGAACATTTTGTAGACCAACAATTGAAAAATCTCAGCATTTCTCCAGTGAATTCCTGCTGGATCAGCCTGGTGTTTCTTGAACATTTTTGTGAAGAACACTTTAAGGAACAGAAGTGTGGCCTCAATGGAAATAGGAGGTGTCCCATGCAGGACATAATTCCCCTATATGAAACATTTGTTTCAAATGGCTCCCTCCCAGGTGGATAAAATCCGAGATAGTGTTTGGTGCTTAGTTTAAAGTGGAAACTCTTGCCATTCCTATTGTTGCCATAGGTGCCTTGGGGTCTGAAACAGATGACAAAACTATTCTTTCCAAGGAAATTCATACAACCAAAGTGCAAAACCTTGGCAAGAGCAATACCAAGGCATAACAGGAATACAGTAACGTCAATTAAAATACCCTCTTGAGTGACAGGTTTATGCCACATTTACTTTATCAAACAAACATGTTTATACAAGTAAATATTTGGCATCTGGAGATCCCCCTTGACTTGAACTTAGGCATCAATTAAAGCACTTTAGCTTATGCTGAACTAGATAGATATTAGTCTGTGCTAAACAATACAGTGAGAAACAGCTTAAGGGATATACATGTGGAGGATCTCATTTACTGGTAATTATGAATGAAATTAATAGAATCTGGAGTACCTGATTTTGTAGTGACATTCCCAGGGGGGAGCTCACAGTGGCAATGCTGGCTGGCTCTGGAAATGAAGGTGCATTAAATGGTAGTGAGCTGTAATGGGAAGTGAATCTGGTATGAGTCATCAGAAAAGAGCAACTGGGAAAAAACATTTTTAAAGGAAGACCTTTAACCCATGTACTTAGTGCATATGCAGTCACAAAGGAGTTCCACTCAGACTAAAATTCTTCAAAATTACATCTGGTATTCAAGAGACTTAGGCAAATCAGAAAGTCTTCACTGTCAGAACTTAAAGTATTTTCTATTTTTGAATTATAGTTAATGTTTTTCCACAGGAAAATATTTTGACCTTGTTAGCATTCAAAGATGAACCTGTAACTTTGACAGCTAAATATAGTTTTTGGTGGTAATGTAAGAACATCTGAATTAAAATAGTCAAAACATCTCTCACATTATGCACTCACTCAAAATTCAGGTTTAAAACCTTCTTGAGGATTCATATTTAATATTTAGTTAAACATTGCCAATTATCTTTGGAGCCACAGAATAAAACAGAACTTTAGTAATTGTCACAAAAAGTGGCATGGAACAGCTTATGTGAATGAAGCTCTGAACATAAGTAATTCTTTTAAAGAATAAAAAGGAAATACATTAAAGGTTCGGTATCACTCATTAATATTAGTTACTTCCAACATTGACCAGGAAATGTGATCCTCTAAGACTATCTCAAAGAGGATGCTGTCATTTGGATAATTACACGTGACCCCAATTCATGCCAAGATATATGTAGAAGTAAACTAATTCTTACTTCTATTCAAATGTATATAAGCTTTCCAGCTGAGTTGTGCTAATTAAAGCTTTATACATTTACAAAGAAAACTTAAAATAGTGCTTTGAGCTTGGCTTTTATAAAATCTTTTTCTTTATTTCTTTTCCTGAAGATGTCATCCAGGAACACAGCTGCAGTGGCATCATGTGCAGAAGTCCAGGAGATCTGAAGAGTAAACCAGAATCTATTCTTTCCATTGCATTCAGGTTTCCTATGGCTGTTGATCTGCTGGCATTGATAGGCTCTAATTCAGAACTGAGGGGTTCAAACTGAATTTGAGTGTTTCCTAAGAGTAGTTACAAAGCAATGACCTGAACACCAAAAGCTACTATTCCACTGCCTGCCAGCTAACTACAACACATTTTTTTGGCAACAAGGATCTTTCAAGTTCTGTTTCTCCTCCCACACTCCCCGAGCAGTAGTTTCAACTTAATGTGACTATTACTTGGTAACATTAATATTTACATCAGAGTAGGGTTAATAACTTTAAGGAATGAAAAAGATGACCTGGAAGTTAAATTGCAGGGGAAAAAGTCTGATTCAGGCTTACATAAAGCTTCTGATAGGAGAGAGAGGACTCCTAAAGCCCTTTGCATTTATTAAAGGCAGGGCTGGATTTACACCCGAAGCTGCAGAAACCTAAAGGAAGCCACCAGAGGGCCAGTAAAATACTGTCAGGTCACTCAGTAAAATACTGTCAGGTCACTGAAAGCCCAGATCAGTTTCTTCACCCAGCTCAACATTTGTGCTAGTGCAAGGGGAGGGTGACACGAGGTAAGAATGAGGAGCCAATGATTATTTGTTTTGGTGCCAATGCATTTCCAACTTAAATTTCGTGTGAATAGATAAGACAGTTGTCTTTGGCATAAAGGAAATTCTGCTTGAAGATCAAGCTGAAGAGTAAGAAACAATATTTTCCTCCATTCTACCTAATGTACCAGAAATTCCTCTGGTTGGAAGTGTAGTATTCTGAAGCCTGATTTCTGGGTACAAAGGATGTGCTTTTGGAAACCTTGTTTCTACCAGAGCCATAAAGATTTCCTCTGAGTAAAAGAGAAACAGAGCATGTAACACATGTGCATGTGCATCTGTGCATGCTACACAACTGCTCTGCACCTTGGTAGTCAGTTGGGCTGTTCTGGGGAATAGCTGGGGCAATACTTCCATCAAAAGGAAAAATACACAGCCTGAAATTGGTGGTTCCAAGTGTTTGTCACTGGCTAAAATAAAATATCTCACTGTTGTTACTATCTGCAACAACAAGTGCTCTCTCTGTAGTAGTCCTGTGCTTCAGGCAGCAGTTCTTTATAGGAAGGTGCCTTAGGTGCTAAAATCTGTCTTATATTCTTAGAGAGCATGCTGGATGCTTATTTTTCTGTAATAAAGATGAGTGAGGGAATGCCACGACAAGTTATTTCTTGAATTCTTTAGTGGACTTTTGTGCTGTGAATGGCTGCTAGAAAAATACAAATTGCTTCTCCCTCACAAAGAACACACTTCCTTCTCAATCTATCTTTCCTCAACCTCTAAATGAGGATTTCACCTGTTTTTGTGTGAGTTTTTAAGGATTACAAGTTAACATTATCTTGCATATTTCTTCCTTGGGTTTTGTTATGTTAAAACCTACAACTACTTGAAGGAGAAGGTTATATAAAAGATTGGTACCTATAAAATCTCTTAAGTCTTAATGTGTTTTATTCAGGTATGGCTGTGCTAGTTTTTACCTGAGCTAAATTCCAAATGGATGTCACTGGTTTTCAAAAGCTTTATTTCAATGCATAACTTCTTTTACATATATAATACCTGATTTTTATAGAGTTATTTAACTTGTTATAGTCACACATTGATATCAGATAAATTAATCAAAGCATTTATCATTTGAGTAATCACATTAATATAGCTGCATAAAGTAACATGATCTTCCTGCAATGGCACTGACCAGTGTTCACCAGATCACATATATTTGAAAATAGCAATAACTGCTGTCAAGGGTGAACTGAATCTCCTCTTTTTTAATTTTTTTTCTCTTCTTCATTTTGATCTTCCATTCTACCTCTTCTGTTTCCTGTCTTCTGTAATTGTTTCTTCCCACGTTGCTTAAGGAGAACACTTCAGCCTGTCCTGAAGTGGAGATTCAAAGGAAGAGTGAAGAATGGGAATGTTCCTGAAAAATTACAAAGGGGGTAAGTACACAGGATACTTTCTAGCCTCCATCTGCTGAGAAGCCCAGAGACTTCTTGATCTAGATACAGTGCTTGAGTATTGAATAACTATCAGTGGTTTTATTTTCTGTGAAGTTATTCAGTGTCTCCTAGAATTCCTGCAAATTTTTGGCACTCACTGAACCTTTTGGCATGTAGTTCCTTAGATCTTCTCTCTGCTACATGAAGAAAACTTTCATTTGTTTCCAGTGTAGCACCCAATAGCTTAATTTGATCCCCCACAGGTTTTGTTTTGGAAGAGGCAATGAATACTTGGCCTCTATCCAGCTTCTCCATACAACTCATGATTTTGTAGATCTTTGTCATACCCCTTTTTAGTCATCCCATTTTCAGATTAGAGAAAAATGCATCTTGGACAAGTTCAAGAAAAAAACAAACCAGAACCATTTTTAAGGCTTTCAGGGAATATTACTGCTTAGGTACTACACCATCCATGGTGTAGAACAATGGGCAGCATTCTGCTTTGCTCCATGATTAATAGATGCTGCAGCTGTCTAATTTCATGTTTGTTATGCTCTTATCATCACTTGCAAGGTAGCAATCCTTATCGTGATGGGGTTTGCTATGATCTGCCAGGTTGTTTTGCAGGCAGAAAGAACCACCCATTAGCTTATATAAAACTGGTAGCTTACTAGAATTAGCATGTATATAATATATACTTTGCTAATTATATTTAATTGATTTCTGAGCAATGATAAAAATATATTTGGTTTAGATGGTTGAGCATTCTAAAAGCTCTAGTGTAGAAAATTTCTTTGCCTCACAAGTCCCTTGGACATCTGCTACAGTACTGTTGACCACAATATAGATCTGAAGACTGTGTATTTCACAGTTAAAATACACCAAACATTTCTGAAATCTTCATGATTATTTCTTCATTTGATGTGCTCACTGCACACTTTCCCACTGAGTCACTTTCTTGGATTGTCAAACAATCTATAATCTGCATTTTACAGAACAGTTTTCAAAAATAATAACCTATTCCCAAATGCAAATCAAGTGAACAATGATGAATTGGGCCCACATTCAATTAAAAGTTTAGGCAAATGCTCAAACATTTTACCCCATGGAAGCACTTCTGAATATGAATTGAAAATTAACCCCATATGGCATTAAAATGCTGAACTGGGAAAGAAGTGAGCTCTCAGAAATCAAATGTGACACTTGTATTTATTGACTTATTCATTGTCCTCTTTTATGGCAATATTAAGGAAGATTGGGGATGTATTGGGTTTGAATGGCCTGGTTTTGGTGACAGTGGGGGCTGCAGGGGTGGCTTCTGTGAGAAGCTGCCAGAAGCTTCCACCATGTCTGGCAGTGACAGGCCCTGGTGGCTCCAAAGACAGAATTGCCACTGGAAAGCCTGGGACAACTAGAAATGGTGGTAATGCCTTTGTGATAACTCATTTTAGAAGAAAGAATAAAAAGTTATTGTGCAGCTGTCATTGCCAGAGAAGAGTGGGGTGAGAATACGTGGGAGGAACAAGTCTGCAGACACCAAGGTCAGTGGAGAAGGCAGGGCAGGAGGGGCTCCAGGCACCAGAGCTGGGATTCCTCTGCAGCCCATGGTGAAGACCGTGGTGAGGCAGCTGTGCCCTGCAGCCCATGGGGATGCAGAGATCCACCTGCAGCCTGGGGAGGAGCTGTGGATGCCTGAGAGGAGCCTGTGAGCCCGTGGGAGGCCCCTGGAGAGAGGAGCCCATGCCAGAGCAGCCTGTCCTTGAAGGACAGCACCCCATGGAAGAGTGACCCACGCTGCAGCAGTTTGGGGAGGACTGCTGCCCATGGGATGGACTCACACTGCAGCACTTGGCAGGGAGCTGCTGCTCATGAGATGGACTCACACTGGAGAAGTTCATGGAGATCTGTCTCCCGTGGGAAGGACCCCACAGTGTGGCAGGGGAACAGCTGGAGTGGACATGATGTAACAAAAGTAGAAGAAAGTAAAATTTTTTGTTAAAGACGAGGCTTTAAATTTTTGAGACACATCTGCTTTAGAAAAGCTTTGTAATTCCATTGTCTCACACTGCCAGCATGCTTTACACAGGGCAAGCAGCATGTGGGGAAAGCAGATACTTAAAGCCAAGGCTGTTAACTTGCAGTGAGGTGATGTCTTCCATTCTTAATCTTTGAAATTCATTCAGTGTGTCCTGGATATGAGAAGAAAAGAAATGATGCACAATTTCTTTCAAAGCAGGCTTTATTTTTGAAATACACACACACACATTTCTGTGTGTTTCTAGATATCCTTCATCATTCATATTAGCAGTAACTGACGTAAAATGTCACTCACTTCTCTACTTTTGTTCTTAATATATAGGATTTAAACAGTCTTGTTATGCTGCTGAGCTGTATTTGCAACATTTGTTAAGACTGACATCCCATACATAAAACATCTAAAAATTCAGCTTATCTGCTTTTGAGATGGCACAAATATATTCACATATTGTATGAGCTGAAGGAGTCTGGGCTCCTCAGATTGAAGAAAAGCAGGTTATAATTGGTAGCTGGAATCAGCGTGATCATTGAGAAAATATGCACTGTATATATTGACTTTTAAAAAGCAGGATTAATAGCCCATTCACTGTTTAGAAGACACTTCAATAAGTATTTAAAGATTCTGCTTTATTAGCACTAGGAATTCAGTAATAACAGACATCAGAACTGCAGTGTCATCAATGAAATCTCATATTTAATGGTGTTTAATATTTATCAGATTTTACAGAAAACAAAAAGTAAAAGGAGATATAGTTATGTAGTAAACATCTTCCATTTGTTACTATTCATAATTTTGCACCTGTGCTTCTCTATTTTATTTTATTTTTTCTTAAACTATCCTCATTCAAAGAGGCTGCTTTTTTCCCAGATACCATGCATCTGCTTACACGTGCACCACAGAGATTTCACCCAACTCAGCATGTTTCTAGAACTTACAAACCTGGAACCAAAACACTTGGCTCAAAAAGTAAGTAAATCTGATAGACCCTTCCCAAGTCTAGTACCTGACAAAATAACTGAGATGAAAGTTCACTGAAAATAAAAGTTCACTGAAATTCTCAAAAAGCTGTTGTTTCATTTAGTGTGCCATGGGCATCACAACCACTTGAACTTTTTTTTTTTGATTGTGTTTCACATTAGCCTGACCTAATTTACCCCCATGTGAAAGGCCATGCCAGGTTTCATTCCCTCTAAGTCAGCATAGCCTTCACGGACAGCCTGGGGATATATACAGATCCACTGAAGGTGCCTATAGCCTTGTTTTATTATTGCTGGAATTTGACCTGTTAAGAAGGAACCTTGCTTCTATTTTTATCCTGCCAAAGCTGTTTCTTAAGCCAAGGAACCCAAATGCTGATTTTTCCTAAGAAAACAAACAAACTCCAACAAAATGTCTACACAGTTTCCCACCCCTCTCCACCCACCAAAACACTGTCCATGGCTACTGATATAAATCTTGTTAATGCCCCTCACTGTTGCTTCCAGTTTGGAACTATCCTTGATCTACTTTTTCTTCCTGAAGACTCTTATAATCAACTTTTCTATAAGGGCAGAATTGTAAGTCTTTGTAGAAATAAAATTTTAGCATTGCCATTGCTATTTCTTCAGAATCTGGAGCATAGTGTCTGGTGTTCAGGTAGTTCCCATTTTAGTTTCCTCTTTCAGGGTGTTAGTTTTTCAACTGGATCTTGACATCCCTTCTGAACTGGCATTTGTGACCACAGATGGTATTCAGTCATCATTGAAGGTAATGGGCACTTTTCCCTGCAGCATCTGCCCTTTGGGACTAAAAACCTTTTCAGGCTTCTCTCTAATCCTGCTCAGATGTAGGAATATACCAGGAGAATCCAACAAGACTCACATCAGACCAGTTTTGATAATCTTATACAGTTTACTTATATTAAATTAACACACAGAAACGTTCAAACATTTTTAACCTGTAGCTGTCATTGCTGAATCACTGCAGTATTTCATTTAGATGTGGAACTGCCTAAAGAGAGTGATGAGCAATTAAGGGTGGAAAGAAAGGCAGAGGCAAACCTTGTATGAGGCTGGATAATACACACCAAAAAGTCTGCTGGCAGAGTTATATCAGTAAATGAGTATTTTGGCAGGGATTGGTTCATCAAGCAAAGTTAGCTGTGCTAGCAAAAGCACTTTAATATCAGGCTTGTTGTGTCTGTGCTGGAAGGACAGTGGAGAGCTATAATAAAAAATAAAATTCACTGGTGTTTCTAATTTAGAACATTTTTTAGACTGGGTTTAAATTGATTTTTCACTAAATAACTACTTCTAGGATTTCTGTTTTCTGGTTTTTCATTTCCCTCTATCCATGATTTGCACTGTGATGACCTCCTTAATCTAGATTTTAAATCATCTCTATCAAACTAAGATCAAAAGATGCCATCTTGGTATTATAATATTAATATGCTTTGGTTTTTTTCAGCTTGGCAGCCTTGTTCAGAAATGAACATCATTTATATTCAGGTAAGTCTCTATTTGCATGAAGAAGTTCAAGTGCAGCAGCTTTTCTATTTTCCCTGGGACATTTTTCATGCTTGAAACATGTAACCATTCTAAATTACCTTTTCCATACCTTGTGTAAGTCTATCAAAATCAAATTTGCTCTAGGCAATAAACCAGGCTAAAGCTGAAATACTGGCTGTGACCCTTTGGAAAGATGTAAAGAATTTATCAGTAAAAGTGTTACGTCCCTTTGGCAGTGTCTCAATTAATTATCCTTGTGCCACTGTAGGTCTGGCAGGTATATTGCCATCAAATGGCCAGGCTGAACTAAAATACATTCTGTTATTCCATCTTTCATACACAAACTATTTTAAAGCTAAGCAGATACTGTTATAGAAAGGGGAGAACTGTGCAAATCTACTGCAGAGCTCTGCTAAGGCAGATGTGGTTGTACACTGTTAATCTGCTGTTTTAACTTCTTATAAAGGTGGTGGTCTGTACCTCCTAACACAATCTTAAGTTTTGTGTTTAACCAGAAAAACAAGAGGTAAAACCACAGAAAGATTGTTGCTGATCTTGTGATGGTTTAAGGTGAGTGTTACCTGCTGCATGTGGATATGTGGCTCAGCGTTGGGGGACTGATAGAGAGTTGTTCTGTCAGCTCCACTTGAACTAACCTCATTACTTTTGGATTCTTCCCTGAGGCTATTTCTACCCCATTTTGTACAACTAGAGCAACATGATGAGACTGAAGTTTTGCAGACTTGAGTCTACAACGTGAAATACTAATTTATTACTTTTTTTTTTTTTTTTTTNTTAAGGAGTAGTTGATTTCCCTTGTACTGGAAACTTGTTAACTTGTCCAATTAGATTGCAAGAAGGGGCAATTTATTATTAAGGTCTGAGAAGTCATATTCTAAGTGATTTTTTTTTTTGTAGATTTACATCTATTATGATTAAATATTATTTTTTGGCAACATTTCATATTACTTAATTTTTAGGGTGATGTTAAATAGGGGAAATTATCAGCAATAAAGAAGAGTGTGAAATCCAGAAATCATAATGAAAACTGTTTTGCTGCCTTGCAGAAGCAGTCTAAAATAACAACGCTTTAAAAAACTGGAATATGTATTCTGTGAACAGAAAATTGTTAATATTTCACAAACCACAGAAGGGCTTCATGACGAACATAACATTTTTCTTCTTGTTAACAGTGTTATTTACCAATCTGGAAAAGTTTACCTTGTTTTCAAATGCAACTGAAGCAAGGCCCAAAGAACTATCTCAATTATTTAATACACTGGTTCTAGCTGGATTGTATATGGATAAACCTGTTTATTAGCCCACATGCAAAGCATCAGCACAAAATAAGTTCAGTCTAAAATATGTGCAAGTCTCCAGCAGAAAAAAAATAACAGTGACAAGCTTACGGAGAGCAGCCTGTGATTCTCTTGTTCACAGACAAGACTGTCCCTGGTATAGCTTATTTCCAATAAAAACATCCCGACGCAACTGGATTCAGGCATAAAATAGGATTTTATTGGAAAACTTACTACTAAAATAATTGCATCTAGAAGCAAATATTTGATAAGCATTTCTCACATACATCTCAGCTATAGCTTAGCACTTGAAATTGAACCCATTTAATAAGTGCCCTCTTCACAAATCATGTCTATGAAGTATTGATTTGGATACTAAAAATGAGCGAACTAAAATTAATGGCCACTTTACAAAATGTGATTGTATTCAAATATTGTGGGGCTACTCCAGCTGTATGTGGTGAATTCCCATTTCCACCTGACTCCTGGTTTAAGAACCTGGACTGATTCATCAGTCTTGGAGGAACTTTTCATGTTCCTGCTTCATCAGCAGCAAGATACAAGACATTGATAGTATATGCTGCTATTTATAACAGCAGCTTAATGCTGTTTCATTTTTCCAATAATAACAATATATCTCACCACAGTAATGATAGCACATTGTAAGACTTTATAGAAAATTGCAAATTTTAGCTAGCACTTGAGAGCACACTTACTGTAAGAACAGTCTTTCAGACTCAGGACTTTAAAGTGAGCTCTCATTAGCTCTGCCCATTTCTGTGCTCAAATGTATTTCACTGCCCAGTTCTGCAGTGGTGAACAGCTAACAGATAATGAGAGATGCTTGTGGCTCAGCTAATTACTAGTAAGCCCATCTGTAGTAAGATGTGTGGTTTGGGGAGGGGGAACAATTTCTGTGAGGTGGCAGCTGTGTACTGAATTAATTTTTGGGTCCTGGGGACAAATGCCAGGCAATGTGTCCCACTGATGGTTGTTGCCCTGAGTTTTCTGCCTTCTATCTCTGTGCAGAAGTTTTCTCACGCAGTTTCATGTAAACAATGTCTATTCTTAGAATGTTTCCATTCTTCTCCTCTGAGAGAAGAAATGATTGATGGTGATGTCCACCATCCAAGTTGAGAAGTGGCGACCTCTGTAGCCAATCTCTAAACCTCTGTACAAACGTATAAATGGAGTTAAATTATAAATAAAGTAGAGAGAGTTTGTTCCCCCTCACGATGCTTCTGGCCTGCTCTCTTTCTGTCCCTAAAGTGGGACACGCCCAGCCTTGGCAAGCAACAGATGGTCCTGCTCCTCTTGAGCACAGGACATGGCTGCTGGGCTTTGCTGGTGTGTGAAGTGCAGACCTGAGATCTCCAACAGCTTCTGGTGACAAGTCATTTGGGAACACATCTGTGTTGACATCTGTGTGGCCTGAGCTGGGCAGCCACATTGTGAAGGTGGGCAGTTGTAGTCCGAAGTACATGGACTTATTCTTCAGCACCACCTTCTCTGTGGAAGCAGCCCTCCAGAGACTCGTTTAGATTGTGTCCCATTTTAGCCATTCATAAGAGCTGTGAGTGTCTCTGAGACATCAGCTGATCTCCTTGTTCCTGCCTGCTGTGTCCTCAAGTGTCATCTCAGTGTCCACACAGAGCAGTAACCCTCTGAGTGAGGGCTTGACAACAAGCACAGATCCCTGCAGTGCTCCGTGGGAGGAACTGGAATTGTTGTCGTTTCTTTGTGATCTTTCAGTCCTGGCAGGCTCTGCGAGTCGTTCACACAAATATCAATGGTGCTGTGCTCTCAGCTCCTGGAAACTCAGGGCACACACAGTGACTGACCCTCCCTTGCTGTTATTCCTCAGCAATGTGAACAGTTCGTGCTGATTTTTGCCAAGCTTGGTCAGTCTCATTACCATGGTCCCCAGCAGATTCTGAGCTTCTGCTGGCCTCTACAGCACTGCTTTGGGTCACCCAGATGCCACCAGAGCCTGCCTTGAGCCTCCTGAAAGCTGCTTCCCAGGTGGGCACTAAATGCTCCAGTTCTGAGGGTTCCATTAGCAGTGAGTGTGTGGGACTGCTGCCTATCCAGGCTACCTTCAAATAACTCTGTGGAGGCAATTTGGGTGCCAGTGAAAAATACTGTTACTTCGAGCAATTTCTCAAATTTATTAGCAGTAATGTGCAACACATTTTGTGACTGTGTTGGAGGGAGTAAACCTTCTTCCTGATAAATTATACAATTATGCTTCGAAATGCATTTACTTGTGTCGAAACATTATTTCTCTGTGGTTTAAAAAAAATGTTTTCTGCTTCTGAAAATAAGCAAGTTATTGGTAAGAGGGTCCTTTTTGTTATAAAACTGTTTTCTTTCTATCCAAACAGAATGTATCTGAGACAAATAGTCTTAATTTGCTAACTAATTATATAATTCTTTTTTTTTTCTTTTTAGTTTTTTTTAGATAATTCTAGCACCTTAATAATCTAGTAGGATAGTTATTAAAATATAAGACATGAAATTCTAATGAGAATGCTACAGACCGCTTCTTGAAAGGGCTTTCAGGAAGGGATTGCTAAAAGAAGAAAAGAGTAAATTCATTTTCCAGCTTGTAACAAAAGGCAGCATTGTAGCATCGAGCTGCAGCCACCTACATGAACAACCATAAATTAAGTGGTTTTTTAGCCAGCTAGCTATCCCTTAGACTGCCATGCATGAGCAGGCAGAAAGTCTCCATTTTCCCTGGAATGGATTATTTGGAGAATTTGCTCTATATCAGCCTTAACTGTACTACTTCTTGTACGTAAGTACAGATGGATTGACAACGAAGAGGATTTCAGGACCTTTGTGAAGCTAGTAGATAACCCATGGAAGGGGATCCACGCTGCAAACTCCTGTGAGTTACTGTGCAGTGAGGAAACGGGCTGGAAGCAAGGCAGAACTGCAGAGCCACGGGGATCAGGGAGGAGAGTGGGCAGTGACCAGCACCAGAGTCCTGCCCTGCTCCCAGCAGCGGGAGCAGAGTGTTTTATACTCCCTGCTCTCCCTGACGCTGGTAGATTTGGATTCACTGCTGCAAAGGACATTCTGTAGCCACAGTCAATCATTCCCTCGGGGTCACAATAAAAGGAGGGTTTCACGGGGAGTTCGGCAGGAACAACACAGAACTCCTAATACAATTCTGAGCTGAGGGGGAATAAAAACAAACCTGCCTCCTACAGGTCAAGAAGTACTTGTGGACTAGCAAAAAGATCTGCACTCGTTTGGGCACATTAGGAAAAGCTGTTAACATGCTAGCAACAAAAACTACTGTAACAAGGCAAAAAATAGTTAATGGTGATGAGGACTAAAAAAATGTAAGTCAGAATTAAAACATCGTGTAAAAATTGTGATGTAAATCTACTTTTGTTTATCACATGTCACTGCTACAGTAACGGCTATTTACAAAGCAATAAATTCCAATTATGGGCAGTACATTTTAATTAACACCATTCAGGCTCAGTATTATTATATATAAGATAAAATTATTTTAAATTTTTATCTCCTTTAAAACCCGAACTCCCAAATTTTGAACAAATTTTTGCCAAGTGATATAATTACACTGAATATAGTACACACAAACTGTTATGATACCCAGGTGATTAAAGGTAAAGCAGTTATTTTTGCAACATTTCTGCTCTCCCTTCACACCAAACAAATAATTTAGAACAATTTAATTGAGAGGAAAGTAGTGAAGTGGGTATGGTGTATATTGCATTAAGGTGGAAAAAAAAGAAAAGGAAAACATAGATATGCTTGTGCAGTGCTGGAAGCGTTGCAAGAAAAGGAGCAGGAGCATGTGTTGCATTTACAGGGGATAAAAATACACTGTGCTACTAATGGAAAGATGAGCAATAAACAACACGAAATGTTGGGCAAAGCAAACAAAATGCAAAAGAAGACAAAAGAGTAAAGTAAAATTAGAAAGAAAAATTACCAGGAAAGTAACCATGCCATTGCTTCAGCAGCTACCCTCCACCCCAGCTCTTTCTTTTGTGTTCGACTCTAAACAGTATAAAGATAAAATTCCTTGCCTAAAAGCCACGCTATCCAGCAGAGGTCTGAGGCCACAGCAGGATCACTGTAGTGCAAGAAAGGTACAGAGTGTGGGGGTACACTCACTCAGCCCTATGTGTTGTGGTACACCAGTCAATTGAGCTGGAATTCCTTGGACTATTCCTCTAAAGCTGGATTCTGAAAATGAAAATGTAAAAAGGGTGGTGGTAAACTTCAGCCAATCCAGCCAAGGCTGGGACAGGTTGCCTGGAGAGGCTGTGAATCCACTACCCCAGGAGGTGTTCAGCACCTACCCTGTCAAATCTCTGAGCACCCTGGTGCAACCTCGCTTTGGACTAAGATCTTCCAGCCACAGTGCGTCCATGATTCCTTCATTTTGTCCATACTGGGATTCTGTTGGTATCACACACACAGAATCTCACTGATGTTCACTAGCACCTGTACTTTCATAATCAAAATGTGCCTTGATATTTGCTTCCAGTCTGTGCATCCAAAGGTGTGTAGGAATGGATGGATTTAACAACAAAATCCATCAGAAATGGTGAGACTAGCAAGCCATGAATAGACGGTATCTTTTGGAGGGAATAAAGCTAAACCAGACAAAATAACCAAGCAAAGGAGAGAGATGGAAAAGCAGACTTGAAAAAATTAATTTATTTCTTGTTATATATGAAAAAACCCATATATTTGTAGTGGTATAATTCTACTGATTTTGATGATGCACGCTATCTGTTGAAACAATAGTAACATGTATAACATCTACCTTCAAAATAGCCTCACTTTCTATGAACTGTTTTGTACCAGCTTTACACAGTAGGTAATTTTAAAATTTTAAGTTATTTTTTCAATTCTTACATCGTTTATCTGTTCTGTCTGCTCATTCTTTCAACTCTCAACCACCTCTTAGATTTTTTTTTTCCCCCCTGTCTGGCGACAAAGTTGTTATAAAAGACAAAACAGATAAAATAGCAGAATGACAGTGGATGTCCCCTCTGGTGAGATCTAGATCTCTTTAGTGGAGACATGTATGACATGCTTTCATTTCTGACACTTAGAAAGCTTTCTTTAATAATGTAATTTCAGCCTAATTTAACAATCAGCATGCTAGATGTCTTTTAAAGGTACTCCCATCTTTTATTGTTTTTAGCAACCCATCACTTCCCAGCCCAACCAGCCCCAGTTCAGCTCTACACTGGCACAGCATGTTGGAATAAATCACTCGCCTTCTGCCCTTTGCAGTCTTAAAATAAAATCCAAGCTTAGATGTAGATGTGTGCAGTGATGAGGGAAGAACCAAAACAAGAAAATGCATGTTTGCTTCTTCTTATGGTCACCTGCCTTGAATGTTTCTAATGCCAGAAAAACAGAACAGAAAAACAACATCTGGAAAGAAGAGGAGCTATCATGTAAGGAATTTTATAACCAGGGAATATTTTTACTACTACTGCAGATTAACATTATGCTCTCCTCTGCTAGATGTGATCCCATTTAATTAAGTTCTGTCCTTGCAGAGGCACTTGATGATGTGGCTCTCTTGATGATGAGAAGGTTGTACACAGCCTGCTGAGGTCAAGTTCCCAGCAGTCACAGAGTACGTCAGTGGTGCCGGTGAAGTCAATGGAATTGCTTTTATGTACTTTATGTTTGAGCACATGGTTAAACCCTGCTTTTATAGTTTTTCTCTTTTTTTTAAACTCTGTTCTTCTCTATTGAGGTCACATTGACTTTCATTCTGTTTGTGGTTTCAGTCTCTATTTCTTACTGAGGACATTGCAAACTGAACAGGAATTCTGCTTTTTCAAGCAGCATACAGAAGAGCAGTTCCCTACTTAAAGTTTTCTTCTCTATCCAGTACTTTGTGGAATACATCTTAGTTCATTCAGATACATCTTAGTTCATCCAGATACAGAATGACTGAGATTAAAACTTCTGTTTCCAGCAGCCTCTGGCAGAGGCCTGACAAGGTTTGTGCAAGCACCACCATTACACCTACAAACACCTGAACTGTGGCAAACTCCCAGGGAGCCAGTGTGGCATTCCACTGCACTCTGCACTGAGTCATCTCTGAGTTGGGACACTTCTCTTGGCTTCTTCTTTTTCTCTCCAGGAGCCAGAAATAGTTCCAGGAGCAGAAGACAGTTTCAGTCTGGATCAACTGCTGAATCCATCAGCTTGTATTTTTATCTCTTCCATATGATGCTGATCCTGGAGAGGAGCCTAAGTTGAACACTCCTGCCTTTTTTTCCTGGGTCTTCTGCTGCACCTAAAAAAATCAGTTCTGTGGGGTTATTGTGGAAACTCTGAAAATGTCCTTCTCTTTTGCCTTTCTCCCTTGCCTCCTTTGCCCATGGCTGTAGTGAACAGCAGCACTGGCTGCAGATGTCAGGTGCAACAGGGTAATACATGCAGCAATACTGTATCAGTCCCACATGGTGTACATAACCACACCCGGTATTTCAGAACTGCAATTAAGTCTTGGGGAAATGCTCCACTCATTTACATCACCAGACTGAACTGTGTTAAAATACTACTACATTGGAACAATGTTTTCAAAATTAGTTGATTTAAAATAGGTCTGACTTCAAAGGATCTACAAAATTCTCTTCTAAAAGTTTGTAATGCTGCAACAAATCAAAAGTGAGACAAGTGTATATCAAAATATTAAAAGATGAGTCTCATCATAAGTATCAATAATGTGTATATATTAGATTATATGAATAATTATCTTAAATTATTTATCTGTTTAATGTATTATTTATTTACTATCAAAATGATATCTAGATACAACTATAACCTTGGTGGTTAAACCGAAACACTGTGCATTTGATTACTTACAAAGCAATAGAATCAGCCAATCATATCAACAGACCTATCAAAAGTACAGAAACATTTGGTTTTTCTTTGACTAGTTTAGCTATCACATGATTTGATGGACCAAAAGATAGTTCCCTGACAAAGTGGATGAAAATCATAAAGCTGTGACTAACACGAGTGTATTGCCTTTCATCTTCATCTCCACTCACCCACTTGGACAAATGGGGCTTGTAGTTACTTCTTTCCTCTTCAGCACATTTGCCCAAGGCAACAAGCCAAAGAAATTACAGGTAACAGTTTATCAAATGCTCGCAGGCAGTTTGCTCCCACTCTTCTGTCACTCAGCATCATTTTATTAACAGAACCTTGACCCAGGTGTGCCATGAGCTTGAAAGTTCAGTAGGTGGGATGCAGCTGTCACATGAAAGATGGATGATGTGCATTTCATGTTTTCAGTGCCTGTTAGTGTATCTCAGAGAGGACGTGCTAATAAAAGGTGACATCTTACCAGCGATATTGTGGGAGCCTTGGGAAAAGGACTTGGAACAGTTCCAGCATGTGATAGGAATGGACAGGAGGAGAGACTCCATGGTTAATGTACAGGGGCTGTAAGTTTGCATTTGAATTTCCAGCAGTGGAAACGTGCACGGGCACAGGGTTTATCAAAATCAGCAGGAACGTGGATAGCGCGCAGTTTGCTACACAAGCAAGGTTTGTGAAGAACGATGATGGCTGAAATAAATTTTTATTAAATATAAATAATTTATAAACACATTTTAGATTATTATATTGCTCTGTTATTGGTGTAATGAATCAATTTTGTTTAATAGCTACAGATATTATGCGTTTAAAAAGGTACTTTCACATACATGATGAACAAATTTTTTCTTAACATGTGAAACTATCCAGAATGTTCTGTTGCTTTCCTCTTTAATGAGGTAGAAACTGAAAAAATAATCTGAATATAGATCTGCATTTTAAATTTTTATCAATAAAATCGATATTTAAATAATGAAAATTTGAACTACTTAGGAACTTTTAAGATATCTTAATTTCATATTGACTTTTTTCACTGTATTCAAGGAAAAAATGAATAAACAGTGTAAAAAACAACTGATTTCCACCGTAAACAATGAAAAGAGCTGCTTATTGCCATTTTCATACACATTTTCTTCTTGTTAAACTTCACATTTTTCTCATAAAAGTGCCCAATTTTGCTGCCCATGGTGCAATGTCCACCAGCACAGGCCCTGACCCTGCACCACGCTGTGGTTGTGAAGGTGTCACCAGTTTGCCCTTCCCTCTTTGACACAGAATTTTTCAAACATTTTTAAGATTATCAAAACTTAGAACAGCCAACTTCCATTCCCATCCTCTCTATTTCTCCAGCAGCTGATATTTTGATCCTTTCTTTAAAGTCTGCATCTCACACTGACTCTCTCCTGACGTGCCAGGGCTCCCACAGCACAGCTGACCCCCACAGAGCCAGTGCTCATCCAGTGTCCCCAAAGTGCCTCCTGCAGGGCCCTGGATCTGCTCAGCTTTCTCTGAGGTGGGCTCAGAGCAGGATCTGCTGTGCCACCGCCTTTGTTTTGGTCAGGATGGTTGATGGCAGTGGAATTGCTGCACGTGGGGGCCTTAATGCTGGTTCGGTTGGATGATCCAGCAGTTTGGATGGAGGCTCTAGCTCTCCTTTGGTACATTTATTCACTTCTATAGCATGGTATTCACTCTCATATTAATTTACATTTCCTATTATATCTCTAATGGGAACCCTCTAACCAGTCATTACTTTATCCATATGTTAAATGTTCATTTTGCAGCTATTAGTATTCTGCCTAGGCTATATATCTCTTAAATACTAATTCTGGACATTGCCCAGATTTCCTGTCTTCCTCTGCAGAATGTCACCATTCTGAACCCAGCTCAGTGGCCCTTGGAAGGACCAAATACACACAAATCATTAGAACAACACCAATTTTCTGTTGGTGCCATTTTCCTGCTCATTTTTTCAACAGAACATTTTTAAGCCCTTCTGAGCATTGCTTTAGCCTTCAATGTATACAGCTTGCTACAGTGTTCTCAGAAAATAACCTCCCAGTTTGCAGCATGATTGGTTTTCATCCAAATACTGAAATGCTACTTTTTAGTTGAATTTTCCCACCGTGTATGACAATGCTGATTGTTTCTCTGCCTTCAGGCTTCCAGAATCAACAAGTGTAAGAAGACAGGTCGTGCTCATATCAGTCAGTGGCACAATTTCTTACTTCTTCAGTGGGATCCATTGTATCACCAGCACCTGAAGAAAAAAAAATGTAAAATGCAGTAAGAATTTTCTTACTGGAATTGCAACATTTGGAGACTTCTGTTTTTAAGTTGAAGGCCAGTTTTATTGCTGTCTTCTTTTATCTTGTCTTTCATCTTGTTGCTGGTTTTCCCCTTTTATATATGTACTTACTTGCTTTAGCTTTTTTCCAAAATTATGGCTATTGTAGCTGCTTGTACAAATGAAACTGCAGAATGCATGCAGATGGCCTCTACAGGAAGAGAGCTAAGTTTTCTCCTTCTCCCCTTCTGGTCCAATAAACATTGATTTATAAAATGTGGAACAGATCCCACAGGACACTAGAATATTCAGTAGCTTGGTAAATATTCAATGATCTAGGATATGCGTTCAAATATTTGCTGCACATAATGGATGTAAAAAGAAGAAAAGAAAAATTTACCTGTTGGTTTCTCTCTCATTTTTATTATCAAGATGGGAAAATTGTTCTTGGGCTGCCAAGACACATCACCTGGGCAAAGCTAAGAAATCAGGTAAAGATAATAACCACCCTCCAGGAGGTGGTTTAATATGGATGTTCAAATATGCTTTGTAAAGAGGACTCAGCCTGATTTATTAAAAGGTAAACTGGGTTCTTCCCTGCATCACTGAGTGGGATAAGATTAACGATTTTACTGTGAGGAACTGTACCAAGATTAATGGTTATAGTAGAGATGCTAATGTTTGTGTTTAGCAGAAACTATGAGCAAAGTGAAGTGTTGCTACTGAAATGCTGCTGAGTTGTACCTCACCTTTGTTTGATACAGGTGAAGCACAGGAGTGTACCACAAGAGAAAAGCCAGTCCTTGACCTGGGATTGCACACAAGACATTCTCTGTATGATTTAGCTGGAATTCCATTTTCCATATGAACAGGTGTAGGCCCTGTGTTTGACTTCAATCAAGCATCTCTGTACCCCTGTGAACTGTTCTGTCTTGGTGAAGCTGTGTCAGATAATAAGCATGGAGAGGCTGTGACGTGTCTTTTGTCACAGCAGCCCCCTCTTCACTCCTGCTCTAAGTCAAGCTCCAGGGCTAAATCCACTTGCCTGCATGGAGAAGGGCCTTTCCCTCCATGGGGGCACAAGTGAAGCTAAGAGCATCTGTACAGCTGCAGGGAAGCTTTTGTATTTATTTATTTAGTCCATGGGAGTTGGTGTGAAGGAGAAAATTCCTCTCGGTACAGAGAAGGCACAGGGGCCACGGTGCCTTCCTTGACCTTTGGACCCAGGTGACCTTGGCCTCTGCTGCAGCCAGCGGTGAATTTCACAATAGGTGGGAATAGGGGTTGGGGGTGTGGTGTAGGGATCCCAGGAGTCACAGAGTATCAGAATCAATTGGGCTGGAAATGATCTTCGAGATCGAGTTCTACCTTTGAGCAAACACCAGATTGCCAAACTACAGCATGGCACTGAGTGCCACACCCAGCGTTTTCCTAAACACCTCCAGGGTGGTAACACCACCACCTCTCCGGGAAGCCCATTCCCAATGTCTAATCACCCTTTCTGCAAAGAAATTCCTCCTCATGTCCAACCTGAACCTCCCCGGCCCAGCTAAAGACTATGTCCTCTTGTCCTGACAATGGTTACGTGGGATCACATGGTTGCAGCCTCCTTTCAGGGAGTTCTAGAGAGTGATAAAGCTAAAGCCACCTCTGAGCTTCCTTTTCTCCAGGCTGAACATCCCCAGCTCCCTCAGCCGCTCCTCATAGGACTTGCGCTCCAGACCCTTCACCAGCTTTCCTGCCCTTCTCTGGACACACCAGCGGAGCCCCGCTCCCGAGAACCTCAGTCTGGCACCTGCAGCTCCAGCACCAGTTTTTAAACCGGCCGGGGCAGTTTCCTGCGCCGCGGACGTTCCAAGGGCCGCACGGGTGCCGGCGCCCCACGGGAAGCGCCGGGAGCGGCGGAGCCCGGCCAGGCTGGGGCCCGGGCCCGGCGCTGTCGCTCGGCAACAGCCCCGCCGCCCCGGGCACAGCCCGGCACCGCCGCAACCCGGAAGCAGAGGGGCGGAGGAGGCGGGCGGGGGGCGGTGGCGGGGCGGGACGGGACAGGGGTGCCCGCCCGCTCCCTCCCTCCCTGCCGCCCCGCGGGAGCTCCGAGCGCCGGCACCGCGCACAGCACGCAGTGTCGCACCCAAGCACCCGCCACGCCGTGTCCCCGCAAAACACACTCCCCCAAATCCTGCCGGCCCGGCGCCGCCGCGCTCAGGCTCCTCCTGGTCGGTGCGGGAGGAGGAGGAGGCGGCTGCTGAGCGGCGGCTGCCGGAGCCAACGGGCGGCGGGGAGCGGGGCGGGCGCTGCGGGGGTGTCGGGGTAGAGCGAGGCGTGACCCGGCTGACGGGCACCCTGCGGCGGGCGCGGAGCCGGAGCCGGAGCCGGCGGGATCAGCGGTACCAGCGGCGGCAGCGGCGGCGCGGGGCGTCGGTATCGCTCGGCTCTGGCTCTGGCGCGGCGTCTCCTCCACCCCCTCGTGAGCCTGGGGAACCTGCAGCTCAAAGCCGCCGCCAGCCACACCACCATGTACTCCAGCAACAAGCGGAAAAAGCTGTGGCGGGAGGAGAAAGGTATTATCGCCCTTCCCGGTGGCCGGGCCCGCTTCTCCCGCCTTTAACCCCACGTTGAGCCGGGAGGGAGCGAGGGAAGGGGGAGGTGGTCCCGGTGCCCTCGGAGCCGCCGCCTCACCGCGGGGCGTCCGGCAGCGCTTCCCGCCGGCCGCGGCTGAGGGGACGGGATGGGGAAGGGGGAACTCCGTGCTCTCTGCGTTAGTCCTGGGGTCTCCTGGCTGAAACAGCCTCCATGGCAGCCCGGGCGTGCGGGAATCGGGGATGTTATCCCCACACCTCGGCGTATCCGTGAGGAGTGGAGCCCCGGGGCGGAGGGAGGCACTAGCGAGGGAGGGCGGTAAACAAACCCTCTCCTGAGGGCTTCCCGCCCCCAAGTCACCTTGTGGGAGTGTTTCAGGCCGAAAAGTTGGGCGCACGCTCTCAAAACGTGCTTTTTCTCCTTTCAATGCGTTTGTTTTCTGAGGGGAAACATGGTTTGTTGGAATCATTGGTGTAATCAGTTTAGATTCTAGTGTCGTTCAGCCGGGGTGAAATGTTTGGGGTATGGGAGTCTCAGAGCACCCTTACGTCCCATTTTTTAAACTATATATGTATTTTTATGCACATTTGAAGGACCTCCACCTGTGTATTCTCAGTTTGTAAAACCCCTAAGACAAACTCCAGAGCATGAAAACTGTGGGCCAAGCATTCGATGCAGACATTGGGTTTTTTTGGTACTTTATATTGATTCCGTGGAGAGCAACGTTAAAAATTAAGAAAAAAATTCACGGAGTGGAAACGCAACATTTATATCAGTGAGGAGGAAAGCTTCTTGCCCGGTGTGTTCCAAATAATGTAGTGATAGATGAGGAGAGGAAGAAGAGCAGATCAGAGGGTCATATTTTAAGTTTTCTTTTGTTTTTTCTTCCATCACCCTTGTGACTCTTAAGTGTGTTTCAAGCTAAGAAGGCAGAAGACCTCTTCAATGAACAGGATTCAAGTGTACCTTTCTAAGGAAAAATTGTTAAAACACAAATGAACTTATTTTTCTGTAGGTTAGTTGCTCCTGTCAAACTCCTCTCAAATGAAATGAGGCTTTTTCTTTCAAACTGTCTTACAATCCATGTTTCTGCAGTAAAGGTGAGGCAACAAATTTCTACCTGGCAGAAGTTTCTGTTTTCAATGAAGAAGGTACGGTTAAATTGTCTTGAGGATTGTTTATGTGTGATCAATTATAACTGACTTTTCCCTTAGTGCTGTATGTTTTACCTTCAAAAAATGCAAGGGGCAGATGGGGAGAAGTTACTGGTAGGCTCTAGTGAGTGTTCTTACTACTCCCACTTGTCTCTTTCAGCTCTGTTACTGTCCGTGTGGATGCAGAGCCTGGCAGGTGAACTCAAAGCATCAGTAAGGAGGGCAGAGTGGAGGGTCTGGGAGCTGGAGCTGCTGACACTCTTTTGGTGTCTCAGTCAGCTGTGGGGATGGTGGTCTCCACCAGGATGGTGCTGTTACTGAATGCAAACCAGTGCTGCTGAGGTTTTTCTATCCAGGAAGCATGTTTTGGTGGTAGCTGGCCACAGCTCCCTGTCTTTTTGCCCAGTGAGAACAGAGAGCATTTGCCAGTCTTCTGCTCCAATAACTGTTCCAGCACCATGCTGATAGTGTTGGCCCTGAGTACATTGTGTGGGGAGGGCAGAAAAAGCTTCTCTCTTCACTGCTGGCATTGCCCTTCAGTTTTTAGCCCTGTAGGACTGTTCTTATCAAGTCCCTTGTTTCCTAGAGAGGAAAACTACACAAGCCCAACAATCTTTTTCCAGGTCTGCTTTCACCTTTCACAGGCACCCCTGAACCCCTGCAAAGCTGGCTGTGCTCACTGCCTCTGTTCTTCCCATGAAGCTCTGAGTGCAGTTGCTCCCAGCCTTTTATATTCTGAAGCACTTCTTTAAAGGAAAAAAAAAGGCACTGATTGCTAAATATTGAGTTCAAACCCACTGACAATACGCTTGCTCTTCTTAATTACGTTTTTGGTAATTAAGGGTTGGTCCACATCCTCCCAGGGGAGCTCTTCCTTGAGGACAGCTGAGACAGAGCAGGAGCAGGAGTGGAGGTGAATTCAGAGCCTGACACACAGGACTGGGCTGCCTGCAAACTTCCCAAGTTTCTGCCACAGGCAGAAAACTGTACTTGTACTTGCACTGAAGGCTGGTGGGAGCATCCTCCGGGAGGTTTGTGTATAATTAAGACTCAATTTAAGTTCTTGCTGCTGACTCACAAGAGCAAACTTTTGTAAAACCTTCCTGTAGAGAAGAACTTGTGTTTTGAAGGCACAGGACTGGCTCTGTCACCTCTTCAGCAAAAAGGCACCTAGATTTGCTCTGCTTGTCACTCCCTCAAAGGTGACACACTCTCTCAGGTCTGCCTACCTGTAGGACTTGCAGTGTGCAGGTCAGATACTTGGAGTTTTGTGTGCCTGGAGCTGTTGTGCAGAACGGTGACCCTTGTTATGTCAGCTCTGCTCGGCAGGTGTAAATGTCCCACTGAGATACCAGGCTGAATAAGGAGAGAGAAATGTTTTTGTCACCCAAAGAAGTTGGTGATGATGTCAAACAATACCAAAATAAACTTATTTTGTTAAGGGAGGCTGTGCTCAAAACTTGCCTTATTAGACTGCTGACAGCAGCCTGCATAATTAGAAATTTTTATTTTGAAAAAAACACAAACAAAAGAACCCCACACCAAACCCCAGTGATTTTCTTTCTTATTTTTTTAAGGTTTGATCTGAGGAGCAGTTTCCATGTTCATCTTTTGCTGTTTCTTCAGCTTGAGATGAAAATGTTCGTTTTATGTCTGCCTAGTCCAGTATGTAAAATGCAAATAACATAGGTCTAGCCTTTACTTAGACCATTAAAAATTTTTCAGTCATTCAAGAGCATTTATTACTGATTAATTAACATGTCAAGAAAAACTGTTAGTGTGGTTAAAGTAGCACAGTGCTACTGGTAAAAACAGACCCAGAAATTTGAGTAGAGTATGCGTGTCGTGATGTTCTCTACTGTTCCTTTTCTTTCCCCCCCTCTTCATCTTCTGCTGAGCCGATACTAAGCATTGATGAGGAAGGGAGGGCAAAAGGGAAAAGAGGATGTGACTGCAAAAATGAGCAGAAGTGCTGGGGTTGCTTGCAGTTTTGGGTCATTGGGATGGCTTTTTTTTTACTGTAAAAGTCCATTTATAGCAGGGGCTGAAGAAGAGTGAAGTTGGCAGTAGCTGTCATACTTGTGTGATGTTTGAGGCTTTACTTTTCACTGAACATCTGATAAAAGAGGTGGTGATGTTCTCAGGAGAAAACAAAAACAACCGCCTGTATGTATTTTAGTGTGGTAACCAGGTGTGTCCTGTCAATGTTGAAATAAAAATCTCTAAAGCTAAACCTGCCTTTTTTACCACTCCAGACACCCAGCAACTGACAGAACATTTGCTGTAGCTCTGATCTCTTTTGCTGTGTAGTTTATTAATTTCCCACCATGCTCCCTGCCTTTTACTCGAACTTTTGTTTGCTTAGTTCTGGGTTACAAATACAGAACCTACAGAACAGACTTTGGTACCTGAAAACTCCCTGTGAAACAACAATTCCCTAGTAATATTGCTGTTCTCTGACACAGGAATTGAAGTGGCAGGAGGAAGCAGCACAGCAGTGATGTGGGGAGGAAGCCTGGACAGCCCAGGGTGTGGGGAAGAGGAGAACTTTGCAGGACTGGGATAGCCAGGAACAGGAATGTGCAGTTGTGCAGATGGACCGTGGTTAGCCCCTGTTGTCACTCACTGCATCCCTCCTGCTTGGTCCTCTCAAGTGGCATTTCATCCATCAAGGACACTGCATCGGTCACCCCCTGGCTCGTGGGAAAACTTGCCAAACTTTTCTTTTGTGCTCTTTTCCCCCGAACAGAGCGTTTGCTGAAGATGACCTTGGAAGAAAGACGCAAGGAGTACTTGGGGGATTATGTTGCCTTGAAAACTATCCCAACCTGGATGGAAGACTTAAAAAGTAAGAGCGAAAGTGATGGTAAGTAAAATGGAGGTGCCCTAAACAGACAGAGCACTCTGTTTTCTCAGCCTGAAGTTACTTCTAGGAAGCCCAAGACCCATGTTGTTATGAACATTGAGAGCCTAAAATTGGGACGGGGTGGTGGGGGAACCCCAACAAAATTTCTTAAAGCCTCTCTGGTGTCCCAGGGCTCTGCTGGGATTCCCAGCTGGAGTCACTAACCCTTAAGTGTGTCAAATAGATCTTCTCTCCATGAATCTTACTTTCCAGATACTCCAGCAGTCAGCCATGCCTAAACTTACTGAGCATAATGATGCAGGGAGTCTGGGCAAAACAGTGTTGCAGGTGACCCAAAAGCAGAGGGGAAGTGCTCAAGTTGTGTTGTTTTCTAAGAATCCAGAAACTGGAGAAGGTGAGGCCTCCCTTGTTTTTGGTCCAGCCTGCTTTCTTGGGCTGAGGAAAATCAGTCTGGCCTGGAATAACTCCCATTTCCTTACCATGTGCAGCTTGATCATGGTTGTGATGACCAGCAGAGTTGTCTAAATACTTGCAGTGAGAACTGACCAAAAATGTGAATCCTATTTGTTTGCAGACTTCTCTACTCTGAAGGTAATTCTGTAACAATTCCTTGTTCTTCATCTAGTTCCCTTTCATTCACACAAGGGTGTGGAGGAATAGGGATAGCTTCTGCACTAGTTTCCTCCTCCTCTTTTTTTTTCTTCTGTCTTGCTGTCTTGCATAGCTGAACCCTTTGGGTTTTCTTTGAAGGAATAGCTAACTATGAGACCCAAAGTGCTTCCTGTCTCTGCAGATATAGGACCAATTTCCTGACCCTTTTGTTATCATTAAAGGCAAATACTGGCCTGGGTGAAGACGTGTAGAGTAACCTTGTGGCTGCAGATGAACATGGTCTTTATGGTGATAGTCCAGGGGAAATGAGGCCTGGAGCTGATCAGCTGTTTTCAGTAAAATTGGAAGGCTGCAACACTTACTTTAGCACAATCTGAAGGAGCTCACAGATTTTCAGATGTCCTTGTCAAAAGCAGCTATTGCTATTGTCTACTCCTAAAAGCATCTGGAATAACTTTCTTAGTGAAAATACTCCAAGAGATTGCTGAGCTCTTCAGCCCTGCTGAGTAGCTGTATTGCATCAGTAGCCATAGACCTCTTTCATGATTTGAGTAGGTCATTTCCATCTTGCAACATCAGAAAGCCTCTCCATCTAGAAAACAAAGGCTGCATAAAAATAAAAAAAAGATTACCTGACTCCTCACAAGCTGATTTTGGAGGCCTGTGGTATGTGGGAATATGCAATATGTCACGTGCTTTAACTGGGAGACTCTTTATCCCTCCTAGCCCAAACTATGTTTTTATTCCAGCTACTCTCAGATTCTCTCTAAAGCCTGAAATTCAGGTATGTTGCATTACTTGGGCTGCTGAAAGTGACAAGGTGTGGATTTATGTTGTGATTGCTGTTACACTTCACAGAAGCAAAATGTTAATGTCTAATATGTGGGTATTGAATCGTGGCAGTGGTGAATTTATTTCCTTGTAGCTGCTCTTGCATTCTTTCTGTTAGTACCCAGGACACTGCAAAAAATGCTGGAAGGCAAAAGTTGTGCTGGAACACTGCTCTGCTGCTTGAAGGTTTTGTTATGCTGTACATTCAGGAGAAAATATCCATATGACTCTTTTCCTTTGATGTATTTGTCGTAAGTAAGCCATGTGTAATAGTGAATTTCTTGGAGGTTGGGCTGCTGAAATGCTTCCACGTTCCAACTGATTAGGGCAATTAAAAGAAGTATGTGCATTAATGTGATTGTTACTGCATCTCTTTCAAACTTTATTTCTCTTAAATGTTGACCCCTGTTCTGAAGGTATCAAGTGTGTCTAAAAGCTGTTTTTTTGAGCTGGATTACAGAAGAACTAGAATTTAAATCTTATTGCTGATGAGAACTATTGCTCTGTTTGATGGGACATACAGAGGGCAACAGGTACAGGCTGAATGAGATTCTGGAGAAAACAAGTGAAGCCCCAGGTGTGATGGAATCAGGGATGACCTGACAATGCCATGCTCGAGTTCTGATACTTTCTTCAACTGAAAGGTGACTGCTCTTGCACTGACAGATGGAAGGAGTCTGAAGGGTGGCGGTGGTGAAAATAAAATCTTTGGTGGATTTGTCAAGCCCAAACAACTGATGGGGAATTTGGAAAAAATTCCTTACAATTCACTCCCACTGCCGTATACAGTGAAAAAAATGACTGATTAGTAAAGCATAGAGTGGCTGTTCAGGAAGAGTGATGAGGAGAAATCAAGAAAGCAACCAAGAACAAATCAAGTGGAACAGGCACAATCAATCAGCTGCTGGAGTAAGAAGCTATAGGAGAAGGGCAGAGCATCTAAGCTGGCAGCCATCCCCACAGACACTCGGTGCTTAACTGCAGATTGTGGCTCTTCAGTCCTGCACAAATTTTTGTATTGGCTGTTAGGAAAAATTGAGTGCACAATGTAAAACCTTCACAGTGCCCATTTTTAAATGTGAGCGACTCACTGGAGGGTGTTGGGAGGTTCCAGTTAGGCATACATTTTTGTTGTGTGGAAGTCTAATGGAAGGTTATTGAAAAGTCTGTATGCAGAATTCTGCAAACTGAAATGACCTGAGAAGTTCATATTGGGAAGGAGCTAATCTCACTGCCAGGGTACTTCATAAATACTCTTTATTGGCAAATTGGAAGAACATACCTCAGTCTGTGGAAGAAAGTTTTTCCCTATCCTTCTTCTGCTTTTTGATAGAAGTGTTCAGAACTAAATTCTGAAGAAAACCAGCAAAGCTTGGTGGATGTTCAGTGTTTTGGTGAGGATGGAAGTCTTTGTAATAGAGAGATGTGCATCTATGTAAAGGCTCCTGAGGAGTGAAGTTACTGAATTCTGAATGGCAGCCAACAAGGGCTTTGTGTCTTTGTAGCAGCAAAACTCTTAAAAACATTTGGAGTTCAAAGAGGCAGCGTCTTTTAAAATGTTCTGCTGTCACTAAAAAAACCACCCTAGATTTTTTGCAGGCCTCCTCATGAGGGCACGACCAGCCTTACGAAATTAGGTTGGTGTATGTTTTGGCATGGAGTTTGGTCAATGTTTAAGTCTTGGTTTTGGGAAGAGGGTGGCACGATGTGGAATGCAAAGACTAAGCTTGGTGCCCGCTTTTCTGAGCTAAGGGAGGCAATCTGATGTGGGCTCTGTTTGTTTCCAGAAGGGCAGTGCTGTCAACACCCCGGATTTTTGGTGTGCCGTTTACGGATCCACGGCTGCGCAAGTGGATCTTGGAGATCAAGTGTTGCAGCAGTGGAAGGAAAAGGGACAGTTAGTCACAAGTGGCCCTCTTTAATGTCAAGAGGGGATGGTAGGAAGACAAACCTTTTGTTCTCGAAGTGATCCTGTAAATAGAAGCCTTTTCTGGTTTAAATGTATTTATTAAGGAAATGAGGAGTTTCCGCTTTGGAAACAGAACGACCTTGCCATAGAGGGCTGGATAGTGTGAATGTGCTGTGATCCACTGTTCTCCCCACTTGTTATCCTTCAGATACACCAGAAGCACACACATCTCATCTGTTTTCTCATGTACTTCGAAACAGAGTGTTTTCCTGACAACATGTCAATAATGAGCTTGTTTTATGAGGCTCTGGAATTTATATCCCTTTGTTTCAATGCTATTTATTACATACCACTTTGTTAGGCACTCATCTTGTACAGCAGCAGGAGCTAATGTTGCTCAGTGAATAAAATGCCACCATGTAGACTAACAGCTAGAGTGTATTTTGAAGTTAAATACCTATATTAGCATTTTTTTGGGTACACACTAATTCCCAAAAATATCTTTACAGTGGTGAATTTGAGAGGTGACTTCTGAAAACTTTTCTGGAACGCTTTTTTTAAAAAAATGAGGGTCTTGGGAATTTTGTTGTCGCTGAGTTTTGTGTGTCACTGGTAGAAAAACATTTTGTTGTATTAATTGGGTAATTCAGAAAATGGAATCAGTGATATTGTTTAACTCCAGGCAGCTGATAGTCCTGATGACTCCCACAACCCCTGGAATTCATTGGTATGCCAAGAAAACATCAGATCCAGGTGGTGGTTTAAAGATCTTTGCTAGTGGTAAGAACTATTTTTCATAGGATGAAGTTAAAATGGAAGGAACATGATAACTGAGTTTATTTTTGTTTAAGGTTAAATGACACAAAAGGTCTGCAGTCCTTTTAAACAAGTCTTGAAATATGTTTAGATGTTTTGGCAGACTCTGAATCTTTTTAATCTGCTATTTTTAAAGAAAATGATACGGCTCAAACTATTCAAATTAATCTATTTTAACACTGAGGGCATTATGTATAATAATAAAGTTTGGATTCAATAAAAGCATCGTTGTACTATGAATGTGTAGCTTTCTAAATATTCACAGGGGGTTGACACAAGATTACAGAGACAAAGCATGTAGATAAGCCAGTCCAAATGCTTCATGGTGGAAAGAAAATAAAAAAAATACAAAACCACTGAGCTCTGACCAGCATTTTTTGAGATGGGTAAGCAACACAAATACCCTCCAAAGAACCCAGTGTCTCAATGCAGCCCTGCTTGACATGAATACCTGTCCTGCAGGAACTAGGAACCAAGGTGGTGAGTATAAACAGACTTGGGAAAGTGCAGTGAAATTCAGAAATTCAGCCAGACATCTACAAGTAAGAAATGGCTTCTCTCTAAACCACTCAATATTATCAGTGATTTATACAGAAAAAGAAATTATGTTCAACTAGAACATTGAGATTGTTAGACAAGTTTGACAGCCTCAAGTTCTGTGTGAAACCTGTGACCATCCCCCCACCAAAAATCCAAGTTCATCAGCTTTCATTGTGATTTTTTTTTCTTACAGTGACTGTAACAATTTTCTTTATAGCAGATTTTTAGCTGAGTGAAAAGGAGGAAAGTAAATTGAGACACCTTGGTGTAATTTTTGCTATCTCTCAAAAAGAAAAAGAAAGATGCTTTTGCTACTGAAACTCTTGGTTTGATGAATTTCAGAGTGCAGCAGTTTTTCTGCTGAGTACACACAGAAAGCAGCAATAACTTGTGTGCCACCATTCAGGGTCTCTCCTCTGTTACCTGTGGCCCTGAATATGAATTGCAGCTTCACTTAAACTCGTGCTGTATTCAGCATTCTCCTTACTTTTCATGTATTGGCATGGCACTGTTACTGATGCTAAACACCACAAGGTCTCTTCAGGACTGCTGTGTTTAAGGTTAGAAACTGTGTCTCCTAGATGCATATGGAGAGCACTGCTGATTAATTGCTGTGTATAATAGCTGGGGAGCACCATGAAAAAACAAACTCTGAATTGTGTGAGGATCATGGTGATTAAGTATTTTGAATGCTTGTGAAACATGCTTTTTGTAGATGTGACTGAAAATCTGTTGGCTCATTTCTGCTCTCTGTCCATGTAATGTACATATTAAGGAAGCAGCAAAGGGTTTAGAGGGGTAAGAAGAGCAAACCAGGTTTGCAGCTTCTTAGTCTGTGCTGAAGGTGTGCAGGAGTCTGTGTGCCCATGGCATACTGTGGAGTAACTTTAAGGCTGAGTTGGTGTTTGTTTGGCTGCAACAGATATCCAAGGCTGCCAGGGCAGGAGGGTGGAACCAGAGCCCTGTGTGCTCTGCTTTGTTCAGGCTCTTGGCTGCCCTTTCAGGATGTGTCCTGGGCAGATGCAAAGCTGCAGAGTGGTGCAGATCTGATCTGGGGACCCCCACACACCTTTCTGGCTTTCCCAATACAAACCTTGGCTATTGATTTCCAAAGGAAGACTTGCACAGTAGAGAGATGGGAATAACTCTTCAGGTGCAAGTTTACTTGAGCATAAACGGAGTAATAATCTGTCTGTGTGTGTGTTGGTTTGTTTCTGGAGGTGAATTATCTCTAGTTAGTGATATCCCTGATAAAAGTAGATAAATTAGTGTGCTTAGTGCAATGGGTGAAGGGAAACTAGAGTAAACAAAAAGACTGAAGATGTATTCAGTTGACCTTATAATTCTCTGGTGAGCTTTATGTGAATAACCTTTGTAGGATGGAATAGCTGCCAAAGAGATGACACTTGTTTTACAGTTTGCATTATGCATTAAAGTGTTTTTGGGAAAAACAAAGAAGTTTCTTGCTTTCAGCAATTATGAGATTATGATTATTAAAAAGTTCAGATCTGTTTACGTAGATTACGAACACAAAATCCAGTGTATCTAATCCTCTCTAACAAACTAAATCACTTGTCCTTGATGCAATTAAGATGATGACTTCTCTTTAAGCTGCTGCTCTGTGACTTTTTTAACAAGGTAACTTCCATACAGCATTAAGCTTATACAGGTCCTGGATAGAGTTATTATTTTGTGGCTCTTCTGCATGCTGCTGAGAAAGCTCTTATCTACAGTGCCAGACGGCTCCTTGAGGGGCAAAAGCTAACCATAGGAAAGGATGCTGCTCTCAACGATAAATTGGTGTCCTTATTGAGACTTTGCAAACTATTGATGGGTTGTAGAGAGGGATACTAGGTGGAGATGCAAAGGGAAGTTAAGCACATCTTTGCGAGAAAGAGTAGTTTTAATGTTTAATTACTGGTGACGTGAATCTTCACCAGATTAATAACTTTCAAGCTTCTGTCCTGTGCAATGTGAGAAACAATCTTGGGGGGTTTTTTTGGTGCTTTTTTTTGTAGCTGCTGAATGTCACTGCACTGAAGTTTTGTACAGAGGTCCCTAAGGAAGTACTTAGTAGAGTTAGGAAGTCAAGATGATGCAGTTGTGCTGTCAGCTGGCAGAGTTGCTCAGGGTGTGAGGGAGGACGGCTTTAGCAGCAGTGATGCTTCAAGTTGGGATGTGCTGTTCTTCAGAAACTGCTGAGAAAAGTTGTAGATTCCAGCTTGGAATATTTTGGTGGCTGACTTGAGAAAGACAGTTTAATGTATGCAGGGGAAAAGTAACAGGTTATGTATTTTGACTTCTGTCTTTTCTTTGATTTTTTTTTCCCATTCTTTTTATATATAAAGGGTGAGTTTCTTCTCGGTGTGGGGGATTTCAAGATCCAACCCCCGAACTAATGTATTGTCCTACAAAGACAATTTCAGTAAGTCATCTAGCTAGGCTCAGTATGGTAGCTTGGCTAATGCCCTGATCTATAATTTATGATGGATTGTGGCATATGTCCTCACAGTCTTTTGCAGACAGATGTGAGCCAATGTGCCAGCCTGATTAGAAGCCATGTGCCTGTGATTAGGTTGAGGCCAAAACCAAGCTGTTAAATTGTACCCTTGTCATGGCTTGCTAATGTGGATCTGTTGCCTGGCTGTGTGACTTCAGGATATTTTCAAATGCAGGTGGGAAAAGCTGATGTCCTTCTGCAGAAGATGGAACCCTCTTTTGATTAGACAGGTAGAGACTGGTATGTCTTGGTTGAATTTGCTGTAGTTAGGATATATGACAGGTACTTAGGAAGGTGCTGAACTATTGCCTCAACTAGGATTTGCTGCCTGGCTCTTTATAATTGGTGATGACACAGGGTAAGCCACCCAACTCTGGGTGTAGGAGGTTTGCAATAAGTTTGAAAACTAACCTCACACTCAAATGAAGTCATGATACTGCTTTAACTCCCTTGAGGGTGTTGGGGGGTCACTGGTGCAGTTTAAGCTCACCCAGCTCTCTGTTTGGATCATGTGAACTAGCTTTCATGTGTAGCTGTATTTGCTTCATGCACAGTTAAACACCTGATTACACATATGTTAAAAACCCAGTCACTGGAAATAACATAAGCTTGGCTTCCCCTTTTTGATTCGGTGGACCCAAACTGCTCAGCGTGTAGAAATGTCTCTTGACAATCCAGTGAGGGTCTGAATAATCCTACTGTAGAATTATAGGATTGTTAAGGCTGCAAAAGACCTCTAAATTCATTGAGTCCAACCGTGAAATGGTAGTAGTTACTCTGTGAAGTGATACGTGGCTTTCTCCATGTGAGGGCATCTAGCTGGTGTGTATTTGGAAAATCCAGTTGAGAGAAAATTCTCAGCCCTGTAGGAATTGCTGCTTGTTTTTTATGATGCCCAGAAAATGCTCTTCTGTGCTAGAGAGAAGGCTTAACAATCCAGTTGAAAGATGGTAAATCTGGATTTTGCACAGCTTTGAAAACCATTGAAATGATACTGAGAAATATTCTTTATTTGGATGTGCAGTGTGAGGGAGAAGCATAATGTTTGTGCACAGAGATTGTCCTGAGACTTGTAGGCTATTGCATGTTGACTTGGCATGTTTGCAGAAACGTGTCACAAGGGCCTTCACCAAAATTTCCAGATGCTTTTTTGGGGATGGGATGCTACAGAATGCACCTGTTGGAAAACTGAGCCTCTCAGCCTTGTGCTGATGTAGCCCATACTTTTATTTCTGAGTGGATGTAGCTCTCTGCAAGCACCTTTGTACTAACAGCATCCCTGGGAGTTGGTGGTCAAATGTTGTGTTAGAAAAGTCTACTCTAGAGTTTACCCTGTCCAAAAGGCTCAGCCCATCTCTAATGCAGAGTAGGCATGAAGAAAGTCCAGATACGAAGAAACTTGTTGCACCTCTGTCTTTAAAACTTTTCCCTGCATTATCCTGCCTGTTGCTTTTTCATAAAGGCTTGTTCATGCAATGATGAGCTTTTTAATGGTCTCCTTGCTATTGCTGGTTAGACTGGAAAGGTGCTTCAAGTTTGCGTTTTCCATTTGCTGCACAGGTATGATTGTAGTTGAAGTTCAGCCTGCCCTGGATTTATTCCCACGTGCTCAGTGTAATCTTTTCTGTGTAGGGTACTCTACTGCTCACCTGCCACTGTATTGTGTGTTGCATTGCTGCCCTTTGGTGGGGTTTCCTAATGAGTCTACAGCCACTGGAAGCAAACCCCAGGTTTCATGTAGCTGAGAGTATGGGTTGGTCACATTTAAAGAAAAAGTAGAGTTCCATTCTGTTTTCCCCCCTCTCACTGCATTCCCACCAGTGTTGTTACAGGGGAAGGATTGTAAGTGTACTGCAAGTAAATCCAGGAGAATATGTGATGTACACAGACATTCTTATATTGGCTTAAAGGCTTTGAGATTTGGTGTATCTTTCATTTCTAGGTAGATACGTAAAAGAAGATAGAGCTAGACCTTTCTGCTAACTGCTAGTGCGTTTGTAACTGCTTGAGAGTTTGTATTAATTTCCACTTTTTAAGTCCTTGAATGAAGCAAGCATGACTTGCAACACAAATGAGTAGTGGTAGAGTTGTCTTCAAGTATTCAGTTTCCTCTGTCCCTCGATGTTTATATTGAACCTCCAATATTCTTCAGTGTAGCAAATTACATCTGGTATCTCAAGGAATAGGGGGGAAAAAAGGTGCTGCAAGGTAAGAGCTACTCCCAAACCTAATGTCCCCATGTAGAAAACATCATCTTTTGCACCTGCGTAAGAACTTTCTGGCTTGGTTTGGAGCACAGGTGTCTGCCAAGGAAGGTGGGGAACTGTGGGAAGACAGAAAGGGATAGTGCTAAAGGCAATCCTGCCTCTGATACATTGCAGCTGTGTTAATTACCAAAAGTGGGAACAGCTGGGTGTAATAAGAGTTAATTAGTCGAGTCAGTTGGAGTCTGCTGGTTGTGCTGTGAGGACAAAGGGACAAGAGGTCGTGTGAGGAATAGAGAAGGTAACCCTGTACGAGGGACATACAGGGTTAGGTGGCTGTGCTAGGGACAGGATGCAGCGAGCTGGAACTGCAGAAGGAAGAGAGAAGGAGAGAAAGAGTAAGAGCTGTGGGGAGCTGCCCGTAAGATTGCTACATAGAAAAGGTATGAAAGACTTAGATAACGTGGTCCTGATACTTGGAGTCCCCTGAAGTTTTTATTGAAGCACTCTGAATGCAGTGGCTGTCTCAACTACGACAGGAAACTCCCTTGGAATGGAGAATATGACCTCCTTCCCTCCAAATTATTGTGACTGTGAAATTAACAGGCTTTCAGGCAAAGATACGGGAAAAGGAGTAACAGGTCTTTACTAGTATGTGTATGGACAGCAAGGCAAACAAACAACAACAAACTGTGGCTGTAGCTGAAACCGCAGAGGGGTGTTCCAGCAGGCAGGGGCTGTGTGGCTACAGTAGCAAAAATCCCAGAGAGCGGTGGCAGAAGAACGGCGGGGTTTGGGCAGCGGCTGCCCGGCTCCCTTACAGGGCTGGGAGAGGCTCCCTTGGAGGGGGAAGGGGCTCGGAGATCCCGGGATTTCCCCTCAGGCACCCGGGTAGATGGTGAAGGGTCCTTTGTTGGGGTAGGTCAGGTGTTAATGGCAACCCAGCGCACCGGCCGCTCTTATGAGCAGAGCTCCACTCACGGTAGGAGGAGGCAGCAGAAAACAAAACCCCGCAGTGGTGGTGGATTCTCCCCACAGTGACTGCAGCCTTTTTCCCCTCCAAATGCCAGGAGCACAAGAGAAAGCTAGGAGCTGCACACAACCCCTTCCCCCGGCCCAAATTTTGTGATATCTCTGCCCTTCCCAGAGGACGCTCCAAGTAAAGAGAGAGAGCAGCCAGCTGCACCCCTCCCCTGAGCTTGGCAACTTCTTTTGTCTTTCTCAAGTACCCGGTCATTTTTGTCTCCTAGCAACCTATGATAAAAAATTCCCTTTGAGAAAGAACGAAAGGTAAAAAACCTAAACCCCTACACTTTTTACCTACCTATCCCAATACTAGAAAACCAAAGTTCCTTCTCCCACCCGGTAAGCTGTTGTAACTCTATGTCATGCAGGGAGGTTTTTGAATGACAATGCCATGAAATATTTGCTAATAGTTTTGCACAAGTTTCATAGTTTTCTGGTAGCAGCATTTTATTTCCAAGCTGTACTTCAAGTACTTCAAAAGCCTGTAATACTCAACCAGAGAAGTCATTGCTCAGTAATGGTGTAGAGAATTAAAAAAGCAGTAAATGTAGAATAAAAATTGTCTGACTGCTTAATAACTTACTGAATGAAAGTCATGAATTTGTGGTTCCCCCCCTAAAAACTTATTTTAATCCTCCTTGGTGCTGTATGTGCTCACCTATTTCAATGGGCTCTCGTGTTTTGGGAAGTAAAGCAGATGCTGCTGAGGACTGAATACCTGGTTGGTCATGAAAAGTCATTTTTTTTCTAGACAGTTTGTAAAGGTGAGTGGAGGAATGCTTCACTGCTGCTGGTAGATGCTGTTTTGGATGAAGGCTCATAATTACCCCAAGTGGTACTGGATGAGTTTGAACACACCAGAATAGTTGTGTGAGTGCTGTGATATTGCCAAGACAGCTCTTGCAGTGAAGGGATCTGCTTTCTCTTGGAGGGAATCTAGTGAAGTGGAATCACCTGTAGTCCTCTAGTTTTATAGACAAGTATCAACATACTCCTGGGGCAGTGAACAATGATCTAAAGCACTGTCATATGTTTGTGTCTCCATTTCTGAACTTCCATTGTTCATGATGAACTCTCTGTAGCAGAGGGAGGTTGTAAAGTAGGAATTGAGTTTGAGGCAATGCAGTGTAGTTCTTACCTCAGTGTGACCTTGGCTGACCATTTGATGTACTTCAGTACAACTCAGGCTGCCATTCACTGAGAAGAATCTATATTGAAATTCTTGGTATCACTTGGAGTGAGGTACTGATAATCAGGCTTGGGCAAGAACTTAGCAAAACCCTGTATCCAACAGCATTTTTATTCCACTATATCATTACAAAGTCTGGAATCCTTGCGAAGGTCCACATTATAAAACCAACCAAACAAGAGAGTGATTGAATGGGTTTCTTCACACAGACAAAGCACAGCTCCTTCTGAGTCACAGCTGAACCAGCAGCCTTTTCTTTGGACCCTAAATCATGAAATCTCCAGCAAGCATAGCAACCAGAGCAGCTGGATGCTCACTCTCCAAGTAAGCACACAAATACCCAAGGGCCTCAGCCTACTTATGTCGTGTCTTTGCTGTCAATGTGCATGCTGCTGAAGTGAGAAGGCTCTGATTTATGAATTGACAGTTGCCTGTCCCTGCAGATAAGGGTGCATCACAAATTAGAATTGAGAACGTATTCCTGTTCTTGTTCTCCTCATTTGTCATTACTCCTTTCTCAAACTTTGTTCTTTGGTACTTTAGCATTCCATACCAAGTCTTCTCTAGATTAACAAAAACTTCACAAAAAAGGCAGGCTCTTGGTTTCCTGCTATTTCTTTCTTTCCCAGACTTAAAGGGGTTTTTTTTGCCACTCAGCTTTGTTATTTTGGGGATATAGAGAGCTGTGTGGGATAGACTGAGAAAAAGGTTGTTTAAGGACTATGCAAGACCTTGTAACACAAGCAAATTGCATTTTGCATGAGCGTTGTGTGGGTTGTTCAGAGTGACTGGCTGTTTTGATCAATTCTCATGGTGCAACACTCCTTCTGTCTGTAAAGTGTAAATGTCTTCAATGGCTCCCATTTAAATGTGGCTGAAAAGTCAAGGCTCACACAGCCTTGTTGGAGGGCTGCTGGTAGCCATATCTCTGTTAAACTTGGTCTGAGTGAGAGAGCTTTTAGAGCTCTTGGGGCTTTTTGTGGTAGTTGTACAGGGGTGAGTTATTGCCCCTCAGATGGGGGATATTTCATGCCTCCTGCAGAGCCTTGAATAGGAGATACCATGATCTCCTGACCTGGAAGGTGGGGCAAAGTGTGACCTCAGGAGGTTGGTCAGTGGTGCATGAGAAGAATGGGCAAGGCGACCAGCTCCTCTCTAATGCCTTTATTAAGATCAGCTCTAGGTAGGGGCTTGAGGGGTTATGCAGTCCGCATAGAAAGAAATGTTTAGCTTTGCCACAGGGCAGAGTAGGGTCTTCCTCCCCACGAGAATCCCTGGATGATCCCTTTTGGGCTCATAGTCTAGGGTTGTCTATCTGGTCGAGTGCTGTGGAAGTTACGGTGACGAAATAGAATCCAGCTCTGATTGGTGTGAGGTTCCCTACGGTCCTGCCGACTCAGAGTGGTCATTCCTAGTCTTTGGTTTTGTGTTGGCTCGTTGTTTTTAGGGGTTTTATGTCCGAATAGTGTTCCATGAGCACTTGGGGCTTTTTCATCTGCGGGTCGGGTGGCGCAATCAGTTGCCACGCGGAAAGCGGCAGGGAGAGGCAGCGAGCCACAGGGGAGTTAGAGGAGCCCGTACAGTTACAAAGAAAGGAGTCTCGGGTAATTGACATTTAACACAGAAAACATTTAGGAAAAGGTATTTTCTAATTACCATAAAAATAGGTCTGAGCTAAACTTAACAGAGAAAAGCAAGGTAAACACTATCCAACTGATAAGGCACTCAACTGCACTCAGAAACTTGTATTTTATTTCTTACAGCAAAGAGCTGAGAAGTGTAGCTCATGCACCAGATGAGCTACAAAGATGATTAAAACATGATTAGGGGGCTGGAGCATCTCCTGTGCCTGGAGAGATTGAGAGAGTTGAAGTTTAGCCTGAAGAAGAGAGATCCCATATGGGATCTGATCAGTGTTTATAAACACAGAGTGGAGGGTGTAAAAGAGATCTCTCCAGAGTCATCTCTGTGGTACACAGTGACAGGACAAGAGGTAGTAGGCACAAGTTGAAAGAGGAAATTCTTTCTGAGCATTAAAAACCAAAACTACACACATACTGTGAGGCTGGCTGAACACTGGAGGTTACTTGGAGAGGTTGTGGAATCTCTGTCTTTAGAGGTACTTTAAACTCAACTGGGACAGGGTCCTGGACAACTTGGTTTGAATGACTTGATGACTGGAGGTGCCACCCAACCACATCCATTCTGTGATTCTTGGTGTCTGTTTGCCTCCGGAGTTGGTACTTGGCTGTAGTCCTCAGCTAATCCAATTATGCCACTTGGTAATTGGCTGAAATAGACCATATTGTCAGAGTGTGCAGCCAGGGAGAAGGTGTTGGTGTTCATCATCAAGTGCTTTTGACTTGTGTGTTGTGCTGCATTTTTGGCTGGGTAGAAAGTGATTTGTCTGCAACAGATGTTTCTTCCTTGTGCTCAGGTTCTGATCTCGTTTAAGTCCAAGAAGTGATAGAGCAAATCTGTACTACAAATCTGAAGTACTACAGTGCATCTGTGAATGCTTTTCCCCTGGTGGTGGAACATATGGAAATAATGCTTATCTTGATTTAGATAAGCAATTGCCTTTCCTGTACAATCATCCATGCTTAGTAGGAGTAGAGGCAGACACACAATATTACAGGACTTACAATCTGTCTTTTCCAATGCTCCATAAGCCTATGCAGAAACAAATGGAACGGAAAGTTGTGTTAGATGTGAGATTAGTAATTGCTAATAGTTCATCATTTTTAGTCTGTACAGGAAACTTGTGGAAACAAAGCCTTAGGCACTGAAGGGAAAAAGCGCAGAGTGTGTAGCAGAATTGCTGCTGCACATTCTGCCAGGGTCAGATGCACTCCTAAAGCTTGCTCATCTCCTCTATGTTTTCAGCAACCCAAGAAAAGCGATTTAATGTCCCAGTGAAGTATTTGCTGAAGATTCTTCCAGGAGTGGAAGGGCTGCATCTTGTCTGGGGATAATGTCATTCTTGTCCCTTGCTCAGGTTCTTTTCCCGGATCCTCTTAGAGAAGCCTTCCTTGTGGGAATATGTCTCTGCTAGTAGCTGCTGTAGCAGGGATGAAGTAGTGGGCAGATTTATTTCTGTTGAACTCGGAATTAATTTACTTCCTTCAGCTGTGGATTGAAAAGCTGACTAGAAATGATGAAACTCTCCTATTTTCAGCTTTTTTTCCCTTGCAATCCAGTCTGCTACTTGTGTTTATGAACTTGAGAAATGTGTCGTGTGACTTGCTTAACAAACTTACCTTATAACTGTGAGGCTGTGAGTCTTGCTGCCATCAATCCTTCTCACTTGTTCTGTCTTCGATTCCTTCTCTTATTGGCCTTTGCCTGTGGAGTGCCAAGAGACTTTTACTTTGCCATAGGTATTGCTTTATACTATGGGGCTTTGGTACCTATTTTTACTACTTTTTGTGTGCTCTACTCTTTCATTAACAGTCATTTTAAAATGCAAATATAGTTTTTTTTTAAATAAGATCTTCAAGCTGTAGGTTTTTCTCTTCCCGCTAGTGGTAAGTTCTTCGGTATTGCTGTAGGGATTTCTGTAATTGGATGCTTGAGACCTGTTTAAGGAATTAATATACTTTAAAGTATATTAGGCCTTAAAACTCTGGATATTTGAGCGGTGATTGAGTTTCAGGGCTGATTTTCCAGTGCTGTAGGTTTGTGCCATCCTTGTCCATTGCACCAGCTGAGCACATTTATGTCCTGGCTGGGGGCTCCCTCTAGTGAGATGTTCTGACAGTCCCTTGTCCATTCGGTTCAGATGAACTTTACCCATTTTCTTTTCAAGTGCACTTTTTTGGACTCAGTCTCATGCGTCTTTCTACCCTTGTGTAAGCTGTAAACGCCCTTTTCCTTAGGAGGTATCTGGAAGGAGTTGTAAACAAAGCTGAGGGCTAGGACTGCCTATTTTCTCTATTTGGTGTGAAGAGCTCAGGTAATCAACCTCATCCTACTTCAAGCTGTGGCTCTGTGGACTCTGAGTTGTTTTGAACATGGCTGAACGACCAAAGGATGATGTAAGGAGGAAGAGATAAATGAAATTTGATTGCATAGGCAGAGGGGTAGAAGACGATGGCTGGATCTAGAGGGGAAAAGTGGAGGTGGGACATGAATGTTCAGCTCTTTCTGGTGAAGATTTTCAGCTTAATGTATTACTGAGGCTGGGGAAGAGGAGACAGGAAGAGGACCTACAGCAGTGTTTCCACTTTTGTGTGTCATCAGTAATAGCCTAAACCCCCAGATTTTGTAAAGGATTTACCAGGATCACTCTCTCCTTTGTGAGTGTGTGCGCAGTGGCCAGTGACTTCACTTTCTCATGAGTTACAATCATCTTGTTTCAAGACTAAAGTTAAAACAGAAATAAAAGCCGTCTTATTTAATAAATTATTTTAATAATAATAAAAAGCTGTATGAGTAATCTTGCAGTATATTGCTCCATTTCCTAGCAGATGTTGTTTTCTCCATCAGAAAAAAGCGCTGCCTCCTCGTCTAAGTCTTTCCACGCTTTCTTGTTCCTTCCCCTCTGGAGCGCATCCCTCTGCAGGCAGCGCTGGCGCAGGTGCCTCAGGAAGCCCTTGACGGAGGCAGAGTTTTCCTCCTGGCAGCCGATCAGCTCGTCATGGAGGGGGGGAGCAGTCAGCCAGGCAGCAGCTCCGTGTCCAGGCCTTCTCCTGGGAGACACAGGGCAGGGAGCGATGGAAGGGGCCGAGGGGCTGCAGGGGACGGGTCCCCTCGGGCTCTCCTGGGGAATCCGGGGCCCGGCTGGGCTGCCCCAGGCTGCGGGTTGTGGGGAGAAGAGCTCGGGCACGTTCTGCCTTGTTCTGGTGGCTCAGCCTTGTCCTTGTTTCCTCCTGGGAGGAAGAGGCTGAGTCCCACCTCTGCCTCTGGGCTCGGGGCTGGGGAAGATGCAGAGGACTCCTGGTGCCTGTCCAGGCTTTCCTCTCCACAGGGGCTGGCACTCCTCACCCTACACGCTGTAGCTGCCGGCCCCTGGCACCATCCCACCCGCCTGGTCCCCGTTCCTCACCTCCCTGGGCTGCCTCTGGGCTTTTCTCCGCAGGCTGCAGCCGAGGCACAGCGCGGCGAGCAGCAGGGACAGGGCTAAGAAGCCGCAGCAGTGCAGCCGCAGGGACCAGGGGCCGGCACTGCCTGTGCCGGTGTCCGGCTGCTGCACGTCCCGGGCGGGCACAGGCAGCCGGGCCGTGTTCCTGGGGGAACAGCCGAGAGCTCCGGGCGTGCTGGGGAGCAGCGAGGCCAGGGAGAGCCCCAAGAACAGAGGGAGCCCCGGGCGGAGCATGGCCGAGCCGCCCGAGGGAGGAGCTGCGATGCCTGAGCTTGAGCCGAGCTGTGCCCACGGGCTGTGGGCAAGGTGGTGGCATCAGGTGCGATGTCACAAGGCTGTTGCCTGGCAGCCAGAGGCTGGGAATGTCAAAGCAAGGCCAGGCCGGAGGGTCTGAGCTTGTGGCTGTCTCAGCAGAGCCTGCTGCTCTGTCTTGCCACTGTGGGACAGGTTTCAGGAGCTTGGGGATGTGCTCCCTGGTGCTCAGCAAGGAACTGCTGACACGTCCGAGTTGGTATTCTTGAATTGATGGAGGGTAAGACTAGAGGGACAAATTTCTTTGGATTGCTTCTGTTTTCTCACTAAATATTGAGGACACTTTTTGCTTATCAACAAACTTCACTTGTTTTGAAGATCTGAAATTGATTCACACTTTGTTTCCTCAGCAAATGACTTCTATTTCTGACCAATACGTCAACTCAGGCTTGGATTGGAAAGAATTTTAAAAAAGTAATAGTAAAAGTGAATTTAATAATCCTCCCTCCTCAGTTCATTTCTGGTGATGTGCATGTCTAACTTGGTGAAGCTTTGGGCAGTATGTTTGTGCAAGGGTTTAAGGTAACTGAGCTGTTCTATAGACTGAATCTGATATAAACGGTTTGGTGATGCAAAATCCTAAAAGAATTACAGGAATAAGGGACCTATGGTAACATTATTTAGTAACAAATCTGTTGCAAGCTGTTGCAAGTTGTTGTCTTCACCACCTGCCTCCTCCTAGTTGAGCAATTTAAGGTGACAAAGCTCCTAGTTTAAAATTTGCGTGGATTATTTTTCAGGCTTGTCTGGCTACATGTCTTCAGAAGTCATTCTGGATTTGGAGGCTGTTGGCAAACGGTGTGCTTGTGTATTTTTGTACACATTTGGTATAATTCTGGATTGGAGAAATTACTACTCTAGTTAGGAGGGTGATCTTAATTTCTCAATTTTTTTTTTGCAATTTACACCCTTGCGTATAAAATTACTTGACGGATCTCGCTCCCCCAAATCCGTACGTTTCTACAGTTTGATAAACAAATGGCGCGTGGATAAGGATCCAGTGCTTCCTGCTGGCTTGTATTTGGAAACAAGCGATAAGCAGCCCGATGTCGGGGCAGTGCTGGTGTCTCTGTGGGTTGCCGGTGCCCTCTCCAGGTGAAACCGAAAGACGCTGCAGTCTGACAGCAGTGGTGTCACCGATCCGCTGCCCCCCTGTCAGGGCTTGTAAATAATGACCTCCGACCCACACTTATAACCTGATTATTTTTTTTTTTCCGCTCTCTTGGTTCATAGGTGAAAACGCTAAAGAAGATCTGCAAGGGAAGAAAAGCCTGAGCGAGAAAGTTTCTCTCTATAGAGGTGACATTACGCTGCTTGAGGTTGATGCCATCGTTAATGCTGGTAGGTGGTTAAACATTTTATATATTTCTTGAAAATCTAGTTATGTCTTGAAAATCCTTTATAGCTCCATGGTACAAGTGTGAACTCTGAAAAGTTGCCTAAAGCTGGTGTGTCTTGTGGAAATCTGTTGAAAATATGGCTTTTCCCCCAGTTCCTTCATATTGCATCTGTTCATCCTGTGTGCATTTATTGTGGCAGGGATTATTGTGAAACTTCTATAGCATGGTTACCGTGAAAAAATTGATTATCTTGTGTCCATCTTTTGACTGAACCTGTTTAGCTGAGACTTCACCCTTTGTGTTGTAGAAGGCTTGTTTTTGTTACTAAGCTAATGCAGTATATTCCAGTCTGCTTTTATAAATCAGGCCATTTGTGGGCTAGGGGAGAACTTTAACAACAAGGTGATGGGGAAACAGGGTTTGGTTTATGTGGTTTTCATATTTGCTTTCTTGTTGGGACATTGTAGATCATAGCCAAAAACTTGAAAAATACAGAGTTTTAAGTGTTTTAGTACCTCTTCATGCTCAGTGACCGTGTCTCCATGTGTGCAGCTGAGGTGAAGAACTGTGTGTATCATCTTGTGACAAAAAGAGGGAAAAGCCTGTGCAATTAATTAATTAGTGCATTAGATTTTAATAAGCTAGTTCAGTTTTTTGGTAAAAAACAACGGGAAGGTTTACCCAATGCACATGCACACAGCCAAATCTTGCCTCCACTTTCCACTCCAAAAAGAGTGTGGTTTGTGTGTCCTGAGGCTGAAAATTTCCCTCCCCCAATATTTGAGTGGCATCGATTAATTTCCAACAAGCAATTTTGGTGGTGCTCGTTTCTTGGAAGGAAACGTGCAGCAGTATATTCTCTGTGATGGAATAAAGTTCAGAGATTCCCAGAGTTGTAATGACCAAAATTGATGTGTTTGCTTGTCAGAGGAAAATTCCATGTGGAGCTACCGGTTCATGTCTGTAAAGATCACAGGAATGTTTGCTCACACAAACATTCCTGTGTGTAGAGGGTAGTGAACAGACTCTCTTGGACTGTTTGATTGTGTGACATCCCACTTTACCAGTGGGATGGTAATGCTAATGGGTTTCGTGCATCTGCTAATGGGTTTTGTGAAGTACAGGTGGAATCCTTAGCCATTTCAAAATACATTTTTTACATTCCAAGTACTGAGGCTGGTATTCCCAGGCAAAAAAAAATTAATTAATGTTCAGGTTTACTGATGCACAAAAGCCTTCCTAAATAACAAACAATGCAGTAGCAGCCATGTAACATGATCCTCTGCTCACTGTGTTGACAAGGCCTCTGAAGATTAAATATTTTAATATTTTTTCATCATTCTTTTTTTAAGATGATTTTTCCAGTACTGCTTTTGCTGACTTCCTTACTTTATTACTTTCCAGTAAGTCAATATTAGCATACTTCTCTCCATTTATATTTAGCTTCTCTTTGTTCATAGGCCTCCCTTGAATTACAGACTGGAACTAGTTATGGATTAGCCTTAGAATAAGAATACTTCACTTTTCTTGATTTATGTCCCCCTTTAATTCTCCTGAAAGGTCCAAAAAACCTATATCCCAGGCTGCAAATAATATTATCTGCCTGCCATCCTGGTGAGAAATGCATTTCTCTGAGGAGAAAAAAAAAAGAATTAAATCAGTGCATACTGATATGCAATTTTGAGAAAAGGTTTAAAGGCCACTCAAAACAGACTGAGGTTGAAAGTCCTAAAGAGGGACATCACACTCTGAAAGTATCCAGAAAGCTTTTGGTAAAAAAGGAGTTGTTTCTGCTGTTGTCTTCTGTTCATTGAATTTGGGCTTAAAGGGAAATTCAGATTAGATGTTGGCGAAGCTACTTATTGAAAGGAACATGTTTACACAGTGAGACTTTGTTGTATCAGACTGACACAAACAGCAGTCCTAGAGCCAGGGCATTGGTACAAGTGGATTTTTAAAATTCTTCTAACTCTTTTGCAACCTTCTGTAGTTCCTAAAGGGCATAATATGTTAACTATCATGAGATACTAATAAATTTAGATTAAAACACTAACCTACAGTTACTTTGGAAAAACCATATGCTCTCTATATGTCAGAGCAGTAATTAAGTCTAAGCCTTTGATTTGCTCATGGTTTCAGTGTTACTTTTTTTTCTGTTACCCTTTCAAACTGTGGAGGATAGCTGGAAAGCTACACGAGGGGAAGGTGTTTTGGTTCAAGATCTGTGTTATTTGTGCAAAACATCTGCCATGCTGATTCTTTTTAAATCCAGCAGTTTCAGTGAAATCGTAGTGTCTCTTAGGTGGTATCTTAAGTCATGTTTCTGCACCATATGATGCCTTTGCAAAGAACTGTTTTTTCCATTGTTTTTTTCTCCTGCAACTGAAGTTATCCAAGCCTCAAAGACATAAAGCAGCAAGTAGCCACAGCACCAGTTTGTGTGTGTAAGTCAAATAAAATGCAGCCTGTTGAATATGGAATAGGAGATGGGTTTTTTGGAGATAAATCTGTGCAAGTTCTTTTTATACTGAATGCTTTTTGACTACCACAAATGTTAATGATTGATTCCCTTCTATCTGTTGCAAGCTGTGGGTTAGGAAGGGAGGAAGAGACCCTCTGGAGATTTCCTCTCTGAATTTAGAAACTCCATTAACTGTCTCCTGTAATGAATAGTTTAAAATACAGCAAGTCATATCCACATTAAAGCCACAGGAAGATACAGGTTGCATGTTTACATTGAGTTATGTGAAGAACTAAACATGCTTGAAGTAAAGGGAATGGTCTGGCAAATTCTCTGGGGCTGTGGAAGGACTCCAGGTGGTTCAGATTGTCTCCAGATTTGGGTGCAAACATATTGATTTAAAAAAAAGTGTATTCTCAAATATGTAAGGAGACATAAATTAATAAAAATAGTAATCTTCCGTAGCTAAATATCAGGATATCATGGATGAACACTGCTGCAAAAGGATCCTTTTTTTGTCTTAGACTTCTAGCAGACAAACTGAATGTCGCTTACTTTCCAAAAATACTTTATCTATAGTTTGTGTTTTAGCTCACTGTCAAAAGAACCACATCAAAACAGCCTCTTTGAAATCATTCAAGACCTGGAGTGAGGGACTGAGATGCATTGTGAGAGAAAAAGGAGCTGAAAAAAGGAGCTGATGTGCCATTTTGCTAAAATTGATGTCAATTATCTACCCCTGTAAATGTCTTTTCCTTACACAATGGTTTCCTAAAACTTCCCTACTACTGATTGCATTGCAGACAGGTATTAGTTTAACTTGATATTTTGCTTAAGGTGTCCTGTTATGCCATTTCCTTCACTTCATTTTTTTAAAGGATTCAGGTAAGACTTGTCTGAGAATCTTATTTTTTCTCCTGTGTCCTCCTCTGCGCTTTGTTATTACACTCAAAGAATGTAAACAGGCTCTCCTTGAGGCATGTGCTTACTGCATTAATCTGTGCTGACTGGCCTTTTTAACAGATTAAATGTTCCTGGATGTCACTTCATCCTGATGCCAGAAGTGCTTCAAGCACTTGGAAGCCAGATAACCACAATTAGCCAACATCTGAATAAATTGTCAGAGCAGAGCTCCGAGGGGATGTGGTGTGTCTGTGTCTAGGGAGGGCAGACGGGGGCCATATAGTCCCTCTGGCAATCCTAAATACAGAAATCAGCACTAAAAGCCTGAGTAAGGTTTGAAAAACAATTTCTTCAATATTTATAGTCTCGACTAAGCAGTAGAGGACTACATTTCCTCTGCATTTTTAATAAGGAAAACTGTGTCACTGTTTCTGTCACACGCAGTAACTGTCTGAAGTAGGTACCAGGAGTGGCATTTTGGGAGTGGCTGTGATGGGGATGTCTGTGTACCTCATATACCTTAAGCAGCAGTTCATCACTGCTGACCTCAGGTATTCATTCACTTCCTACCTGTTAATAAATCTTACTGTCCAGTTCTAAGATAAGGAGGTATGTACTAATATGCTTGTGAGGGAGTTTTTTACTGGGAGGAAGAACAAAGGGAAACCATTACGTCAGAGGAAAAAAAGGATTCCCCTTATTTTTATCTGATAGGGAGGAGGAGGATGACGACTTGCAGAACACTAGAAGAGATAATATTTCTTCTGATCCTTGAAAAATATTCTCGGTATCAGCACCAAAGTATGGCACTGAGAACAGAAACCTTTAATGTTCAGGAAAAAGGAAGATGTTTGTGTCTGTTCAATTAGATATTTCTGGTAATAGGCCTGTACTCTTGTGTCTAAGTTTGCAACTAGAGAGTTGCTACAGTTATAGCAACTAGATGTCTCCCTTTAAACTGTATTTGAATGCTGGAATCATTTCTAATACTCAGAAATTTGGGGAAGAAACTCTCAGTTTTTAAACTTAATATCTTTTCTATGTGAGAAAACAAACGTGATTTAAAATCTTGAGGCAGAAGAGCTGGTGACTAACATAAGTAAACAACTTTTTATGTCCCATTTTTGCTAAGCCCTCATGCTGGAATTTAGTTCCTGAGCCTCCCATAGTTCAAGAGGAGGTTTCCTCTACGGGGAAGCACCTACCTGTGTGCAGTGAGTTGCCTCAGCTGGGAATGCTGGTTTGGCAGGCACAGGTTCCTCAGTTTCCTTGGCACAGTGTGCCAAGGGAAGGTGCATGGAGGTGATGGTCTCCTGTGCTTTAAGGGGCAGACTTGTTTCCAGGGAGAGAACTATAGCTGAGTTTTTAAACAAATTTGTAAGAGTTTGGAATGCTTGTCCTGCTGTACCTCCCTGTCCCGGTACTGAACGTATGTGAAAAATAGTCTGTTTTAAATACCCTGTTCTTGCTTTGCTTGTTGCAGGACTGGTTTTCATTGGAGCCCTTTGCATGACTCGATTTATAGGATGAAATAGATATTTTCATATGGAATCTCACCTTTCCTAGTGAAATATGCATTTCTTCCCTCACGCTTCTGACTTCACAACCATTTTTCAGTATTTTTTGTGTCACAGCAATATCTTTATCCAATTTTTTTTATCTGGAGATAGCAACATATTCTCTTTCAGATTCATCATTTCCTGGCCTTGACCTTGAATATGACTGTTTAACTTAATGAGGTGTCTCTTTTTTTTTTCCTCAAGCTCAAAATTACACATCAAGGTAGAAGAGCTATGTATTGATACTGGGAACTGAATATATTATCAGTGAATTATGCTTATACAAGTGTGTAAGTATAGACAGGGGCAGAACTCTGCCTTTCCACACAAACAGCTCGTTAATGTGCAATCAGTCACTGTAGTTGCCTTGAACTTGGTGCTTAATGAACAGGTGGGGGAAAAGGATGGATTCTAATCTGGAACAGATCTGACATCAGGCAATTTCACTGATTGCTAATCCATTTCATTTGGCAACTTAATTTATCACACAGAATTTTTATCTTGTAGCTTCTGAAGTAGAAATTACTTCAGAAGTGGCCTGTCTGAATATTGTGAAGGTATTTGAGTCAGTCAGTGAGCCTGATCTGGTATTGTGTGTAAACTTGTTCTCCCCCTTTTTATTTTACAGTGACCAGTAATTCTTACTCTGGAGCTCATTTGAAATTATTCTTCAATAATTTGCTATGAAAATAAGTCCTTTAACTCAAATGTTCCTGCTATTGAGTATGGAAGAAAAAAAGAGTAAAACCTGCCCTTAAGTTGCTTATAGCATTTTGACATGGGATTTTTACATTTATTAGGAGTATTTTTTGTGGGGTTTTTATTTTCACTTTTTTTTTCCAGTTGAGCGAAACATAAATGATTATACTGGGAGTTTGCTGTCCATTTGAATGTTTTGTAAACATACTTTACATGTTTTATCTCCAGTGTACAGACAGGAAAATGGAAAACTTGTATTGAAATCTCTTGTATGGAGTCATCTGGCATCTGCCTATGTAACTTACACTGTTATAATTTCCTCTAGGAATAGAACCAATATTGCTAACCAATTGTTGTTAATTTGGTTTTCATCTTTCCTGTGAGCAGACCGTGGTGTTAATCAAAGGTTCCTCGAGTTAATTTACAGTTGGTACAATTACACTTGTGTGTAAAACCCCAGACTAATTTATATCTAGTCCTCACTTACTCATCAGGAAAGTCAATGTTAATAGTTGAGGGAATCGGTCATGCTCAGTTGTGACATCTGTGAGTGAGTTTATTACTGCTTTCTGTGGAAAATGCTCTAAGCCTGGCTGCTGAGCAGTTACATGTGCTTAAACTTGCCCTCTGCTTTTGGTCTAATTTCATTTCAGTGCTGTTCTTCCCTGTAGTGTAATATTCACACTGGATGAAAAGCCTGCGTATAGTGACAGTGTTCAAGAGAGTGGAGTGGAAGGCAAGTACTGCTGGAGGTGTGGTTTTAATTTAGGTGGAGAAATGTAGCAGCTGCCTCAGTCAAACACCATTTGTTGTAACCACACGGCCAAGGCTTGTGACTGAGGAGGCTCACTCAGAATTGCACTGCAGAAAGGGTGGTTGCAATGCACTTTGAAAATATCTCAGGTATAATTAGAATAACTCAACACTTAAGCATTAAGAAAAGAAAAGATTGCTGCAGGCACGTGTCAGGGAAGAACTTCATTCCTTGTTCTGGGGTGCTTTGGGGAGGGGAAATGAATTGTGGTGAAATGTTTTCTTTCCAATATCCCAGCAGTGTGCTCACAGCCATGACATGTAGCTAATGGAGGTGGCTTCCAGGTGGAAACGTCCCTCAGACACGGGGACATTGTCCTGCCGCACTGTGTGTGGTGCCAGTGAGCCGAGAGTCTTGGGAGGTGGAATGGAGGCCTGAACCTCGCGGGCCTCCAGGAGAGCTTTGCCCCTCACCCTGCCACATGGGCAGGCACTGCAAACAGATATCATCATTAACATGCAGTGCCTCAAGGGATGAATTCAAGCAGTGGGATGTGAGTGCTCAGTGACTTACTGAGAAGCCATAAAAAAAAAAAACAGTAGAGAAGGAAATGTACTTTCTGCTGGAACAATGCACTCAAAAGGTTCCTTAAACTGACAGATTGTGGGCTGAAGCACCAGACACAGATACTGAGGTTCAGAGCTATGCTTTTCTACTTTTCATGTCGTTCTGTGCTCCCACAGAATTCTGAGTGGAATGAGAGGAGCGTGCATGAGCCTTAAGTATCTGATACCTAACTATCTAAAACAGTTTGCCCAGACAAGTTGTGGATGCTCCATCCCTGGAAATGTTCAAGGTCAGGTTGGAGGGAAATTGAGCAACCTGGATTAGTGAAACATGTCCCTGCCTATGGTGAGGAGTGTTGAACTAGATGATCTTTGATGGTTCCTTCCAAAAGAAGCAATTTTGTGATTCAAGGGAATACCCTGACACAAAGTTAATGCCCAAATCTCTTCTCTGACAGGATACAACATAGTCTGTCTTCTGAAAATCTAATATAAAATGGGCAAGGTAGATGTTTTAGTAGCCTTATCTAACCTGATGGTCTGTGGTAGGTGGATTTATTCACAAGTCTGTTTTCAATGTTGATGTTTCAGGACAGTATTTGTTAACCCAGACCAGAGTATTCTCCTTATTTCTTTGTGCAGCAGTTGTTGAACCCATATATTATCTTTGACCCCAGTGTGATTATTGATCCTTCATGCCATGATTACCCTGGACTACTTTTTTTTTTTTTTTT